>CM025667.2:5305550-5322815 GCA_014621495.2 Entosphenus tridentatus
ATGTAGATGCCACTGGTTCTTCACGTTCTGCAGATGTAGATGCCACTAGTTCTTCACGTTCTGCAGATGTAGATGCCACTAGTTCTTCATATTGTGTAGATGTAGATGCCACCACCGCCCCATCTATTGCGCGGTGGTTGAACTTACGACTCTCGGTCCGAACAGGCTGCAACAGGACATACGCGACCAAGTTTGCTCGTATCTCTGAAAGTTCGTAAGTCGAATGATGTTCCTAAGTAGAGGAGTACCCGTGTATGGTCGCTTGTGGAGGGGTGGGGGGAGACGGCAAGGAGTCGAGACTCACAGGCGGAGCGGGTCGTCCCAGGGCACCGCGAGCCAGTCCCGGTGTCCAGCGCGCACCGCGGCCCTCATGTCCACCTCGCTGTCGTCCGCCGAGACGAGGACGAGCGCGAACGGCGCGGGCGGACGGCGCCGCGTCCGCAGCAGCGACTCGCAGAAGGCGTCGAGCGCCGGCGCGAAGTCGCGGCAGCACGGGGAGCGCAGCGCCGAGAAGTGTAGCGCGACCACGCGGTTACGCAGCGCCGCCTCGGCGTCAACCTCGTGGCCACCCACCCCCCCCGCGGCGGCGGCGTCGTCCTCGTCGTCGTCGCCCGCGCTCAGCAGAACTCGTCCCGCGAACAGCTCGGCCATGGCAGCTTCCTCTACGCAGACTTCACGCGCACACGCACACACACACCTCATCGTTACACACACACACCTCGTCACACACTCACACACACCTCATCGTTACACACTCACACCTTATCATCACACACACTCACACCTCATCGTTACACACACACACACCTCATCGTCACGCACGCACACCTCATCGTTACACACACACCTCGTCACACACACACCTCATCGTTACACACTCACACCTCATCATCACACACACACACCTCATCGTTACACACACACCTCATCGTCACACGCACACACACCTCATCGTTACACACACCTCATCACACACACACACCTCATCGTCACAGACTCACATACTTTTGCACACACATCCCTGTGATGGCCAACATGCTCTAGGATTGTGGCAAAGCATGCTCGGGATTGCCATAAGGTCCTGCCGTTGAAGACACCTTCATGCAGAAATGATGGCATCATGGGCCGCGGTCAAAACGCTCCAGTTATTTGACAAATTGAAACGGTAAAATTGCGCGCTCGTCTCGGATGACGAGGGCTGCCACTGTTTCCACAGACCCAACCCGGGCATGTGTCTCCGTCAGCCTGGGTCCATCGAAACTGTCTCAGTGAACGTGGGCTGCAGGACGAATCGGTTTCAAACCGGCAGTCCAACACTTCCACCGCTGATTACGGGAAGAGAGTAATTACACAAGTGCCTCCCTTGCCTGTCGACTGCTGCCTCCTGAGCTCTAGGAATTGCTTTGCCTTCCACGCAATACGTCCTGCGGCCCATCGCGGTGGCGCCTCGCCGTCTCAAGTGGCACGGCGGATGAAGAGACGTCCCCTCCGCTCAACCCCGGCAGTGCCACACCTTGCAGCAGCAGGAGCAGCAGCAGGAGAAGCAGCAGCAGGAGCAACAGCAGGAGCAGGATCGCCCGTCGGTCTGGAGGACAGCCTCGTTATCTCCGTCTCACTCGGCCCCTCCTGGATGTACGTTGAACTTCTTTCGCACCGTACGTAGCCAACCGTGGTAATCGGAGGTGCGGGGAGGCAGGACGACAATCTACACGCACATACACAAAGCGGTTCTGATATAATTACTTTGTCAATCGAGATGATTTAAAGGTGCACAGCTCCGGTGGCGTCCTAACCTCGGAAGAGCGTTCCAGACGGCCGCAGGAGCGCACCTGAGAGCGCGCGACGCAGCGACACGTCCGTCGCACTTGTCCTCCCCGGCTGAGCGGCGTCGCGCAAGAAGGCGGGCGGAGGGGGGAGAGCGGAGGCCAAGTCTCAGCAGAGCTCCGGGCTACCAAGGGGCAGTGGGAATTACGCACCGGCCCGGAGCGTCGCCCCCCCCTCCATCCCCCGTTCCTCCTTCACTCCACCTCTGCTCCAAATCCACCTCCTTTACCTCCCTTCACCCCTAACGACACTGTGTCACGTCACGCAACGCGCTCCGTGGAAGGCTGGCATTTTACAATTTTTAATTGAAGTTCACAATTGTTTTGAGGCTGTCGGGCAGTGTTCTTCACTCACTTTAGTGTAGGGGGGGGGCGCACTAAAGGCCACCAGTAGCCCGCGGGGCCTTTCAATAACGAACACTGCTAGAGGTGGATTCTCAAACATGCACACACGTGCGAAATCAAAGGCAAGGTTCCTTAATCGATGGCCTTTAACGAGGTGGGAGCCCATTGAGAAGTTCTGAATAGCCCTGGTCCATGGGAACACATCACTCTACACCATGGGGGTTGTTGTTGTTGCAAATGATACCAAAAACACGCGCAGCCCTGACAACCCTCTGCTCGATGAAGGCCTTCTAGCCATCGAACAAAGGCGGCGGTCACCGCATCGCGCGGCGCTTTCAGATGCGCTTCTGCGGCCGTCTGGAACGCTCTTCCTTACGACCGTAGGAAGCCACTGGAGCCATGGACTTTTCAATCCATCTAGATTGAAAACGCATTTTTTCAGAACTACTTTTTTGTAATTTGTTGTCCTTCCCCCGCAGCTCAGGTTAGCAACGCTTGTCTCAGCACGGTGCGAAATAACTTCAACACACAGTACATATATGCTATGTGGATTTTTTTAAACACTTGCCACGAACTACAGTGCCAACACTATTCACGACCTTGCAGTTAGTACATTTTAAATTGAAGCACTGACCAAACCACAGTACCGCGAATCACCACTGCACATCGCTGCTGCAATGAATGTGCCAAAGAAGTCATCTCCCAGTCGAGATTGACGCTGGGAAGCAGCAGGGCGCTGTGACAGCTCAGAGCTTCTGGAACAATCTGGAACAGTCACAGCACAACCGAGCGGATCATCAAGCAAACTCTGCACAGACCTCACTTGCTGATGAGCCCCAGAATAGTGAAACCACTCAAGGAATTCTGTGTTTATAGAGACGCTACTGTTCAACGCAAACCTGGAAGGCCGACAGGACAACAGACTAAAATGTGTGTTATGTTTATGTAGCAATACGCAATGGGAGGTGATGTATTACTTACAAAAAAAACTCCACGAGTACTGGGTGAGGTTCGATGTCAAGCGTGAGGGGCCCAGGGCTGGACGACTGCCTCCAAACCTTCGTTCCAGGCCTCCTGCCGTCACCCCAGAGTTCAGGAACTCTTGCTTTAAGGACGACTTCCATTGACATTGAACAAGCATTCCATGCGTCGTAAAATCGATAACTGCCCATTCATCTAATTGGAAATTAGAGTGGATGTTAGAAAGTATTTCAAGTTGATATTTTTCTGTATCTCTCTGTTCCTCTTCCTCCTTGTGTTCAATCCACGCTTTCGCTCCCTCTCTCTTCCTGCCCCCCTTCACTGGAACAACCTTCCCCTCCGCATTAAGCAGTCGCCTTCGCTCGCTACTTTCCGCTCCTCACTCAAAACTCCCTGACTGTTCTCGAGCTCATCCCACGACCCCCTTAATGTCCCCCTCGTGACCACCACCGTAACCGTTCCCTCTTCATATTCTCATTATACGGCTATCACTCATTGACTCCACTCATTCTACTGTCATTCGTTTCGCGTTCACCGAAGTCACGCATCACAGACGTGCCCCCATTGCTTCCTCTCATCGATTTCAATCACCTCATCTCCACCATTGCATCAAAACTTCGTACCGTTTTCAATTCTTTGTAAAAGCGCCTTGCCTTTAAGGCGCTTTATAAATAACGTTACGATGAGATATTGCGCAACGTGTACATCGCTGCGGTAAAAGAACCCTGCAAGGTGCGTTGTGGCCTCATATTACATCCTCCCTCGTTGGTTCTTTCGGAAAAATAAAATAAAAATAATATATCACGACGTTTTGATCGCAACACAAGCGGTCGTCCGTGTGGACTGCTGGATTATATATTTTTTCCGCCTGAGGACGACCCGCTTGTGTTGCGATCGAAACGTCGTGATATATACATGTTTAATTTTGTTTTATTTTTCCACCTACGTGACTTTACCGAAAGAACCAAAAGGTATGGATTCCTGCAGTCACGAGAGCTTTAACTCAAGATGATTACATCGTCCACAGCGACTGCGCGTTACGATGCAGCCGTGGGGCCGGACGAGACGAGTGAGCGAGCGAACGAGCCCGACACGGCGGCGGTAAACGTGGAGCCGCGGGGCTTGAACTTTACAAACGCGTGAGAACGCTTCAGGCTGCGGGGCATCCACACGAAGAGCCCCCTCGCGATGTCACGCGTGTCCATGACTGTTGTGGCTGCTGCGGCGGCGGCGCACAACAGCAGTCTTAAACGTCTTACGTACTGTGCTCGAAAGGGCTTAGCGGCCGTGCCTTTCACACTGGTCTCTGTAAGTCTATTAAAGTATTTGACGCTTTCAAAAAAATGTACAGTGGATAAGGGAAGCATTGTGCCAGAGACGAGCGTAACTTGAAATGAGCAACTATTATAGAATCATTGTTCATATGTTGCGCGTATTTTTTTCCCCCAGCTCTCCTCACTCACAGTGGTTTCTATTCAGGATGCTACATAACTCGTACGTGTTCAAATCAAAAACATCCCCGTTTGTATTCGAATGACACGTGCTCATTCAACTCATTCCACACACGTGCGAAGGACGTGTACATCTCTACCCATTAGAGAGCACTTTCGGAAGAAACTGCGTGCCCCGCTAATGTCCGAACAAAACTCTTCATTTGAAGGGTTGGCACGCACTCAGCCACGATTGAATGGTGGATCCAGTCAAGGCAGCGAGGTTGGAGGCGAGGCGAGTTGGCTTCACCGCCAAGGGTGCCACTCACTCTCCCTTCGCCTGCTGCCCTCGCCTGGGCGTGAGGTTCGCTCTTCGTATTCCCACGCCCCCACTTTACAACTCGTATCGGCCCACGGGTAAGTTGAAGAACAATCCACAAAGCCAAATGTAACAAAAAAAATACGAGCAATAATAATTGTTGAATGATTAAAATATTTGTTAAATTATTACTGCTCATATAAACGCTTGTACACGTGACAAATTCGTGTTGGCTCGCAGTTGGTTGAGAGTTCAGAACGACAAATTTGGTCAGATAATAGAGGCTGAACCAAAAATAAATTAGTAGTCTTTGGTTTACATTGTTCATAAATTGATTGAAGCCCACGGTAATAATGATCTATGCATCCATGAACACATACTTGCACATTTCGTTTTAACACATTGGAGACGGCCGTTTGATTTGGTAATTGCCATATCCTCACGTGCAGTTTAATGTTCTGTGTAAAGATGCAACACACAGATACAACAATACGCATCAATTCAACGAGCACACAACGAACGAGTGATGTAAAATACATTTAAAAGTGTTTAATGTAGAACGCCTGGGAAATGTTCTTATACAGCATAAAATGTAACAACCGCATAAATACCCAACATTCTGCAATAGGCAGGCAATGTAACAAGCCCCTGTGATATGTTCATTCGACTTAAGGTTTGCCTACTAAAACATTCAACTTAAGTCTCAACAGTGCTTAAACAAAGTCGACGCCGATTTTGTATAATCCGTGACATGTGTTTTATATGTCTATTCAAGTCATATGCATTAACATTACATTCTGAACTTTTTATTGAATGACAGTACCACGAGAATGGCAGCGGCATCATCTTTCTCCACAGGGAATGGAGAAGTGCGAGCGATGTCCTGTGGAGGATTTAACATCTCACCTAACCGCCATTGTGACCATTTAGCCACCACGAATACAGCCTATGGACCTATTTTAATAATTTACCGCTCAGAAGTAACTGAACTTATTAGACATACAGTGCTATCTCACGAATATTAAATGCGCAAATTTGTCATCGAAATAGCAGACGCTGCTGAAGCGGAACGAACACAAGACGCTTGCAACGAGTCCCCATTTCAAGTTTTTTGCGTGAAGGCGTATTTGTGCGCAGTTTGGCGAACCGCCCTCTGCCTACGACCGCCCCGGGAGCGCCACGGCGCACGCGTCCGGGCGAGACGCGGGCGGACGCTCCGGAGAACCCCTCGCGTCGCACGGAGCGGCGAGGCCCAGGGTCGAGAGGGAGCGGTGCTGGCGCCGTGCGGTCGCGAGCAGCTGCCGGGCGCGAGCCAGCTCCTGGTAGAGCCAGCTCAGAGGCGGAGCGAACCACTCGGCGTGCGAGTACAGGCCGCTCCAGAGCACGCGCAGCAGCAGCGTGCCCTGGGGGCAGCAAGCGCTCAGCAGCTGCAGCGCTAACGCCTCGAGTCGCTGCAGCAGAGCCACGGCTTCGTCCAGCGTGGCCCCCAGAGCGGCCACCACGAGGCCCGCGGCGTGCGACCAAGGATTGGGGCGCTGCGGTGCTGCCGTACAATTCCCTTTGGCGTCTGAGTTTATGGATGTGCTGCCGAACTTCCGCGACCGTTCACTCGCCCAAACGCTTAATTCTCCACCGCTCCTCTTCTCGCAAGGTGCTCCACTAGATTGCGCCGTCGTTCTCTGTCGACACGCTCTCTGGCCCAGTTCTTCGCCGCTTTTCTTACACGTCTCACTGCGCTGCTGTTTTCTCTGCTTGCTGGTCTGCTCGCCATTGTGCCCAGCAGAACATTCACTGGCTGATGTGTCTGTTCCCAATTTTGTTTTCACCATAGATTCATCACTCCCTGGTTTTGTGGTTTGTGTGCTCGTCAGCTCGACGGTTTGTTTGTCGGGTGCAAGATGTGCGGACTCCTTGCTGACCGATTCAGGGATCTTTTCGCTGTGCTGTTCTTTACATGGCTCTGTAGTTGTCTTTCCGTTAAGTTCAGTGACTATCTCAGTAAACTGTGCACTGCATTGTCCATTGGCTTGTTCCTTGGTGGGTGCTAGAACTGGCTTGCTGGCTTCAATGTTAGTTTGTTCCCTGTATTGGATGATCGTTTGCTCTCTCACTTGTCTATAATGCTCTTTGGTTTCCCTGACGTTGTGTTTAAGGCTTCGTTTATCAAAATGATCTCTGGTCTGTTCAGCAGATTGTGCGCTGGCGAGCTTACTGACTTGTCCACTGGATGGATTATAAACACGCACTTTGGTTAATTTGTCACATTTCTCTCTGACCTCGTCCTTGCAATGCTCGCTGGAAACCTTACCGAATTGTTCCCTAGACGGTTGTTCTGAACGGCGTGCTGGTTTTGTACCACATTGCTCAATCCCTTGTTGGCATGTTTTGTTATTATTATTATTATTATTAAGTATGTGCTCACTGGTTTGCCAGCTCGGTGTCTTGTCGGCTGGCTCATCACTTTGACCGGTTTTCTTGCCGCATTCCTCAACGCCATTTTCTTGAGACTCTGTTGCTTTACACTCCGATTTGCAGTAGTCTGTGGAATCAAATTAATGCATTTACAGGTTAGTTTACCTACATTGGTTTCCTCCAGGTTCTCCAATTTCCTCCCACAGATAAAAACAACCGTACACCGGAACTGGCATTGGCCAAACATCCCAGTGGGCCGGACTGCTCTGTGAGAGATCAGAATGGATGGTTCGTCTCACGCCGATGGTGGCACAATCGGGACAACAGACACTGAGCAGGAGAAAGAGAAGAGAGAAAACGTAACAGTGGATGAATAACGGCGCTCACTGGTTTTGTTGAGCGACTGCCGGCTGGGCCGCGTGACCTCCCCCGGTCGTACGATGGGAAGAGAGGGCCGGGCGCTCCCCCCTGGCTCCGGCTCCCCGAGGCCTGGGTCGCACACCGCGCGCTGGCCAACGGCGCACTGCGCTGCAGCGTCTGCGAGCTCCGTCTCCAGCCGGGAACACCGCTGTTCCGCACGGTCCCAAAGTAGGGGACAAAGTAGGACACACAGTGAGGCTCTGCGGGGTAAACGATGGACTACATCTCGCAATAGACTTTTGGGTTGGGCCGCGTAATGATCTGACCAAATCTGTGTCGCTAGAAAACTCTACACTACCTCCCAACACAGCCAAACAAATAATTTGCCATGTGAACGAGCGTTACGACTTGCCAATTATTACGCGTATATATTTTCTCGGTTTGTTGCGAGTACTGTGCTTCAACTTACCGGTGAACCAATACAACAATAATAATAATCAGCGTGTTGTTAAACGATTGTACACGTGACTAATCATTTGTCGAGGCTCCTTAATGCCACAAATTGGGTCAGATCATTACGTTGCCGAACACAAAACATAAATTATGAATCGTGCCGTCGGATATGAAAACTTCCTATAACTGTTACTACTGACGTGCGTGCCCGCACTAGCCCATTCTGGCGTGCACACAAGGGAGTTGCTGTACGTACATTCTAAAAGGTGTGTAGGAGGCTCTGCACATGAGGCCCAGCCTTTGGGGATCGATAAAGTGAGTACCACTTTGTGATAATTTTAAGAATGGCTTGTCGTTTGAAGAGACTGGTCCCTATCATTGGATTGCAGGGACCTTCATGAGCCCGCAAGTGTGGGAAGTCCCAATCCCCTGCTAGTCGACTGAACTCATCGTATCTCCTGTGGCAGGCAGTCAAATCCATACCACTTGGAAAGCAGCATTTCATACAAAGTAAAAAAAAAATATGTTGACGTGTTACTGGAAATTCAACAAAATGGATTTTAACAGCGCCGCTTGGGAGCATCGCGCCAGAGGGTCCCCACGCACTGCTCGAGGCAGCCGGGGCACAGGGACGTCTCTGGGGTCACAAGCGGGACGATTTAAACAAGCATTTATTTATTTATTTAACCAGGTAAGGCCCACTGAGCTATACAGCTCTTTTTCAGAAGCGACCTGGCCACAAATGATAGCTCAATGAAGTGGCTTATCACGTGGAAATGTATAGCAGCCAAATACTCTAAACGGAGGACTCAAGAGAATCATCCACGCAACCATAGGGAGAGAGAGATGCAAACTCCAAATACACAGCAGGTGTCAGGGTCAGGATCGAACCCACGACCATCCTGTATACCAGACCGGGGCTCTGCGGGGCCTTAGTGCCGTGGGGGACGCGCCGGCCTCACCGCGTACGCCAGCTCCACCTCGCTGCGCAGCTGCCTGCGCTCGGCATGCAGGCGCCCCAACTCCGTCTGCCAAGCGCGCTCCTCCCGCTCGGAGCGCTCCAGCTCGCGTTCGCGCTCCGAGCGCAGCGTCGCCAGCGCCTCCGCCCGCTCCTGCTCCAGCCGCCTGCCCCGGGGAGACGCACGCGGAAGATGAGGAGCCTCTCCGACGGCAGCCCCGCCTCGCGCACCACGCGTTCCACAACTGCCACCCCGTGTCTGCGTGCGGAAGGCCGCCTTCCTCGCCCACTCGAGACACCAGCCACTGCGTTGACAACGCTGCGTCCTATTAACTTAAAACGTTGCTGTCCGTAGCCAACGTGGCGCTCCGTATTTGTTGGATTAGGCCACGTGGTAGTTTTGTGTAAAAATTATTGTCGTTGGTCCTCCACCACCCGACAAGATTTGCACGTTCGTCATTAACATCATCATCACGATCCATGGGCAGATAGCCAGTAGGTGTCCACTGCACATTTCGTTATTTTGTTTCCACTCTCCTCTGTCTTGTGCCAATATGCTCAAGTAGTGCCACATATTTCTGGCACCAATCTCTGTCATCATGTTCACCAAGATATTATTCATACGTGGCCAATGCGTTCATGAAATTCTGACCAAAAAAGTTCCTCACCCGTGGTTTAAAACTTAAAAATCTAAATAATCATTGTATTGGCTAAGAAAACCCACATTTAAATTTTAAAAAAGATACTGTTTTGAAGAAAAACTGATTTTAGCAACTGATTTTTTCACAAAGCATACTAATATAATGAAAACAAAATCTAAATCCAAAGTTATCTAAAGGTATTGTAGGATGGTACAATCAGTTGCCTTACCAAGTCAGTGATCAATTTAAAAATCGTGGAGTACAAACAAACCACATTGAGCATGAAAGGTATTCTCGCTGACTTTACATGTTACTGCCCACCCGACTTTTTCAATGGACAAACAGGGATGGGATAGTATAACACCTAGGATGGACATGAGCATTGATTTAAACCCAGCCCATAGCGTGCAGAGTGCCGATATTGAGCACCCAATGCCACTCATCCAGTGAGCTGAACTTCCCTCAATGGTGACTCATGTCTGTATGTATGTTGAACTTATTTTGCACCGTACGTAGCCAACTGCACTAATAGGAGGTGCAGTGAAGGACAACAAACTAAACGCAAGAAGTAGTTATAAAGAAATGAGTTTGTCAATCTAGATGATGATTTAAAAGTGCATATCTCCAGTGACTTCCTAATATCGGAAGGAAGAGCGTTCCAGACGGCCGCAGAAGTGCAACTGAAAGCGTGCAGTGCTATAACCGAGCCAAAAGCTGCTACTCTGAGGATGACCGGAGGTTGCGTGATGGTTTATGCTCCCTGACGAGATCAGGAAATTATTGTGGTTCATTTGTAATGAGTGCGACCAGATAACAACGTATTTGTTCGGCAACCGGAAGCCAACGCAGCTTGGCGAGCACTGGACGGACACGGTCGGATCTCGCCAGAGAATTGTGAGCATACCAAGTGGTGAGCAGGCTACGTCCCACTTAGCGACTATAATGCAGTGCTCCCGGCTGTGAGCGCGGGGGGGAGGGCGGGCGTGCTGGCATGCTGACCTGAGATCTGCGTGGTGGTGCGCGTTTGCGCTGGCCACCTGCTCATCAGCGTCGCGTGCCAGCTGCTCCGCGTGGAGCCGCGCGCTGCGCAGGCATGCCCTGAGCGAGTCGCGTTCGGCGCCCAGCTCCCCCAGCCACGACCTGCGCGTGACCCACACCAGCATCCGCCGCCACTTTGTGTGAATGCCTCCCGTGCCCTTTTCCACTGGCATATCCGTGCCGAGCCGGCACGGGGCCTGCACGGCACGAGTGGGTTTTTCCACTGACATTATACCCAGCCGATCTGACCAAATATGTCTCGTAACAAACCCTTCACCACCCGACCCAGCCTAACAAACGTAATTGTCACGTGCATAAGCATTTAACGAGCCAATTATTTCAATGTTTTAGCTCACAGGACAAGATCTAGAATGACAGAGCAAGTTAACTTTCTGGATTTCATAGACATTGTCCTGATGTCGTCATACCTAAATGCTAAATCTGGTTTTGAGGATTGTTCTTAAACTCACCGGTGAGCCGAATGAATAAAATAATTGGCGTGTTAAACGCTTGCACGGGTGACAATTAGTTTGGCTGGGTCAGGTGGTGAAAGGTTTCAAATGAAACAGATTTGGCCAGACTTAGATGTTTACAGCGACCGACCTGAGCTGAGCCACCTCGTGCTTGCAGGCCACGAGCAGCGCCTGGGCCGCATAGCCCCCCGCGCACGGCAGCTGCTCGTCCACAAGCCGGCACAGCTCGTCCAGGGACACAGTGGCGCGGCAGTCCAGCCCCAGCGCCTGCACGCAACCACACGTGCACACGCACATCAGAGCCAGCAGGCAGACAGGCAGGGAAGGGGCATGCTCTAGGTGCATTGCGTTCAAAAGTTGCTATGTGAAATCAGAATTTATTCATTTTTTTGCAGGTACATTATCAGCACTGAGATCTTTGGCCAATAACATTGCAATACATTTTTTTCTTCAGCTATGGGAGGAATCTGGAAAATATGGATGGAAAGCCATGCTGAGCAAGAGGAGAAAGTACACATTTGAGATCCTCACTGTGAGGAATTAACAGTGAGCTCGCTTCACCTTCGCAAACCTGCGCTGCTCAGTGTGGTGAAGTATGGTCAAGCAACTCCCATGACTGCCATGGCCTTCATGTAGCAGTGGATTGGCAAAATGCTGTAAGTTGTTATTATTATAAGGGAGCAATGATGTTGTGGTTAGCACACTGCCCTATGAACCCTAAAACACTGGTAAACATTAGAGGTGAGCGATATCTGAACGGGCCACCCCCTTCCCCAAGTCACATTGATCGACAGGCTGCAGGGTGGTGAAACAACCCCCGTGACCAACACAGCGTGGAGAGGCTTACGTACAACAGTGGATTAACAAACGGCTGCAAATTATTACGACTTATAATATCCCCAAATTAATTAGGACGGGACGCTCAGTGTAACTGTGCAAGTGAACTGTGTGAACAGTGCTCAACTGTATTTAATCTGGGTGCATCACCAGTAGCACACATTACATTACTGGTGTGAAGGACGAACATGTGAAGATTTATTTTGTATTTAATTGTGATGTCAGCATGCACAGCCAGGCTTGCCATGCTGCTTAAGCATCTGCATTTAAACTTGTAATTGTAATGAGTCCAAGCACAAGCGGATTACAAGGACTGCTCACTTATCAGCCGTCGGGATTAGAGGGAGGCCACTACCCTTCTTCTCTGTGCACAGCGCCGTCAACGAGCGGGAAACTCACTAGGGAGTTCTCCAGGTTCGGGAAGCACATCGGATGTTACAGTCGTATTTGTTGCAGAATTAAGCTGGGCGGTGATGATGATGATGATTTTGCAAGGCCAATGAAGAGCAACTAGTTATTAGAGAATTCAGTTTTAAGCAATTTAGGCATTTAATTACTTTGTCTGAGAGTTGATGAACTGCAGATAACCTACATTCATATTTGGAGCAATGCGAACGTGTGTGCTCCATGGGTTGGTGTTTGTAGCCATAGTCACAAACAGGAGACTTTTATTTTTAAGCTGGGCAGTAAAATAGTGTAGGGGTCAACATGCCTATTGCTATACTCTTTGGTTCTTTCGGTAAAGTCACATAGGTATAAAATAAAATAAATCACGACCTTTTAAAACAGTCTGCATCAGCAGCAGGCCATGATTTCCCACCTGATGACGGACGCTTGTATTGAGCCCGAAACGTCGTGATTTATTTTATTTTCTACCTACGTGACTTTACCGAAAGAACCAAAGAGTATGGATTCCTGCAGTCAGGAAAGCTTCAAATCAAGAATGCCTATTACTGAGTCTGCTTTTTCAGAGGCAGCAGATTCATGGTCCAATTTCAATTACTGTGTTGTTAATAATTATTTGGACTGACCATAGTCACCTGTGAGCAGGTGTTGCTTTAACATCTTCAATTTGGAAGGTCAACATGTGTCTTTCCTGGAGGTTTCATACCTGATCCACATCTTCCAACTGAAACAATTTCGACAAAATCTAAAAGTTGAGGTGGCAATCTCCCCGGATTTCGGTTGAGTGAATGTGGAATGACCCAAATAACGCAAACGACTGGTCTCCTTTGCAAGTGCCTCAAGCTCGTTTGGTTAATTGGCTAGGGTGCAATCAGCTCTATCGAACTATGCATACCAATTCGCCCGTGCGTACGTGGACGCTTGCCTGCAGGATGGCGCCGGCGTCCGTGATGCCTTCACGGTGCCAGAACTCGAGCACGCGCTCGCACGACACGCTGCCGCTGCCGTCGTCGAGTGCCGAGAAGAGCCAGGGCCCCGCGTGCTCGTCCATCGCTGCCACTGCCACCACCGCCGCCGCGACTGCGCCCTAGCAGGGCTGCGAGCGTGACACCCACGCGCAAGCAGCACCAGCGCTCGCGCAGCTGGTCTTTGCTGCTACTTACAGAAACAATCAGAATCAGAAAATGTATTTATACTGGAGGAATTGGATGCGCTTATAAAGCTTTTTTTTCCACAGATGTTCAGTAGAGGCACAGGGTCAGAACGTTACAACAGAGTTAACGTTACAACATAAAAAGGAACAGAGTGCACGGGATGTACACACACGCACTCACAGCGGTCCAACCGCAAGTTCCCGCAAGCGTGTGCACTGCAGCAGTTCACGTAGCTGCAGGCGGTGCAGAGCTGTGTCTCGGCTGGTTCCCACTAAACTTGTCCAACCAGCATTGTACACAGGAGACCGTGCGCACGCTGCTCAGTGATTTGTGGTGGCTGAGAGCGGTAAAGCCGATGCAGAGCAGCCTTTCTTAAAGACCACGTGCGTGAGGATTTATAAAACTACGATAATTATAAAAGGATAATTGTGCATTTGCAAATTCAGACCCTTTGAAACTGGTCAAGATAGGCATTTATAAGCTTCTGAAACAGATTTTAAGCGTTCACTACACAGTGCTCTGCTTACAAAGATGCCACAAGGAATTCGAGTTTTTTCTTTGTGGTCGTTTGTTTTGGATTCACACCAAACGATCAACAGGCCCAAGCGTATTTCAAATTTCTTTATATACGCAAATGTTTGTAAAATCACAAAGATATGAGTCCAGCTGTAGGAGGCTGTAAAACTAAAATTCCTCTGCTAGGTTTCTTCATCCCAACAAGAAGTTTCAATCATTTGAAGAACCACTTGGAGAAAAAAATTACATCACCATCATTAGCAATGGTCAATGATCCACTGCTGCATGTAAGCCTCCTAAATATTCTGGCCATTTTTAAAAATATATGTAAACTTCAATTTGATTGATCTTATTCGTGAATAAACCACATCAAAACGCATCGTTCCTCATACCTGTCAACACCTTATCAGTGCCCTACCTTATTAAAGACCAATTCAGACCTTATTGGTCACCCCGTGCCCTTATAAATCTCAACGTTCATTCCACAAAGTCCCATCACAAGGGAGAAACACAAACAAATAGACAAAAAAATGTTGCCCGTATTGAAACGCCTGAATGTTGCATGGACCTGAAAACTCAATTTCCCTGTACAAGAATACAGGTAAGCGGTCCCAGTGCCTGTGCCCCTCGCCGTGCCTCAAGTGATCCATTACATTACGGTACTTTCGAGTGTAATATCCATTGGATATGTCTGCAGATGTGAATTTTTTTTATTCGGAACTGATGAATTGCTGCCACTTTGCCAGGACCCGTGCAAATGTGATATGACACGTCAAGGTTCATCCTGGTTAGAGTACCGTACAGTTAAGCTCCTGGTGGTTCCTATGATCTGTGCTAATCCATCAAAATACCTCTTAATGCCTGCATGACTCCCCTTACTGTCCACCTATTAAAACCGATAATTATAGGAAGACTCCATTACGGACAAAATATGTCTCAGCAAGTTGAATGCAAAATCGAAAACACTAGTGGATAATAAGGTTGCAGATAGGATGTTCACTGTGTCATAAAGTTTCCCTCCCATGGTTATAGCTACGGGTCTAATTCAGTGAGCCGTTCAATCAACCTGGGTCCCTGTGTGTCATCAGTGTGCCCAGCCCCCCCCCCCCCCCCGTGTCTGCCAGTGTATCCCAGTGCCTCGCGGTGTATCCCTGTCGTGTCACCCTGTTTCACTTTGTGTGTCTCCACGTCTCCCCGTGTCACCCTGTCCCACTCCACCCTCTGTGTCTCGCAGTGTCTCTATGTCTCCCCGTGTCACCCTGTCTCACTCCACCCTCTGTGTCTCGCAGTGTCTCTATGTCTCCCCGTGTCACCCTGTCTCACTTCACCCTCTGTGTCTCGTAGTGTGTCTCCATGTCTCCCCGTGTCACTCTGTCTCACTCCACCCTCTGTGTCTCGTAGTGTGTCTCCATGTCTCCCCGTGCCACTCTGTCTCACTCCACCCTCTGTGTCTCGTAGTGTGTCTCCATGTCTCCCCGTGTCTCCCTGTCCCACTCCACCCTCTGTGTCTCGTAGTGTGTCTCCATGTCTCCCCGTGTCACCCTGTCTATGTGTGTGTGCCCTCTCTCTCTCTCTCCCCCCCCCCCTCCGCGTCTCCCCGTGTCGCCGTCACCTGCTCAGGAGTCTCTTGACGCCCTTGACCCGATGTTTTCGTGCGGACTGTGGGGGGCAGGCAGGAGGGAGCCTGTTGCTCCTCAGTGCTCCCTGCTGAGCACGACCTCGCTCACAGCGCTGCACTGCAGCCTCTCTGACACACACAGGCGCCGTGGTGATTCGCGTGCCAACGAAGACTCCAGTCCAGCAAATGGGTTCACAAAACGGATACACACGGAGGTTTCACTCTCAACGTCTGCACATCACAATGCACATCACAATGCACATCACAATGCACACAATGCAAACTCTCACTGCAACGGGTTGCGAGCACGGCAGTTGGGCTACAATGCGCATTGGAATTTAATGTTGTATGGCAATGCGCTTGTGATGTGTACGGTAATGTGATTACGGTAATGCGACTATGGAATTTGCATCTGTGCGTGGCAATGTAACTATGGTAACGCGCGCATTTGTGTAATCTAGCGATGGGTAATGTGTCAATGGTAACGCGACTATAGTAACGTTATGGGGAAAGGCGTATGCCGTGGGTGGTAATTAAAGTAAATGAATTGCAAGTCCTGCATTGCACTGCTTGTAACTCGCGCCGAATGAGTGAATGGGGCCCACTACCACATGAATCGCGGCCCGGGCAGCTGAATGCGGCAAAAGACGCCACGCCCGAGGCGCGTTTGTAGTTTGTCGAAATCGTCGAAAATTAAAAGTCGAAACTTAAACGAAGTTGAAATTCCCACAAGTCATCCCACATTCACATGGCGAGGCACCTTGGTATCCGGAGGATGGCTTCCTAAGCACAGTTTGTAGATGCCTTACTTACTTAATGTATGCGCAGCCTGTCACGACCCAATATTGTGGCTTTTTGCTTCAGATCATCGCCTACCGCCGATTACAGCGCAGTTGGCTACGTACGGTGCGAACAAGTTCAACATGTTAACGACGATATAACCCCTCCACCACCCAACACAACCGATAGGACGCTGTCTTTCCGAAAGCTCTGTTTCTACACCCGAGGAAGGCTGCTTGCGTTGTGGCCGAAACGTCGTGAGAATTTTATTTTATTGTTTTATTTTTATTATGTTATTTCCTTTCTATGTGACTTTACCGAAAGAACCAAGAATATACAACCGATATATTTTTTACCATTATTTTTTAAACGTTTATTTTTTTTAATCTGGGCGAGTGTACGAACAGCCCCAACACTGTGCATCACCAGGTGCTATCGGCTGTGCTGCGGCGCCCTCAAAGTGGCAGCAACATCCCTCCCATCATCATCATCATCATCAAGGGGTCGATAATCTGTGAAGATCCATAAGCAAGACGACGCGAACGCGCAGCCGAGGAGGTTACCTGAGTTTGGCGCCATCTGTGCTTCTTTTGGAACCCTAAGGACCCGGCGAGGTAAACACACGTGATTAGAATTCGATGAATATTCATGATGGCGATTATTAATGAGGTGAATTATTCATGAGGTGAAATATTCATGAGGTGAAATATTCATGAGGTGAA
>CM025667.2:5343237-5361920 GCA_014621495.2 Entosphenus tridentatus
ACAGACCTGTTCTTCACCTGAGGACGGCTGCTTGCTTTGTGGCCGAAACGTCGTGAGAATGATTTTATTGTTGTATTTTTATTATTTTATTATTTCCCTTCTACGTGACTTTACCGAATGAACCAAGAAGAAGCTCTACGCTCCTGAGTGTCACGGAATCAAACGCAGGCCCACGCTGCAGCCGAAGATGCGATTCCACCACCACGCATGCTGCACGTGGCAAAACAAAGACAAAGATCCCCCATATAGCCTTAACAGACTGTAGGGGCAAGTGCTGTTAGCAAGCCCCTATGATGGCCAGAATGGTACACGAGGGGGGTAGGTGGCCAGCACCACGCCCGGCCGCCTTTGTCTCCCTAGTGGCGATGTGTACACGTCGCACCAGGTACTCATTTGAGGCTGAGTCGACCTAGGGGAGGTCCAGAACCGGTTCAGATAATCGTCACTGCTGTTTGCCGTGAGCGGGAATCGAACCCAGGTCGCCAGGTTTGTAACGCAGCGCGCTAACCACTACACTGCCGCTCCCCACACACACATACACACATACACACATACATACACACACATACACACACACATACACATATACACACATACCCACACACATACACACACACGAGGGTTTTACGCATCACAAACGCCACGCGTGGCACCAGCTGGAGAGGGCCGAGACTGGCACATTCAATAAAATCTGTCAATACCGAGAAAAAAAAGCCCCATCATTAGTGAGTAATAGCGCCGGCCCGTAAAAGTTTAGAGTTTCAAACACTCGACGGAACACGTTAAACAGCGCACGGCCTGTCGGCTGCTCGCATTCACTCAAATTCACTTTGACGGTGACCCTGGGCAAGAGGACCACAATGCACTTCTTCAGGATCTGCTGATGGTTGTTGCATTATGCGCAGGGAAGGCTGTGTGCTTTTTGCACCTCTCTCTGTTTGTATTTCTTGTTTAAATAAAACTGGGACCTTTTTTTAATTTAGGACAACCATAGAGCAGCTTCAAGCATGGTCTAGCCTCGACATATTGGCGGTGCACCGGTGCAGCATAACAACACACGGGTCCTCATAACACAGTTCGGCGATGTCGCTGTTGACCTTGAGCGAGCCGCAGGACTCTCCGTCAGAAGTTGCACTTAGATTCAGCAGCTACTTTCCCCATTCGAACACGTGACACCATGAGTCACAATCTTTTGATGGTCACCGTCCGCCAAGAAATTATTGCGGCAACGAATCGAGGAACCGTCCAACCAAGTCCAGGGCACGAGGAGTCAAATGTTGCCGTTGGAACACGGAGCAGGCAATCGTCATCAGGCGAGGTGCTGCGATACGGCAACACGCTCCGAAGCTTCGTGTTCAGCCGCACGTATAAACGTTCCGTCTTTCGACTGCTTAGACATCACGAGAACTGATTCTGACACACCACCACCCCGCGAGATTTTATGACCGGGGAAAATAATGATTGCGAAAAATTTGCTGATTTTTTTTTATACCGTACACCACTACCGGTGTACTGCCAATACGTTCGTTTGTTGAACAATGTTGGTCAGCATGAAATTATACTTCTCAGGCTCAGTGAGATTGCACCGGCGTGCGCTACACCAATACGTATTAGACAGCTGGTCAAAGCGAACACGCGCCAAACGTTCGCTGTCCCACTCTCAAGCTCAACGCTTTTTATTTTGCAGGGCTTGGTAAGCTCGGAGCGTCTTGCACAATTTCTATCTATTTCGTTATTGTGCAAAATGTGGTAGAAACCTTTCAGGCGGAGGCCGTAACCGTGATGGATGACACGGCCGTCTGTCCAATAAGTCAACAGCAGCAGCGCTGTCATCAGTCGCGGTTTGCCTAAAAACTTGGACGCGCCAAAGTAAATTCAAGACCTTTCCCTGGCTGACGAGGCGATTGAACAGCCAGAAGAAGATGCCTGCTGGCTGGAAACAAAATTTACTTTTGGAATTCCCATTTCCCGTTGTTTCTGTGGAGGGATCCCTTCACGTGCATAGCACCGCCGTGACGTATGGCATGCCATCGTTTATAGGGATTTTTTTCCTTCTTCAGTAACGCACTAAGCCACTTGCATGCGGTATGTAAGTATGTTGAACTTCTTTCGCACCGCAAATCGGAGGTGCGGCGAGATCGGGGAGCCTTGAATGTTGATACGGCGAGCGATGAGACTCGTACGGTCATAGTCCGTACACCTCCCGCCACGTGCGTATCTAAGTATATGCTTAATAAAGGATGGGGCCGTGTAGCTTGCTCGCGTCTCTTGGAAAACGTTGGACGTTGTCGTCCTTGTGGAGGGCACACGAACCCGCGCGCGGTGACCCGCAGCCTGCGCGTCTCCCCGCCCCGTCCCGCAGTTCCACGCCATCGCCGAGCGCAAGGACTGGGACGCCTTCCACCCCACGCTCGTGGCCGAGGGGCTGTTCGCGTTCGCCAACGTCTTCAGCTACCTGCGGCTCTTCTTCATGTACACCACCAGCTCCATGCTGGGGCCCCTGCAGGTACCCTACCACCGCCAGTGAAAAGATTATTCGAATTAGAATAATTTTAAAATTGTAACGCACCGCCGCCGCATGGTATTCGCTCGATCTCGTGGGGAGAGGATGACTCAGAGGCGTGATGAGGAACCACGGAGGGACGTGAAGGCAGCAGCCAGAGGGTGAGCTCGCGCGACCGACAGTTTCCCAAGCTCTTCAGTCCTCTATGTATGACGGTGTTTACATGTGGGCGGAAACCGGAGCACCCGGAGGAAACCCACACGTGTGAGGGGGAAAGACTCGATTCCACAAATGTGGATGTATTCCCACTTGTTTAGTATAGGGTATGGCTCCTCCTCGACGCCCACAGGAAGGGAGTTTAGCAACATCCGTGCGGTGATCCACCAACCCCCGCTGCTGCCTCCACAGTGCCGGGTTACAGGCAGCCACACACGTGGCCAACCACAAACAATTACACGAGCCAATCATGTGTTGATCGGATTCCTCACGCACATGCAGCTTCAGTCTATTCACGACCGAATTTCACTGGAAAAATCTTAAGGAGCCCCATCGGTCACAAATGGGGTCGACACTTTGGCACGCGCGGGCAGACGTCTTCGTTTTCACGTGACGGTCTCGTCGTGGCCGCGTCGGCTGACGGCCGCCGGCCGGCCGTGCCGCCGCAGATCTCGATGGGGCGCATGCTGCGCGACTTCGTCAAGTTCCTGGGCATGTACCTGCTGGTGCTCGTCTCGTTCGCCGTGGGCCTCACCCAGCTCTACGCCAAGTTCCCCGACGAGGGCGCTGACTGCCCGGGCATCTTCTGCGAACGGCAGAGCAACGACACCTTCCACTCGTGAGCCCTCGCACGCACGCATGCACGCTCGCACGCCCGTTCGCTCTAACTGTTTAAACTATTTTTTATTTTAACCAGGTAAGGCCGTCAGTGCTGGGTCACGGGCCGCATGCACAGCCATCACCGTCCCCGCCATCTCAAAGCCAAAATGCGAATCCTACGCTGCGATAAACACGAACCTTAGACCCAACACTGACCTCACCACGGACATTGTAACTCCACGCTGAGCTCACTCGTGTGCTTGACCACAACACAGACACCATCTGGGTATTACAACGATAAACTATTGTTTATTTTTACCAGGTAAGGCCCACTGAGCCTACATAGCTCTTTTTTAGAAGCGACCTGGCCACAAATAACAGCTCAACGAAGGGGGCTTATCAACACGTGGACAATATAGCAGTAGCCAAATACTCTAAACGTGTGATGTCGATTCTAAATGTGGAGGGAAAAACCGGAGGACCCGGAGAGAAATTCACACGACCACGGGGAGAACATGAAAACTGGTGTCAGGGTCGGGATCTAACCCACGACCTCCTGTATACAAGGTGATGTAGGTAACATCTCACCACCGCAGTGCCCCAAATGATAGCACTGACTGCTACAAATACCGCTGAGTTGCATTGAGTCAGCCACTAGCCACTGCCTGGTAAGCCGTGGTGAGTCCACCACCCCCCACAGCCCTTGTGTAAACGAAGGCTTGCGGGGTGATGCGTTACGACAGCGATAGTGATGACGCTGCTGTTGTCGTTGGTGCTGGGTCCCAGTTGGTTCATACGTACCTATCCGTGGCTAAACTAAGGTGCGGGGGAAGGACAAACTAAGCACAGAAAGCAGTTTAATCGAGATGATGATTTAAAAGTGCGTAGCTCCAATGGCTTCCTAATGTCGGAAGAGCGTTCCAGACGGCTGCAGAAGCGCATCTGAACGCTGCTGGGAAGAGACCCATACTCATGTATGTATGTTGAACTTCTTTCGCACCGTACATAGACAATCATGATAATCGGAGGTATGGAGGGGGAAGGAGAACAAACAGACGTCCGCGGAAGCGCATCTGAAAGCGCTCGATGCGGCGACCGTCTTTGTGCGATGGCCAACCAATTTCCCTGACCCGACCTCTCCCGCGCTCCCTTCACGCCCCGGTGACGCTCCGCACGTCGTCGCCGCAGGTTCCTGGGCGCGTGCTCGGCGCTCTTCTGGTACGTGTTCTCGCTGGCGCACGTGGCGCTGTTCGTGACGCGCGTCTCCACGGCCGACGAGCTGCAGTCGTTCGTGGGGGCGCTCATCGTGGGCACCTACAACGTCGTGGTGGTCATCGTCCTCGCCAAGCTGCTCGTCGCCGTGCTGCACAACAGCTTCCAGCTGATCGCTGTGAGTGCTCGCGGGGCGACGCCAACGCCACGACGAGTCGAAGGCGAAGGCACCGTCGACGGCGGCGATGTCGGGGGTGGTTTTCCACCAGGGGTGGAGAACCTTGACCTTGCTGAGGGTTGAGTCGCACTTTGAACACCGAGTCACCACGCGACCCGGTGTTGAACTTGGACCGCCGGCTCGAGCCGCGACCACAGCGCGTGGCCTGGGTGTGACGCTAAAATCAGACGCGCGGTTATTTGTTGACAGAATCAAAACTTTCCTTCGCCCCCGCCCCCCCCGACACGAGTGTCCAATTAGCGTGGCGAAGTTGCTCGCAGCGATAGGCGGCCGTTCCAAAGCTGTCAGCCTCGTGTGCAGTGCCGCTTCCTCGCCGTCGTCAGATGACGAACGCGTTTGTAAATCTCGCCGAGAGCGGTGCGCCCTTGTGCGTGCCGGGGATCAGCCACGGGAGAGAGATTTTAAATGAATAAATAGTGAGTCGGCCATGGCCTTATAAGCCAGCGGCGGTGAGTTTTCCAAAAAATGCCTTCGAGCGGCCTTTAATGCCTCACCCGTTAGGGGTCCACTCTCAGAATGTTGGTCCTATGTGTGTGTATGTATGTTGAACTTCTTTTGCACCGTACATAGAGTCAAACATATGTATATTTTAAACCTGAAATTCACGCGAATGAAGTGCAACACCGAATGCGATTCAGTTTGTTGTTGTTGTGCGCAGTTACCGATCACCAGATTCAAACCGTCGCACTCACTGGGAGCCCAGTTTAGTCGCGGGCGGCCGCTTGGATCCAAAATCCGAGGATCTCAACGGCGCCAGCTCAGCGTCCTGACCTCCGATCCACCGCGCCGTCTCACGCTGGCATGCCTCTGTCCGAACGCGTGCTGCATTATCCCCCCCCCCCCTTCAAGCGAGCGTCCTCGCCCGCTAATTCCGCCTGCCGCCATCCCTCGCCCCTAAGCAGGACCACGAGGACAAGGAGTGGAAGTTCGCCCGGGCAAAGCTGTGGCTCAGCTACTTTGACGACAAGTGCACGCTGCCACCCCCGTTCAACCTGCTGCCGCACCCCAAGACGGTGTGCTACGCGCTGGGCGGCCTGCGCAAGCTCGTGCTGTCGCACACCGCCAGCGGCAGGGCCAAGCGCGAGAACAGCGTCCGCGTGAGTCCCCCACGGGGGGCATGGCGGGCGGGCGCCGAGCTCCGTGATTCGGCTTCGGCTAGGGCACCCTGGGGGTACGCGGGAGACATCTCTAGGGGGTACGTGAGGCGCGTCGCTAGGGGGTACGTGTGACGCCGCTAGGGGGTACGTGAGACACTTCGCTAGGGGGTACGTGTGATGTCACTAGGGGGTACGTGAGACACGTCGCTAGGGGGTACGTGTGATGTCACTAGGGGGTAGGTGTGACGTCACTAGGAGGTACGTGTGACGTCACTAGGGGGTAAGTGTGACGTCACTAGGGGTACGTGTGACGTCACTAGGGGTACGTGTGACGTCACTAGGGGGTACGTGTGACGTCACTAGGGGGTACGTGTGACGTCACTAGGGGGTACGTGAGGCGTCTCTAGGGGGTACGTGAGACATTTCTCGGAACAAAAGCCGCCGCTGCGAGGATGACCGGAGTGTGCGTGACGATGGGTCTCTGCTCGGCGTTGTGGTTCATTCCACGTAGAAATTCGCGGCGAAATCGGCTCACGAGCGCGAAAGACGGACCGCGGTCGCGACCGCCATCGAGCGGCGTTCACGCGGTGGTCATTTTGTCGCCCCCCCCCCACCCCCAGGAGTGGCGCAGCGTGCGCGCGCGCCGCGCCGCCAGCTACCAGAAGGTGATGTGCTGCCTGGTCCACCGCTACCTCATGGCGGCGCGGCGCCGCCGGCACACGTCGGAGCAGGCCACGGTGGAGAGCCTGAGCGAGCTGCGCCAGGACCTGGGCAAGTTCCGCAACGAGATGCGCGACCTGCTGGGCTTCCGCACCGCCAAGTACGCCACCTACCACACCCGCAACTAGGCGGCCGCTCGTCCCCTCGCTCGTGAACTACATTAGCTCAAGTAACTAGAAAAAATATATATAAAAATATTTCACGTTTGTCGAACGAAGCGGAACAACGTGAACGTCCGGAACAATCCACAAATCCGAGACCCAACACATCGCACCTCCAGACTTTTGACGGTTCCGTCTCCTCCTCGGTGACGCCGGTGGTGCAGCCATCAACCGCACCATCATGCATGGGAAATGAAAGACGTGAGCCACAGTCGTCCAATTGTCCCGTAAAAAAAGTCCCGTAAAAATTTTTTTTACATTTATACGGTTACAGTGGTTCCCGGGTTGAACGTTTTCTCACATCTCACGTTGGATTTGGATCGGTGTTCCCTGAAGAGAAGAGATATCGAGGTTTCACTGTCGCCGGCTCATTCTATGTTCCGGTGAATCTCCAGCGCTTGTTGATTGAGAGCTTGTACTCAACTAGCGGCGCGTCTGGTCCGGTCTGTCACGCTACTCGTGGCCACCGACGATTTCTCCAGGCCATCGATGATTCCGTGTGGCCATCAATAATTCCGCGTGGCTGACTATCGATGATTCAGCATGACCGTCGATGATTCAGCGTGGCGGTGGATAATTCCGCGTGGCCGTCGATGATTCTATGTGGTCGTCGATGCTTGCCGGCGCAGCGTGAGTGTCCAAAGCGTGCAGGTGAACCGCGCGATGACCCCTCTTGGACTCCTCTCCTCAAATGTATTTACATGATTCGTGATGGCACATCTCAGGACGATACATACGATACATTGTCAATGCCCTGTGCCGTGCCCATACTGTGCTTTGTGTAATTTGATGTCGTGATTATCAGCATTAATCAATACCATTTTCGAAATAACACTTGAGGGTAACAGAAAGAAAAAAAAACGACGTGTCGGAGTCTCTTCGTCTGCCAGCCAGAGGCTGAGTGTTGCTGGGAGCACGGTGTTTGTCAGTCCCGTGGGTTGGCACGCGGTGCTTGACTCACCGGTAACCACCCGCAGAACGTCTTACATTGTGTACGTTGATTGACTCTGAATAACCCAACTAATGATAGCTACCCATTGTAATTGATTTGACTAGATTAACCCGCCCCCCCGCCCTGGTCTTCGCATCTGCTTGGCTCACAGTGATGACATCACACTTATCCCCAGCTCTAATCAAGACCGAATCAGGAGGAGGATTTCTCCACTACTCTGGCTGTCACCTGATGATGCTGGCTGGTGGTGGTTGTTGTTGTTGTTGTAATTACCTTGCGAAACGTGACGGTACTCGAATTGTAAATGTTGTAGTGGGGTTTACCCTCCAACACACAACCGGTAAGTGCTGAACTAGTAACTAATCGGCACGTTTCGTTTACATGACAAACCTTACGAATCAGCCTGTGTGTTGGTGGCTGGTTTAACTACCCATTTATATTTACGAGATCTGAACCAAGAAGAAAAAAATTATTGTGGGAAACAACTCATACGCCTTTTTCCTCCTGACAAATTATCATCTGTTGTTCGTGTACGTGTCGCAACGCGTTCTTCGGGAGCTATCGGTGCCGGTGTCAAGGGCTTACAGCTGGCCAACACGAGACGGCTTCAGGAGAGAGATGGAGAGAGAGTTCGTGTCGGTTTTGCTCTTCCTGCTCTTTCGTCGAAGCACAGAACTAGTGGTTTAAATATTTGGTGCATAATTTGGGGTTTGCTTGGCCACAATCGCACTACTGTGGCTTGTCTTAAATGTATCTCTATGGGTCTCTTATTCTCTATTATCTGTGTATCTCGATGTATATCTATGGGTCTGTATGTCTCGATGGGCCTCTATGAGTCTCTATGTATCTCCGTGAGTCTCTATGCATCTCTATGCGTGTAGATTATTTTGGCCGCCGCTATACATTTCCGCATGATGGTGGCAAGCCACTAAGTTGAGCAGCTATCATTTGTGGCCGGGCCGCTTCTGATTGAGAGCCCTATAGTCTCAGTGGGCTTCACCTGGTCAAAGATAAAGTTGACTTTTAGTCGGTGTGTCTCCATGGGTTTACGAGACGGTCTATAGCTTGGGTTGCATGGCCAAAGTTACACAACTGTGGCTCGTGCCTTGAATGTTCCACTCTTGAAGGAGATGTGGTGCACATCGGCCTGGCTGTGATGTTCTGATGATGCGCTTGATGGTTCCACCACTGGCGTCTGCGAGGAGGAGGAGGAATGTGAGAGCCAGGAGGTGCGATGTTTTGGGTCTCGGAGTTGCGGTGTATCCTGGACGTTCGCGTTGTTCCGCTTTGTTCCACAAATGACACCTTAAGACGGAAAAATAAAATGTGTTTTTTCTCAGTTTACATTTTTATTTTCATTTCATCTTATACAGTGCAACAACCGAGTTTCAAAAGAAAAACGTCGGTAAAGTGAAGTGCGCCATTTACAGAAACACATTTCGTCGATGGTGGAAATGTGAGCCGCGGCTTTGAGGTCTTCTTGAGCGCTTTCCACACGAGGCACTCGGCGCTCCTCTGCCGTATCGACAGCGGAGTGCAACGCTCCGTGAAAATACCCAACGTGGCATTGTGCTGCACAGACTCTCACCTTCCCCACTCGTTTAATCGCTTCCAAGCTAGCGTGGTGATTTACGTGAGTATAATAACAACAACATTGTCTATACCACGTCTCGTAAACCGCCACTGGTATCCTATCACACTGTGCAAATTTGTAGAAGAAGAAAAAAAACGGGCGACAAATTACCGAGTTGGATTACTGAGCGCAACATTGGCCCCTACTGGCAGAATAATTCCCACTTTGCAGGCCGGCTCTGAGAATGCCACTGTTGTATTACACAAAGACAAGTGCTGTGAGCGAGCCCCGACGAAGGCCGGTACGGCGCACGAGGGGGGCGGGCGGCCAGCACGACGCCCGGCCGCCTTTGTCTCCCCACGAGCGTCCACGGTTATCGGCCCCCAGCCAATACCTGCGAAGCCTCAACTCGCTTTCCCCCGTGGTCGGAATCGGCTCGAACGCGCCCCTCCGGTCGCGTGGGAGGGAACCAGAGGTCGCAAATGGGTTTTGATTCCTTACCCGTACCCGGCCACACCAGGGTCGAAAACGGGTACCCGTACCCTACCCGATACCCGGCTACCCGTACCCGGCCGGGTATCGGGTAGGGTACGGGTACCCGATTTCGATCTCTGGGATGAAGCCATGTTGCAGGCGCGGGTGGGTTGATTCTAGGAACTAGAATTGTGAGAAGAGACAAGACGTTGGGAAATGAGTGACAAATGGTGACTCACCAGTGACTCACGGCCTACCTGTACCCGTACCCGGCCGCACCAGGGTCGCAAATGGGTACCCGTACCCGGCCGGGTACGGGTAGCCGGGTATCGGGTAGGGTACGGGTATCGGGTACCCGGTTGCGACCTCTGGAGGGAACGGTGTGTCCCTCCACACCCCACACCGTGCATTTTAAGCGCAACTCTCTCTCCTGCTGCAGCCGCGGCCGTCAGCCAGGGCTCCAGCAAGGCCCCGGCATGCGCCGCTGCCACGCCGGCTGGCCCAGGACATGGCAGCACGGGAAGTGGGGTTCTGCGGCGTCCGTGTTGGCCGGGCTGTTGAGAGTCATCGCTCCTCGTTGGGGTTGACTGCGGGCACTCGGCTTTCCTCTCTCGCACGCTGAACGCTCCGCTAACAGGAATTAGTCAACCGTCTCGAAATGGTCCCTTCCTGATTAAAGCAGTGAGACCCCAGTCAGGTTTTCCCGGACAATGAAGATTTTCTATTTTTCTAAGAATGTTGACTTAAAGCTTTCGTGACTGCAGGAATTCATATTCTTTGGGTCTTTCGGTAAAGTCACGTAGATAGGTTCAATAAAAATAACAAAAAAATACGACGTTTCGATGGCAACACAAGCGGTCGTCATCAGGAAAAGGGGAGATAGTTTCTAAAGGCAATTAGTAACATCTGTGAGAACTTAATTTCGGTTGGTCGGTCTGATTCAAAGGCTGGGGTCACGAAGGCCTTCTCGAGCGGAGGCCCAACTCCCTCATGCTGCATCCGAAACGCTCCGAGTGTCTCTCCACTCCGTGGTCTGTGCGAGGCGCACCGACTCAGACCCGCCTTCCCATAACGTCTAAAAGTAAAAAAATAAAAACGGTCTCTTTGATTTTAATTAATTTATTTACTACTTAACTTTCATATGCTATTTGTTGCGCGCGGTTGCAATTTACCGGTGGCCTTAGCCGCCGATGGCGTGATGGGTCTCTTTTATCATTCCAGTTGCTGCTCCGTGCCCCCTGTTACCGTTCCCGTTCCACTTCATTGATGGGCGATATTGCCACGTTAAATAAACAGATTGATTGATTGAACGCAATATCAAGTTTCGGAGTATCAAGAGGTGGGGTGGGGGGAAAGTGAGGAGAGATGGGCGGGGGGGGGGCGGCAGCTGCCCCCCATCATCTTGCCCCCTTGGATCTGCCACTGCAATGAATTGTGGGCCGCGCGCAAGCAAGCGCACGCTGTGAGGTGTGGCGGGGCGGATGCTGCTTGAACCGGCAGCGGCTTGAGATTTCCCCAACGTCGGCTGGACGTCCACCCGTCACAGCACGGGGCCGCCGCGGCCCGACGCGACCCCCCGCCGCCACGGGGTGGGGGGGGGGGTCAAGGGGCGCGGGGGCAGGCGCGGTGAGGCCTCGACCCTCGCAGGCCGGCGCCCTCAGCATTTCCTCCTGGCGTGGAGGCGCGCGAGCGAGCGCTGCAGCTCGGCGGAGTAGGGCAGCGCGAGGCCGTGCGGGGAGAGGGTGCCGACGCGGTCCGGCCCCACCGTGCCCATGAAGACGTAGCTCATCCCTGGGGCAGGGGGGGGGAGGGCACAGCGGCGGTGGCAGCGGCTGAGTGGCGGCGCTGCGTTTCGTGGGGGTCGCGGCCGTGACCCTTTCGGGGTCGGACGCGGATCGCCCGTGAGCTGGGTCACCCTGCAAGCGCCCAGGCCCCCCCTCTCAGATCACGGGGGGCTTAAGCGTGGTCGACGCCGGCTCGTGCTTGAGGTGGGCGACCAGCAGGGCTTGCCAGGTGTTGTAGCAGCGGAGCTGCGCGGCGTCGACAACATCTGGCAGTGCCGAGCGTCACGGATGTCGGTTTTTTTGCCAGAAGCTCCCCATATTTCTACAAGCCAAACACTCATTGATGGCCAAACATTACAGTGCAGGCTCCTCTTGGATAGAATCTCGAGGCTCGGTGAGGGTTTCATGGGTAAATAATGGTATCATCATCATTATTATTCGTTACGTTATTCAATGTTCTCGTGCAATGCAATTAATGCGGGCGGTGCCTCTCCTGCGACGCAATGGCGGTCAGAAGCTATTCACGCATCCCGGCTAATGCTCGTAGGGGCACTCACGATGAGGGATGGCTATTCACTCGCAAACGACGTCCCATCCAGCGGACGGAATTATCGTAACGTGCTTGCGGTTACGGGGGGGTGTGTGGGTGGGTGGGAGCGCGTGGGCGTGAGGAGAGGGTGCGGGCCACCTACCCTGGCGCACGAGCGGGCACGTGTGGCAGGCGACGCGCAGCTTGGCGGTGGTGCGCTCCGCGGCCCGCGCCAGTAGCAGCCGCCCGGAGCGCAGCGTCCGGAGCACGGCGACGGCGAGCACGGAGCCCTTGGCGTAGCGCCGCAGGTTCACCACCCTGCCCACGAGCACTGCAGCGAGCACGCACGCACGCACGCACGGGCGCCGTCACTCCACCACCGCTGCTGTTGTGGAGCGACTCATGCAGCCAGCTATGGCTGCAGGGTTTTGGTAGTACATGTTGTTTCATTGCTTCCATGGCTTTATTTTGGTGATTTCGAAAAGTGTATTGGTTTAGCCATGTTTGGTTGTTGTAGTACAGAGTTAGACTGATGGCCTTAATCTAAGTTGTCTTGTGGTTGTTGTTGTTGTTTGACTTGCATCCCACTGGGATTTTTGCACACAGCGTTGGTGTACGGTGATTTTTTTCTGCAATATTTTGCTGTCTTTTCTTGGATTTTCTGTTTGCACTTAGTCACATATTCACTTCAAGATGTTTTTTGTTCATGTTTTTGTTTGTTGCGGTTGCACCCGATTCAAGAGCCGAATGGCTCACAGGGCTATACCTAATAAATGAACTTGAACCACCGCGGTCTTCCTCCAGCTTGGGGCCCTTCCTGCGAGCTGCTGGTGTCTGACCGCGTCCCCACCGGTCAATTTGCCCTGCCAGCTTTGAAATTCGCATTGCCCCGGGGGGCACTCCGTGCGTCGGCGGGAAAGTTGACGGACGTTTGCGTGGGGTAAGGGGTGACTGGGGGCGTGTGAGGAGCGTCGCGGTGGCTAGGAGATGTTAACTACATCGCCTGGTATGCAGGGGTCGTGGGTTCGATCCCAACCCTGACGCCTGCTGCTGTATATTTGAAGTTTGCGTGTCTCTCTCTCCCCGTGGTCGCGTGGATTTTTCTCTGGGGCCTTCGGTTTTTCCTTCCACATTTAGAATCAACATCACGCATTTAGAGTAACTGGCTGCTTTACATTTCCACATGATGATAAGCCACTTGGTTGAGCTATCATTTGTTGTCTGGTTGCTTCTGAACTATATAGCTCAGTGGGCCTCACCTGGTAAAGTAAAAAATAGTCTAGTTTAAAAATAGTGAAATAGTTTTAGTTTTAATGTTGAGGTACCATAGCCACAGGGTTATAAAGATCGATGCCAATCCCCATAGTGAATACGACACAAAGTGAATACTGCACAGAGTGAATACTGCAGTCAGCGATGGTAATAGTGGCAAATACTTTACCGAAATCGTTAGCGCAGTAGTTGCTCTCAAGCGTTCCGCGGCGCAAACACTTTTTCCGGCAGGGGGAAGATCGCGGATTTACTGAAGAAACTGAAAATTGGGGGAAATATAACCACACATACACACAGTTTCAGTTTAATTTATTTGGAATAACGCTGTGAGCCATTCGGCTCTTGATTCGGGTGCAACCGCAACAAACAATACAATTACAAGATACATTTAAAATTGACTTACGCAAATTGAAACATTACCTACAAAAACAATAAAATCTTCCAGAAAAAGCACCATTTGTTTATGCTGCGTACAAAAATGTGCAAAAAAATCCCATTTTGATGTTAGATCAGAATAACAATCATAATACAATATAGATTAAAATTATAAGTCTAACTCTATGCTTCATTAAAAAAAATCGGGCTAAACTAAACCTTTCTAGAAATTACTAAAATAATACTAGAAACAATGTAACAGTGATCATACGAAATGTGATTGAAAGTTTACAATAGCGACATACATAACGTATATTACTAAACCTAGCATCTTTTGCTAGCTGCATGAGTCAATCCATAATAGCAGGTGTAACAACAGTAGTAGCAGCACACTATAATCAAAATACTTGATAATTTCTCGCATTGGTCATCTGTAGCAGTGGCAGCTAGGGTTGTACGACTCCTCTAGAGCAGTTTTGAGTGATGGTCTTGAAGGTAGTGATCCAATTAACCACAGACGTTTCAGTCACACAAACCACAAGCGCATGCTCGGTATGGCCATTAACTGTTCCCTCTTATATGTATGTATTCACGTTGAACTTCAATTGCACCGTAAATAGCCAACCGTGCTAATCGGAGGTTAATCTGCACCCATAAGAGTGCCTATGTGACGCGTGCACTGCCTGCAAGCTGCCAAGACCTGACGTGCCCTCGCCTAATGATCGATCTCGCCATCCTGGGCCGATCATATCGACGGAACGTATCGCCCTCAATGTGCCTAATGTCATCGCATACTCTGAAGCTCAGCAGGGGCGAGCCTGGTCGGTGCTTGGGATGGGCTTTGTTCGCAGGCGTGGGGCTGCGTGGAAGTGCTGAGTGTCAACCCCCTCCGATGTGTGTGCGTTGTCTCCGGGGCTCTGCGGATTTCTGCCACATGCCTCCCCACGGAGTTGGCCAAACGTGTCGATGCGGAACCCTCCTGGGCAAACGCTCTCGAGGCTCCCTTGAGCCACTCCTGCGGAAACGCACGGCACATCTGCGGCCACGTGCGAGTTGGTGCTCCCCTCCTACCTCTGTTCCTTCTCGTTGTTGCTGTTGGGGCGGTCACGGTGGAGGTTGTTGTAGGCCGACTGCTCGCGGCAGTTGTAATCCTGGCGGTGGCGGTAGTTCTAGACGTGGTGGTTTTGGCGGTCGTCGTTTTGGCTGTCGTGGTTCTGGCGGTCGTGGTTTTGCCGGTCGAGTTTGTGGCTCGGGCCCGGAAAGAGTAGAAGGCCTCGAAGCCGTCGGCCGTGGTGCCGTGGTCCGACACGAACTGCACGAAGAGCTCGCTGCCCGACGACAGCAGCGGCCTACGCGGCAGGAGAAGAGCCTCTCAAAAAACCACCGCCACTGCGTTGGGGGAAATTCGAAGGTAAGAAATCACTGAATGATGCCGTGTCACATTACAGGGACTCTTCTACTTACGGACATTCGACTTACAAACTTTCAGAGATACGAACAAACCTGGTCCGTATGTCCAGTTGCCTGTTCGGACCGAGTCGTAAGTTCAACCGCCGTGCAATAGATGGGGCGGTGGTGGCATCTACATCTGCAGAACGTGAATAACCGGTGGCATCTACATCTACAGGAGAGATTTTACAACTTTTAAAGCCATTACGCGCGCTTAGTGTAAATGCCGCACAACACGTTTGGAATCGACAGGAGTAAAGCTGGTCTCACGAACAAATTGCCTTACGAACAGACCTCTAGAAGCTAACTCGTTCTAAAGTCGAAGAGTCCATTTATAGGGTTGCCAGCCTTCCCGGTTTGGCATCGATCTCCCAGCCACTATTTGAAAGCAATCCGGGTGACTTGTTTTTCTTAACAATTACGATATTTTAATAATACAAAAAAAAACAAATTTAAATCTTCCGAAAAGTAGTTTCAGTCAAGAGTTGGCTACCCGCACGGTGGGGGGGGGAGGGAGACTCACTCGGGCGGTTCGTCGCCGCACAGCCGGCCCAGGCGTCGGCCCTCGTCCAGCTCGCGGCCGTCGAACACCGACACGTGGTCCCTGCGGCACGCGGCGTCGCGCTCCACGTCGAACTTGACGAAGCGCAGCGACACCACCTGCAGGGGGAGGGGGGTCAACCCAGACTTGTTCAGTTTATTTTCAATTACCCCGTGAGCTAAGAGGCTCTTACTTAAAGCGGGTTTCACCAACAGAAACAACACCGGCTACTCTGCCCGGGACTCAGATTTCTTTTTTTGTGTGTGTGCAAGCGGATTTTTGTAATCTTTAGAGAACTCAGAAGCGAGTGGGGATATCAAACTAAAACGAAACTATTTTTGAAAATTGTACTCGATAAGGCCCCACTGAGCTATTTAGCTCTGTTTTGGAAGCGATCTGGCTATCACAATTGATAGCTCAACGAAGTGGCTTATCATCGTCGTGTGGAAATTTATAGCAGCTAAATACTCTAAACACGTGGCGATGTTGATTCTAAATGTAGAGGGAAAAAAACCTGAGGACCCGGAGCAACAATCCACGTGAGTGACCACGGAGAGAGAGAGAGAGACACCAAACTCCAAATATACAGCAGCAGCAGCAGGGAGGGAAGCGAGGAGCATCACGTGACGTGTGGGGGGCAGAGAGGGGACTGCCGCAGATTTCTAAACTCAACGCCACGCGGCACACGAAGCGGCCGCGTGGCCCACGCCACGTGCGTCTCGATGCTCTGGGGCCACGCGAGGATTCTGGTGTGGGGCCCGGAGCGAAAGAAGTCGAATATACTGAGCGTCAGGAGGCTTGTGACCACCGGTCCACAGACAAAGTCTCACTGCTCGCTGACTCCACTGGCGGGAGAGGTGAATTTAACACGCAGCCTTTCGCGATCAATATTATTCGTGATAAAGGTTTTTTGGGTGAGATCACGTAAATACAAATGCGTTGTGATTACAACCCCCTAGGCTCACGGTTATGAACCCATCTGGAAATATGGACCGCATATTTTCAGGATAATTTAATCAATTTTGATGGATACAATTACAATAAACCCCACCCTTTGATCTGCACACCCGGTCGGCTCATAGTGACGACATCATCTTGCTATTTATGACGGGAAGTGGGAAGACTTCTTTGCAATTCTGGCAAATCGCCTGATGAAGTTGGTTGCAGACGCCAGCGAAACGTCGTGGGCTGACTCGCCATCGCACCGACCGTGGCGAAGTAATCGCCAATTTGTCACGTTTTTAGTCCACGTGCCGAGTGACGGCGGCGGCGGCGGTGAGTCACCGGCAGGAGAGGTCACCGGGAGTCTGTGCCTAGGGAGGGCCCCCGCGCACCTTGCCGGGCGGGCCCGAGATGTGCCAGGAGCAGGTGATGCCCGTGGGGTAGTCCGAGTGCGGCCAGTTTGGAGAGTAGAAGCTCCCGCTGGGTCCCCGCAGGCGCCCGCCACACACGCTCCCGCCTGCAGGGGCGAGCACACGCGGCAGGGGACACTCAGTGGCATCCAGTGGGGGTCACACGTGGGGAGGGGGGGGTGGAGACCAGCGGTCCCCATGTTCCCTGCGATGGCTTCACGACTCGTCGTGTCGCGGGGGGTGGCCAGGCAACGGGGGTGGTGACGCGGCCCAGCCGTAGCGCGTGCTCGCTCCGCCCCCCTCCCCCCGTTGCGGAGGTTCGCGGTTCGAATCCGGCAGTCCGCCCTGGTAATTAGCGCGTGAAATACGCACGGGCGCGACTTGCCAGGCTGCGCGGGCCTCTCGGCCGTGAAGCTGGCGAGGAAGCCGGTGCCGGCGTTCTCGCCGTCGGTGCTCATGCGCAGCAGCAGCGCGGGCCCGGTGGAGTGAACGCTGCCGGGCGGCGCCGTGCCACAGTAGCGCGCCAGCCGCGGCGCCGCCGCCGTGGCGCCGTCGTGCAGCGTGAGGGCGTCGTAGCGGCACAACGGCGCCTTCTCCAGGTCCAGGTGCTGCAGGGAGAGCAGCACGCGGTGGCCGGGAGGCACCTGCCTTGGCCAGGGACACGACCACGAGGTGTGGAATCACTTTTTAAATAATAATAATTAAAGAAACTCGTTTCTTAAGGAACTCGGCGGTCACGGCTTGCAAAGGCGGCGGTCGCCGCATCATTGCGCGGCGCTTTCAGATGCGCTCCTGCGGCCGTCTGGAACGCTCTTCCTCCCCACATTCGGAAGCCACTGAAACTATGCAACATTTAATTCATCATCTTCATTGATAAACTAATTTCTTTAGAACTACACAGTTACTGCTTACAAAGACGGTCACCTCATCGCACGTTTTCAGATGCGCTCCTGCAGCCATCTGGAACGCTCTTCCTCCCGACATTCAGAAGCCACTGGAGCTATGCAACTTTAAAATCTGCATTGAAAACTAATTTATTTAGAACTGCTTTTTTTACGTTTAGTTTGTTGTTCCCCCCCCCCGTACCTCCGATGAGCACGGTTGACTACGAACGGTGCGAAAGAACCTCAACAAACATTCGCTCACACGGGTCAAAGAGCACGTCTCCTTCACGAATGTAGAACTGCCAAGACGCACAAGGCCACGGGCACCGTGCAGCACCCGGGACACGCTCACCGTGATCCTCCACAGGCAGTCGCGGTTCGGCGGGTAGAGGCCCGGGTAGCCCTCGCTGCCCAGGTAGCCGCTCTCGCCACTCAGCTCCCCTCCGCAGCCGAACACCGGAACCTCGGGCCTGCTCGCAGGTGACACACAAAGCACGCGACCGGCGTTGCCGACTGCGGCGACAGACCTTAGGGGGCCCAGACGGCTCAAGTGCCACGTTTTTGAGATACTAGAATAACCGCGGCGTGTGGGCTATGGCTGTCGGGTGTGTAGTAGACACTACTGAATCTATTGTATGTAGGGTGTGTAGTAGATACTACTGACTCTATTGTATGTAGGGTGTGTAGTAGATACTGCTATGTAAGGTGTGTAGTAGATACTACTGACTCTATTGTATGTAGGGTGTGTAGT
>CM025667.2:5397653-5413546 GCA_014621495.2 Entosphenus tridentatus
CCCTTTAGCAGGTAAGGTAAAAGGTAAAAAGCAACGAGCCTACCTTTTACCCTACCCTTTACCGTTACCCCTTGGCATGTCGACACCTTTACCCTTTACCTTTACCCTTTTACCCGGTAAAAAGGGTACAATTACCTTACCTTGCCGAGGCCTACGTCTTGTCGGCGGTTACCTTTGTCGGTAGCATCTGGCGGTTCGGCGGGCGGCTTTCTCTCTCGAACAAACCTGACGGTGGTTAAAGTCGCTCCCGAGTTCGAACACGTGTGGCTGGATGACGTCGGTCTGGACAAGCATGAGGCCGTTGAACTCAAGAACATAATATATGTTTCATTTTAATGCGGAGAGAGACGAACGGGAGTCCCTTATCAACTTCATCGCCCATAATGCTCCACGATAACTCAGTGGGTGGGGGGTGGGGTGGTGACATGTATTTGTCCCATCAACTCGGCTTTCTTGGCTCGAGTGCAGTGCCTTGTCTGCGGTAACGTCCGGAGCGAGCCAAGCCGGTTAAGGGGGTGTGTGTGTGCACTAGCAAGACATGCGCTGCATCGTAAGCGATCCTTAACCCTTTCCCCGTTCGGAGACGTCATCAAGTTGCAGGGTGCGGTGTCCCGTTCACCGCTGCATCTCGGAGCGCTCACGCAGCTCGGCGTGAATTCTATTTAAAGCGGCGTTTACGGCGTTGATTTAAAGACACTGAACTCGCCGCATAGAACCGTAACGATACGACCACCGCACTCTACGGTAGTTGGCGCCAAACTGTGCCGCACGCCCCTCTGCCGCACGGCCTTTAACTTCGATTCTGTTCTGAATCGAATCTGTTCTGATGACGTACACGTACGATGACGAAGACAAACGTCATGGGAACAGGGAAAGGGTTCATAAATTAGCGTTGAAAGTATTAGAATGGAGACGTCGTGAGCTTGAGCGGACGTGGGTTTTTGTGTTGGTGTCTCGCCCGCGCGTCGTGCAGTCCTGAGCCTGGACGCGATGGACGTCTCCGGGGAGACGCAGATCGACGTTGAGCACACGCTCTTCAAGAAGCGCCTCGACGCCCGCGGGCAGCCCGTGGCGGCCGAGGAGGAGAAGCACGGTACGGGCACGTGCGGCAGCGTCGGAGCCGGTGGCTCGTGCACACGGCCTGTGTGGGTGGGAGCCAGTGGCTCGTGCCCACGGCTTCTGCTGTCCTCACGCCCTGCATCCTGCACAGGCACAAGCACTCGACCAACAGGCTCCGGGGAATGTTCGTCAATGTGAAGTGTGCGTGGAGTGTCTCTGTAGTGAACAACTCGGCGCTCAACAAATCTCGAGTGTCTCCGGTTCAATTCCCGGTCTTGCTCACCAAGCGCCATTTCGTGTCTAAGCATGGGCAGCGGCTACCCCCTCGGTTTGCTCAGCTTGAAACGAGCCGGCGTCGCGGTGTGCACCGCATCGGCATTAGAGACGCTTGCTGATTAAGTCATCCATCTCTCGGATTGGTTTGACCACGCGACTCATCGCACAACACGCACCTTCAATTAGCACAGTGGGTTACGTTACGGTGCGCAGGAAACAAAAAACATAACTCTGATAATGTATGCACTGTCCTTGAAGTTTTGGCGTCATCTGGTCCAACACCATGTGAGACTAGGCTCTAAGGGAAGCTGTCTCGGGTGTGGACCAATCAACTTCAGGGACAGTGCATACATTATCAGAGTTGTGTTTTTTGTTTGCATTATGACTGCATTTATTGTGGTCTATGCAAACATGACTCCTCGTAAAAAAAAGGTGTCAGTTTTGTTGCCAGATAAAAGGGTAAAAAAACAATTATCATATTTTTCTACTGGCAAATGAGGTTCCAATGGTGCGCAGGAAGTTCAACGGACACACGTGCATGGAAACAGTTGGGAAAAAAAGTCTCGCCTCTATACGTATGCGTGTGCCGCTGGTCGGGCGGTGGTGGACAGAGCTCGGTGACGTCATTGGCATTGTGGGCCGCCTCACGTTGGGCGTGGCTTGTGGGGGTTTCCTGCCTTCGGGAGGATGAATGTCGGGTCGGCCCCCCGTATTTTAAATGGGCTTGAGTAATCGGTCAGACGGAGTCGATTGCAATGCTTTAGTTAATTGATCGGCTCGATCGGCCGTTCTCTCCGGCCCTGTCCGCTGATGGCGGTGTTCATGACAGCCCGTTGCGCAATGAGGGAGGTGCCGACTTCGGTTTCACGTTTGTGGGGGATGAGACCGTTGAAGGTAAGTGCATCAGACGCTTGCCCGTCGCGGGCCTTACGCTCTTGAAAGGAGCCGCGGTGGGAAAATCCGCGATCTGCAAACTCCAAAGGCAAATGGGAAACCGGGGGTGTGGTCCACGGTTCGTAATACCACACCCATCCCTCCTTTTGTTTCATATTATCTCACACCAACCCAACACATTAAACGGGAAGTATTTTAATGTAAAATATCATATTTTTAAGTGTTAAATATATCTTTTACGGAAGATGTATAGAATGAAAAAAAATGTCGCATACAATACAGTAAAACCTTGGATTGCGAGCATAATTCGTTCCGGAAATGTGTTTGTAATCCAAAGCACTCGTATATCAGTTGTGATCACGTGACGCTCGGCAGACAAAGCGTATACACGTGCTACTTGTATTGCAAGACCTCGCTCGTTTATCAAATTAATATTTACTTAAAAAATGTGCTCGTCTTGCAAAACACTCGCAGGCCAAGTTACTAGCAATCCAAGGTTTTACTGTACTATACATGTGTCTGTGTAAAGTACTGTCGACGGCAGTCTGGTGGCTGAACCTCACCGTCTCCTCGCTGGAGGCTGGGGACACCACATGACCTGGGGCCTGTGATGGGCCGCTTGGGAGATGCGTTGTAAACAAGATGGCGCGTGTGTTCCCTATTAGTTACGTATTTATTTAAGATCATTCATGAAACAGATGTTCGTCGGCCAGTATCGCTATCCACGAATCTTTGGAGAAACGTGTCCCTCGCGAGTAATGAGAGGGAATCCCGTACGTGACGACGCGCGACGCGGTGCTCAGCTTCTACTCTGCTGCGCGTGCGACTGTGAGTGCAGAAATCGGGAAGCTGGAGGAGATTCCAGACCCCACCGCGCTCGACCCCAACCGATGCGAGAGCTGCTACGGAGCCAACGGCACCGACCTGCAGTGAGAGACGCCCCTCCCTCCCTCCCTCCCCTACCTCCACACCCTCCCCTCCCTCCCTCCCTCCCCTCCCTCCCCTCCCTCCCTCCCCTCCCTCCCCTCCCTCTTTTTTTTTTAACGATCAGACGAGAAAGATGCTCGGTCTTTCGGCACTTTACTTCGTTCATCATGTCGTTTTTGTTTGTATTTTTTTTGTTTGCTTATGTGGTCCCTTTTTTAATCAAAGATATAACGCGGGTTTCCCGTGTAACATTAGTCCCATTGTGTGTTACTGTGTTCATAGACACCAACAAGAGAACAAATCACCCTCAAAAACCCATCACCAAATCCCCTGCTGATGCGCTACCAGCACCATAGCGGCGAAGGCACCTCCCTCCCCTCCCTCCCTCCTCGTCCCTCCTCCACTTTCCGTCCGTCATCGTCCGGACGCTGCTTCGTACTCTGGCCGGCGAACGGCACGTGCGCGGGCGCGTATGACGAAACTAAGCACAACAATTAGTTTTGTCAGTATAGATGGTATTAAAGTGTGTAGCCCCAGTGGCTTCCTCATATCGGAAGGTGGAAGAGCGTTGCAGAAGGCCGCAGAAGCGCAGCCGAACGCGCGCGATCCGGCGACCGCCTTTCTTCGATGGCAACGCGGCATTGGAGCCCATCGCACCCTCAAGATGATTCGAGTTCCTCTCGAAATGCGTTTCCCTTTTGCTTTTGAAAAACAAATTCCCGTTTTGACTCGGGGCCGTTCTTGGAGCTCGCCGTCAACGCTGCCGCCACCACCGCCACCACCGCCACCACCGCCACCGCCACCACGACAACAACCACAGGCTGCCTGTCATTGACGAGCGGTGTCCGTGCTCGCGTCGCCCCAGGTGCTGCAACACGTGCGACGACGTGCGTGAGGCCTACCGGCGGAAGGGCTGGGCCTTCAAGAACCCCGAGGTGATCGAGCAGTGCCGGCGCGAGGGATTCTCCAACAAGGTCCGCGAGCAGAAGGACGAGGGCTGCCGCGTCTACGGGCACCTGGAGGTGAACAAGGTGAGCGCGTCACGACCCCACGCGGACCGCGCCCATCGGATTGCCGCTGGGCATCTGTCGTAAAGAGCTTCGTAGCTCATCGGATTCCTCCGATATAAATACAGATTCTGACTGCGGATTCACCGATGCGCTGATTTATCCGAGGCTCACGGTAATCACGCGTTGCATCGTATGAGAGCCTGTTGGAATGCGAAGTCTGGTGAGAACCCAAGAGACCGCTCCTAGACTGTATTTGTTGAAAGTTTCCGTAACTCAATTGCAAATGCGCTGTGATCGGTCTAAGAATTAATCTGCCCCAGCCGTCTCGCGCTCCAGGGAATTGATCGTTAAGCACCGATTCTCGACGCAGGTGATTTCACCCGGATTTCTGTTTGTATTTCTGTTCGTGTGTGGGAAAACTGGAGGAAGCCATTCCCACAAACACACAATGAGCATGCTGATCCACGTCCGAATCTCGGTGTACGTACGTGTATTGAGCTGCTTTCTCACCGTACGTAGCCAACCGGTGGTGCTGCATCGCCGCAATTGATTTGTTTGTCCGCAGGTGGCAGGCAACTTCCACTTTGCTCCCGGGAAGAGCTTTCAGCAGGCTCACATCCACGGTAAGGCCGCCGCGTCGCACTCACCGGTGCACGGCGGCGCCGAGCGTGCCGTCGCCCGGGCAGCGTCGCGTTGTGCGGGCGGCGAGCGGCGTCCGCTCTCTCCCCAGGGCTCATGGTCGCCGGAGCCCTTCGCCTCGGAGGTCTTTTTTCCCCGCTCGTCTTCCCGCTCGTTCGTTGTGGACAGTTTGTGAAACCGGATCCGCGAGCGGCTATGTTTGTTTAGTTCCACTGTTCTCCGCGCCTAAACGGTGAGAAAACCCAACGCGACGGAGAAGCGAGTGCGCAGGCCGGACAAAGCAGTCGATTCGACGAAACGCAGAGACACACATTGGTTCTCGCGCCGAAAGGCTTTGCACGTGCGGTGAGCGTTGTGTCTGCTCTGCTTCACCCAGCCGTGCGGGCCCCAAATACACTTCCGATTAGCACGGTTGGCTACGTGCGAAAGAAGTTCAACATACGCACGTACAAATAATCCTTCTCAAGGGTAAACAAACAAAGAACAGACAATACGCCTCCTTCAACTAGTTGTCCCTCCACATCCCATCAGCATTACGGCTTTCTGGGAGTGCCATTTATTTTTCATCAGCATTGGTTGAACAAGAAGGAAACTTGACCGGTTTCGTCATTCCCTGTCTCATCATCTGTGGTTCAGGCTCCGCTTCAACCACTGCAGGTGAATTTCTAGATGTTTAGGCGCGGATCCTGTCCCTTAGATATGGGTCTTGTAGTGCGACGAAAAACACAGAGCCAGAGTGGGCTGGTTTCATGCCACCGCTCCTTACCCCGGTTTTGAGTTTTCGTGTGCATCGCGCAAAGTTCCACACGAGAGGGCAGCAGAGGGCTTGCTTTTAACCAGGCTACCGCTTCGTTCAGAGGTATTCGGTGCATGCAACGCATTTGCGGGGCAGTGACCCAAGGGCAAAGATGCTGTGTGATTGCTTCAACTGCCAAGACGACATCTTAAATGAGACGCAGACACGCGGCAAGTCACAACAACGGCCATAGCTGGTCTCGCATTGAGACGGTCAAGCCGGTTTGGAAGCGAGTGGGAGAATAAAAGTTTGTTGTTCTGTGTGGGACCGAACACCAAAACCATGCGCCACGTAACTTGGCGCTGCCCCGAATGTGAAGGCGATGAGTGGGTGCAATTCACCAACTCGGACAAAGCTAAATAACGGCCGAATCGTTTCCCCTGAATCGTATATATGTATGGTTGCATGCATGTATGTTGAACGTCCTGTGCACCGTACGTAGCCAACCGTGCTAATCGGAAGTGCGGGGGGAAGGACAACAAACGAAAACACAAAGCAGTTCCAAAGAAATTAGTTTTAAATCTAGACGATCAAAAGTGCATAGCTCCAGTGGCTTCCTAATATCGTAAGGAAGAGCGTTCCAGACGACCGCAGATGCGTATCTGGAAGCGCCGCGCGATGCGGTGACTGTCTTTGTTGGCTGGCCAAAAGCTGCTGCTGCTGCTGCGATGACCAGAGTTGGCATGATGGAGGGATGATAGTGTTTTGTGACGTCGTGTAAATCATGACAGTTGACGGAATCGAGGAAAGGGTGGCGAATTTTTTCTGCCGCTCCGTTTAGTTTTGGCGTTGGCTGTCCCGCGGCCACCCGAGCCTTGGCCGATGCACGCCGGTTAGAGCGGCTTCCACTCTCATTCCACCCTCGCTGAGCTCGTGCCAACGCTCGCAACTGATGGGTGCATTTGTTTGTAATTCCGCGTGCGTAGAAAGGACTCAAGTTGTCATCCAAGAACAACTGAAATGATAAAGGGAACGGTATGTAAACCTCGGAGAGATGCGCGCTCGGAATTGCGCTGAGAGACGGACAGGGGAACGTGCGAATTAGAGAAGACGAGCAAGGTTACTGACATCCAAACTGCGAAGAGAATTAAGTGGGCTTGGGCAGGACACGTCGCCAGAAGGGATGATGGTGCGATGGTTAAGGAATAATAAAACAAGAGTGGCAGTCAAGGAATGGAATGCATCTGAGAGGAGATGGAGCGATCAGTTGAGTCCACGTGCACGTGATGGACGGGTTGCTGCATTGCAGGGATCGTGAGAGGCGGCACGTGGCGTTGCCGTCGGGAGGTGGCCTTGCACCCGGCGTGGATCGATCGTGGTTGATGATGATGCTTAAGATGATGTATGTACGTTGAACTTATTTCGCACCGTACGTAGCCAACCGTGGTTAATCAGAATTAAAAGAAACTAAACACAAAAAGCCGTTCCAAAGAAAAATTTAGTTTTCATTCTAGATTTTAAACTGCATAGCCCCGGTGGCTTCCTAATGAAAACGTCGATGCGCCGACGTGAACAAACAAAAATAATGGAAGCAGGACAAAAGCAACCCTCGGTGGAAAGTGAAACCGTCCGAGGCGCTGGAGCGACGATTTTGCCGTTGCACCCCCCGTCGTCCCGGCTTTGAAGCGAGCTCCGGTTTCTCTGCCCTATGCGAGAACCGCGATCGCATGCGGGGGGGGGGGGGGGGGGGGGGGCGGGGGGGGGGGCGGGGGGACGCCCGCACGCACGACGTCGCTTTGATTTTTGTGAAGAAGAAAACTGTGGAAGGATCGTGGACGTGACCTCTCCTCGGGGAGTCTGAGTAGAGGTCTCTCTCTCTCCCTCTCTCCCTCGCTCTCTCCCTCGCTCTGCTTCACGGCCAGGGGTCAGGGTCACCTGCTGCGTTGGGATCTGTGTCCGCCCCCCCCCGCCTTCGATTGAACCCCATTTCCAAGTGTGTTTGTTTTTAACACCATATGCCTCTCAGCGGTTGTACAACAAAAACACAGAGAATGTTAATGTTCGCACAATTTTTGCTGGACCCCCAGCTCTGATCTCAAGTTTTGACTTTTATTTAGTTTAACCGGGTAAGAACGTAATAGACCCACGATAGTCTGATTTGCAAGAGTGACCCGGGGAATTAGTCTACCAGTAGGGGCGGGGGGGGGGGGCGATGATTGCTTTGTATAATCCCAACTGAGTAATTTGCAGGCAATTTTCAAATTTGGGGCAAAAATTTAGACCCCCCGACGCTTGCTCACGAATGTCCGGCTCTCGCGAATTACGCCACGGGAACTTTGACGGCCACTGCGAAGCAAACGGCGCCACGTGGTGCTGTCGTCACTGTTCGTGCACCCGCTCACCTCCGCAACGAGTGGCAAACGCGCCACCGCTGGCCCACGTCACCGCCCCCAGCCCTCTGGGCAAACGTGGGAATGCGTCATTCCGTGACTTATGCCCACTCCGTTGGGGATGTGCGATGCGTGACGTATCCTGGCCTGTTTTACTCCCGTTTGGCTGACATAATCTGAATGTCGACAACTGGGTGAGGCCATGTTGGCAGTGGCGCTTGAGCATAACAGCGTCACATGTTCGTCAATCGGGCTGTGGCCCTTAAGGAGGAATGTACTAGGAGACGTTTTGGGAAATGTCCCTTCTTCATGCAACATAAATGAGTAGAGTGAGTCCGATAAAATCGTCGCGCATGTTTCAATTTTCACTCCATTAAGCCCAGTCCAACACCCGCCTGTGATCAAGATGTTTACAATCTTATTAATGTGAATGTATTCACTGTAAAAACACTTTTATCAATCCACCGCTGTAGTATGAAGGCCGGGAATCATACTCGGGCTGCCATGGTCATAGTATAGTGCCCTAACCACTGTGCCACCACTCCATTTGTACCACCACTCCACTTGGGCCAGTGATATGGCCCGGATGTTCACGGTTTCGAATCTGGCAGTGCCGCCCTGGCTATTACTTGCGGGTGTTTTGAACCCATAAAATACGAAGCGCAGCGCTGCTTCACAGCGGACGTTGAAGATGATCCCCGCATCATTTTACCATCAAATTCGAAAACTTACACCGCACATTACTCTATTGGGATTGCGCACAGGGGCGTTCATCGCCACCCCTCCCTCCCCTCCTGGCAGACGAATGCCCAATTGCAAGCCAGGTTTGCGCACACGGGCAGCTGCCACTGGGGGTGCCCTTTGAAACGTTTGCGATGAGATGTGATGCAAATTACCCCGGGACGCCCTGGATGTGTGCGGTGTTGGGCACCGCGACCTCCGTGCGAGCCGTGCCGCCCTGTGACTAGATGCTCGCTGACAGTATTCGCCGCAACTCTAAACGTGTCGAAAGCACACGGCCTCCGTGGATATGCCGGCGGGATGAGCACGGTCGACAGCATGCACCGTGTCCAGAGGACAGACTTGGCAGCTCGCTTCAAAGCCGGGACGTCGGGGGGTGCAACGGCAAAATCGTCGCTCCAGCGCCTCGGACGGTTTAACTTTTCGCCGAGGGTCGTTTTTTCTCCGCTTAAGTTCTTTTTTTTGTTCACGTCGGCGCATCGACGTTTTCATTGCGAGTGAATTGACATCGTTGTAGGGAAGCCACCGGAGCTATGCACTTTTAAATCGAGATTTTAAACAAAAAATTTCTTTGGAACGGCTTTTTGAGTTAAGTTTGTCGTCCTTCGCCCCCGCACCTCTGATTATCCACGGTTGGCTACGTACGGTGCGAAAGAAGTTCAACGTACATACATCATCATCATCAGCGTCCTAATTAGGATGACACTGGTTCACGGTTGTCTGTCTCCATCACTGCCATTGTCAGTCGCTCACATTTTGCCAAATGTACTTTGATGGTGATCTAAGACAAGACCACCGCAGTGCACTTCTTCAGGAACTGCTGATTGTTTTTGCATGATGCACGAAGGCCGAGTGCTTTTTACACGGTTGGCGACGTACGGTGCGAAAGAAGTTCCACATACATACATCGGTGTTTCCGTGGTGTTCAAAACATTTGGGTTTCCGGCCGGCACTATTATCCTGTTGTGGTGGTTGGTTTTTCTCATCGTTTACAATCCTGAGTATTAGCCACGGCCAGCTGAAAGGGATATCTTTTGACTTTCATATAAATTACGAAGGCCGTTGTATTTTTCTGCTAAGAGAAACAGAAAAGCACGCGCGCAGTCCAGCTGCCGGCCACAGGTTTGTGACGGTGTCTCTCGTCCGCTCGCCGTGAGAATGCCGTCGCGGTTGCAATGCGCTCAATGTTTGTTTTGTGTTCTCCCCCCTTTCTCGTCTGCAGTCCACGCCCTCGAGCGTAAGTGAACCCTCCACGGTTTTACTCGTGACGTCCCCCTTTGCACGCAAGGATTTTTATCCCTAACGTTCCGACTCCTTAACCGTCGCGCCCGCCGGACTGACCGCCGCTAATCCACTAACAGCAGCGCGACTTTGCGGCGAGGCTCGTAACGAGCATGCGTGACGCGGCCGTGCCGTATACGCGGCGGCGGTGGCTCGGCGTTTCGCCGTTCGAGCCATCGTGTACCGCGCGTGTGAGCCACGCGTAAAACCCTGACGCCGACGAGCAGGGTGCAGTTGACTCAAATTTTGGTAAGCTCGGACGGTGTGCGCGCGCGGTTGAGGTTTTAATTTTTTGGTGACCAGACAGCCGGTCCATCACGCGCAGCAGCAGCAGCAGCACGCTCTACGATCGCATCGGTGTCTTAGTGTGGCTCATGGAGTGTTTCTAATTCTGCTGGATCGTAACCCGATAAAAAAAATCCATCGAATTTGTGCTTTGTTAGAGGCCTTGTTCACAAGCCGCTCTTGTGAACTAGTGACGGTCAACTCGTTTGACACTCCTGGTGCGTGCGGCGCAGTGGTGACACTCGCGGCAACAGAGTGCCTGGGTTTGAGTCCCGACTCGGACACCTTCCTTTGTGGAGTCGCGTGTTCCTCCCCCTGTACTGCAGAATGTGAGTGGGTGTATGAATGCGTGTGGGGAGCAGTAGTGTAGTGGTTAGCGCTCTGCGCTACAAATCCGGTGATTCGAGTTCGATTCCCGCTCACGGCCAACATCAGGAAGGATGATTTGAACCGGTCCTTGGCTTCCCATAGGTCGACTCAGCCTCAAATGAGTACCTGGTGTGATGTGTAAATATTGCCACTAGGGAGACAAAGGCGGCTGGGTGCGGTGCTGGCCACTAACCCCCTTTTTGTGCCGTTCCGGCCTTAATAGCTGCTCACTAATAGCACTTACCCCAATAGTTATGGCTATATGGAGGATCTTTGTCTTTGAATGTGAGTATGTGAGTGAGTGTGGAGTTGTATATTCTCCCCCCTGTTCTGCATGGGTTTCCTCCCGGTTCTCTGGTTTCCTCTCGTAGTTAAAACAACCTTCGGTGTAACTGGTATTGGTCACACATCCCAATGCTCAAAACGTTCCTGCACGGGACTCAACTGGGATCGCACGCAGCAGCAACTACAACCCCCTATTGAGAGAAACCTGGCAGGACCCTCGTGAAAAAAAGTCTTGGGTAAACAAGCAAAGTAAAAATAAAGTGATAATTATTGTAATGGTGGTGATGATGAATGAATCACCAATAGGCTGATGTCGATTTAAAAAATATTGTAATTCAGTCGTCCGTCAATACGTGTCCCTGAGGAGTGATGTAACGGTGGATCGCGTGCTACGCTGTGAACCCGGCGACCCGAGTTCGATTCCCGCCCATGGCCAAGAGCAGTGGCGAATGTCTTAACCACTCCCGGGCCTCCGTTAGGTCGACTCGGCTTAAAATGAGTACGAGGGAAACAGCCGCCTTTGTTGCTGGCTTTAGTAGGTGCCCCCTACGGTCTGATGAAGCTGTACAGGGGATCTTTGTCTAGGAGCTATAATGACCGACCCTTCGCTGCAATGAGTGTGTTTATCCACTCTCCAGGTAAGGCCACGTGGTGTTGAAAACTTTTTTTTTATTTCGTAAAGGGGACTCATTAAGCTGACTTTTAATTAATTGCTCGTTCATGCACTGCTATTGGTTGCCACGTTACAAGTAGGATGACAAACCACTCTGCAAACAGCATAATGTTTAATCACCGCGGCTTGGATAATAGCCGTTCGCTGCCGTTATAAATGTACAGGGATTCCTCTACTTACGAAACGAGTTAGTTTCCAGAGGTCTGTTCGTAAGTTGATTTGTTTGTAAGTCCAACTTTACTCCTGTCGATTCCAAGCGTGTTGTACGGCGTGTACACTCAACACGAGGAACGGCTTTCAACGTTGTATAATCTCCTATAGATGTAGATGCCACTGGTTCTTCATTTTCTGCAGATGTAAATGCCACTGGTTCTTCACGTTCTGTAGATGTAGATGCCACTGGTTCTTCACGTTGTGTAGATGTAGGTGCCACCGCCGCCATCCATTGCGTGGCGGTTGAACTTCCGACTCTCGGTCTAAACAGGCAACTGGACATACGGACAGGTTTGTCAATATTTCTGAAAGTTCGTAAGTCGAATGTCGAGTCCCTGTATATACTTTACGTTAAGTCAATGCGGGTTCAACAAAGATTAACGGTTATCTTTTGAATGTCAACAGTGGTGAGTTGAGCTCACGGACTGATAAAGATCAACATTTGACCCTACGGACCTTGCACACGGCAATCGGGAAATCCGCGGCATGCGAGGCACGGACCTGTCCCATCCTCGTGAGGGGTCGTCGGCAAACCGGACCGGGATACGAGCTGCCGAGTCCACAGCAGCGTATGGGCAGGGGGGGGGGCGTCCAACACACACGCACCGCCATACCACACCATCACACGCACCGCCATACCACACCATCACACACACCACCATACCACACCATCACACGCACTCCCATACCACACCATCACACGCACCGCCATACCACACCATCACACGCACTCCCATACCACACCATCACACACACCACCATACCACACCATCACACGCACTCCCATACCACACCATCACACGCACCGCCATACCACACCATCACACGCACCGCCATACCACACCATCACACACACCATTATACCACACCATCACACCCGCTCGACACCATTCCAACCATTCGCCGTAATCTGCCCGACCTCATCCCTGCCTATCAGAGATCTCCAGATAGACGGTCGGACGAGTGCGGACGGACGGACGGACAGACACGTTTTTTTCTAAACATCGCATTGCTGGGTTAACCTTCGGAACGTGGAATTTCCATCTCCCTGTCCCTGGGGCTGCCAATGGTGGTGAGCGTCCTGCCGTGCTCACTCGAGCGCGGAGACGCTTTGACGTGCGACGCAGAGCCGTGCGAGGGGTCGTAGCGTCTGCCCGTGCGCGCGCCGCCCGCGATAATGGGGGTAGTTCAAGCATTCGCTGCCGCCCCAATAAATTCCCGGCAGTGGTTCTGTTATTGTATGACTTGCAGTGGGAGTGCGAGGCATGTGGGTTAATGCTCCTACGGTGCAGAAATGCGGCTGCCGTGGGAGTCGGCTTGGCACGCCGTTCTTGGCTTGGGCTCCACTGAGAGGGAAATGAACACGTGCGATCGTTTTTTGTGCCTCGTGTGCATGCGTGTGTGCGTGCGTGCGTGTGTGTGTGCGTGCGTGTGTGCGTACGTGCGTGCGTGTGTAGGTAGCGTAGAGGGGTAGCGTAGCGGTTAGCGCTACGCTGCGCTACGAACCCGGCGACCCGGGTTCGATTCCCGCTCGCGGCCAACACCGGTGACGATTGTTTGGGCCGGTCCTTTGCCTCCCCTAGGTCGACTCGGCCTCAAATTAGTACCTGGTGAGGTGTGTAAAATCATTGCCACTGGGGAGACAAAGGCGGTCGGGAGTGGTGCTGGTCACCCACCCCCCCGTGTGCCGTGCCGGCCTTCATAGGTGCTCGCTAACAGCACTTGTCCCAACAGTCTGTTAAGGCTGTACGGGGGATCTTTGTCTTTGTGTAGCTAGTTTTATTTCATATGCGCGCTCTGGGGAACTCGGAAAATGAATAGTCTGCCGCAGAGTAAAAGCTAAAGAACCCGTGACTCAATTTGTAGGGCAGGCCTTGGCTATTCATTGCTTTGCCTCAAGGGTCCCATATTAGAAAATTACCTGCACCTAAGTTCTGCGCGCGGCAGAGTGATGACCCTGATGGTTAGCGCACTGCGCTATGAGCCCAGAGACTCGACGTCGAATTGCCGGCCACAGCCACCATCAGTCACGAGTTATAAGGGGCGCCGCAGTGGCTAGGAGATGTTAACTACCTCGCCTGGTATACAGGAGGTCGTGGGTTCGATCCCGACCCCGACGCTGTATATTTGAAGTTTGCATGTCTCTCTCCCTGTGGTAGCGTGGATTTTTCTCCGGGTCCTCCGGTTTTTCACTCCAAAATACTCGTGCATTTAGAAAAAATGCACGAGCATTTGGCTGCGTTCAATTTCCAAATGATAAGCCACTTCTTTGAGCTATATAGCTCAGTGGTAAAATAAAATTTGTTTATATCTGAGCCGGTTCTGGGTCACCGCTTTCACCAACCGTGGTGAAGTATGGTCAAACAGCCCCCGCGACCGGACATATCACGTGGAGGGCTTCATCCAGCAGCGGATGGACAATGGCTGTAAAATGTAGTGTTGTGCTGGAGCACATTGTCCCCATCGTGCCTACTGTGAGCAGAGAGCCCTGTGACTTGTTTAAGAGGGGGGCTTCTCAAAGGCAAACTGCCCCGGGGCAAAGGCTTTCGCTCGGGATGTGTAACCGCGTTGAACAATAATGTAAAAATACACATCATCGCAACACATTCCATGGAACCACGCCGAGGGGCCTTACAAGACAGCGCCACTCACCACGCCATTCATGCTGTCACCCGTCACCTTCATCTACGAATGTGTCTCCACACACACGCACGCACGCGTTAAGTGGATTGACAGAAGTTAGAAAGGAGACGTATTGTGTTTGCGTATCTGTTTTGTATTAAAATCTGACCCGCTGTCACCCAACAAGAACGAGAATACAGGAAAACCTCGCTGAGTCACTGTGCCCTTGCTCGGCAAGTTCCTGCGTCTTGAGTGTTTCGGCCGAGCCCCATTGTTGCGTATTCGTGGGAGGAACCCGAAGAAGCCGGAGAAAACCCTCGTGCATGCGAGGGGGTGACGCCCGGCAAGCCCCCGGCGGTGGTCACGCTCGCGCTCACTCGCCAGGCTCAAACCCGCTCGCATGCAAGAGATATGATTTGGTCACAGGCGCCTTGTGAAGTACGGCCATGAATTGAGATTCCTCGCATCTTAAGGTGAGGTTTAAAAAAAAAGTTTATGTTTTTATATTTCACTAGGAGCACCGTACAGAGCACGAACCGCGACGTGGGGGGTGGGAGGTGGAGGAGTCTATAAACTCGGACACAAGTCCCGAATGCTGCTCCACTGAGCTCAGGGGAGGGGGTAGACTGGGCACGCTGCTGCCCCACCGAGTGGGGACTGCGAGAGGGGTTCTTAAGGTCACATAAAAAGCACGCACACACACAGGCGCTTGAGTGACGATTGTTCCATCATGCTGTGGCGCACATCCTGACGGCGGCTTCAAGGGCGACTGGGGCGATCGCCCCCTCGGGGGTTGGTGTTTTATTGATGTTTACCGGAGAAATACACCGAGTGTTGTTTTTATTAATGTGGGGCCCTGTTTAAACAGCAAGACATCTCGGGACAGATCCCCCAGGGAAGTATCGAGATCCGCCTCCGAGCTTCATTATGGTGCATGCCAGGTGCATTGCTGGTGCAGCGTGCTGTGTGTAGCGTGCTGTGTGTAGCGTGTTGTGTGTAGCGTGTTGTGTTTAGCGTGTTGTGTGGAGCGCGCCGTGTGGAGCGCGCCGTGTGGAGCGCGCCGTGTGGAGCGTGCTGTGTGGAGCGTGCTGTGTGGAGTTTGCTGTGTGGAGCGTGCTGTGTGCAGCGTGCTGTGTGGAGCACGCTGTGTGGAGCCTGCTCTACCATATGTATTGCCTGTGCAGCAGTGCTGTGTGGAGTGCACTTATTAATAACATTGGACAAGCAATCCCATGTAGAAAATTCTTGCAGCTCTCAGCGAGTGATTCCCGGGTAATTGAAGGTCATGGTTTATCACGGGAGCACGGCTGAGTTATTCCGCGTGCATGTTGAAGAGGCAATGTGCGCACGAGAGAGCGTTATCCTTCACCTGGCGGCGTCCAAAATCAATCGCCGGCACGGCCCAGTGAGGTCACGTGGCTGGCGGGCGGTCCCCAGGGTGAGGGTGTTTACTGCTTCGTGTCACCAGGGTGAGGGGGTTTACTGCTTCGTGT
>CM025667.2:5413556-5424402 GCA_014621495.2 Entosphenus tridentatus
CCTTCTAAAGCGGTCTCTGACCTGGGTTCGAGTCCAGGCAAGCCGCACTTCATTACAAATGTCCGGGTCGATCGTACCGACGATCGTCAATGTCCGCACAAAAAATATTTAGTGCAAGGTCTCCCTCGTGATCGCGTGGATTTTCCTCCAGGACCTCTCGTTTCTCCCTCCACGTTTAGAAACATGCGTTTAGAGCATTTGGCCGCTATAAATGTCCACGTCATAAGCCACTTTGTTGAGTTATCAATTATGGCCAGATCACTTCTGAAAAAATAGCCGTATAATTCAGTGGGCCTTACCCGAGAAAACATTTTTAGTTTGATTTTAATTGATCGGTCTCGTGCAACGGCGGCTCGATAAATAAACAGGGGAAGCCGAGGCTTTGGGCCCACAAACTTCTCGTGCTCACGCGGAAGAGATCTCGCGAACCGCGCGGCAAGATTCCTGCGTGCGTGCGTGCAACAAACCATCCTGGATTAATTCTCGTTGCAATGGGCACTGAAGGGTTCAAGACAACGTTTGCAAATTCCAGTGGAGTTTGATTAAAAACAACTCAGGAGTAGTGGGGTGTGTACTTTGTTTACACTGGACAACTCAGCCCATGGGTTGGAATGCTTCTCATTTCTCCTCGGGCATTCCAGAGGCCACGTGCCCATTGCTAAGCAAGATAACATTGCTGTTGTTGGAGCGAATTACAGCATTGAGTCTTATTAAATAATTAATGGTGCAGCCATGAAAAATGTTTGCTCACCGTGCCATTGCTGCCGCGAGGGCCGCCACGAGAGCGAACTCTAGAGGGCATTTGGTCTACTCTTCCACATTGACCTGAAGCGGACGGCACACCCACATTTGAACTCGCCACACTCGTGCACTATCGACCGCGTCGGAACATTAGCCGGCCGATGCAGACATCTCCTACGCCGCTGGGTGGCACAGAAGCAGAGGGGGGGCGGTGGAATTTTAAAAGTTGCCCCCTCCCCTATTGTACCACTGTGGCAGCTGTCAATTTAAATATAGATACGCATTTCTCTATATACCTCACTTGATTCTACTCCGTAGTTAACATCTCGCCACCATGGCCAGGTCGCTTGTAACAAAGAGTTGTATAGTTTTTTAGCTTTGGTTTGCATCATGGAAGGGAAATCAGGACCAGAAGGATAGATACAAAGGTGAACGAGAACGAATTGAAGAGCTTTTGTAAAGCTTTAATTGATGATGAGAAGCCAATCACGATACCGTTGCACCCGCGGTGGAAAGTTACAACAACAACAACAGCAGCAGCAACAACAACAACAACAACAGCAGTAACAGTTTTTCACTCGTGCCGACCAAGAAGCGCGCTCCACATGCGCATCACCTCTTCTGGTGGGAAATCGTCCGGGGCTCTCCGGTGGAGGAGATGCCCTCTATGCAAGGGCACCGAACGTGCGTGCGTACAAATGTATGCACGTGTGTACGCTGGACTTGTTTCGCACCGCCGTACGTAGCCAACCGCGCTCGCTCGTCGGAGGTGCTGGCAGGAAGGACAACAAACTAAGAACACGAAAAGCAAATAGAATCGCTTCATCGAGCACCCTTGACAGTGGCTCAAAACATTCGTCTCCAGCGTTGGCCCGAATGTTCTTTCCCTGACGTGCGGTCGTGAAGCAAATGCCTCACAAATGCAGAGCAAACAGTGGCTGACAGCACGGGGAAGCCCGCTAGGGGAAGAACCAACACCGTGGCATTAATAATCATCATTACGATTATAATTAGGCTTGTATGACCCAGGCAAGCCTTGCCGAGTGTCATTCATCTTTTTTCGGGAGTCGTCCTGCCAAGTTTTTGCTACGGGGAGAGAGACACGGGGGGGGGGGGATGGTGATTGCTGTGCGTATTCCAATCGTGTAATTTAATCATTTGAATTCCTTCGTCGTAAGAGGCTCGTTGAAAACTTTTGCACGTGGGAAGAAAAACTCGGATTTCCTGCATCAGCCCACGTGTATGAGGTGAGAACACTGACACTGCGCAGATAGGTCAGAAGCCAATTCCTGGGCGAGTGGCCGGTGCGTTACGAACATCACGTATGTATGTGTACGCATGTTGAACTTCTTTCGCACCGTACTTATGTACGTAGCCAACCGTGATAATCGGAGGTGCGGGGGAAGGACAACAAACTAAACATAAAAAGCAGTTCTAAAGAAATGAGTTTTCAATCTTGATGATTTAAAAGTTGCGTAGCTCCAGTGGCTTCCGAATATCGGAAGGAAGAGCGTTCCAGACGGCCGCAGTGGCGCATCCGAGAGCGCGCGATGCGGTGAACGTCTTTGTTTGATGGCTGGCCATCTCTGTCTGATCCACCAACCCCATTGTCAAGTCACTTATTGACGGGCGTAATTAATTCAGCTTGTTTACTCAGGAAGACCGCGCTGAGTCTCAAGACCCTTTTCGGGAGGGTCCTGCCATATTTTGCCGGAGGGGTGAGCGGTGTTACAGCTGTCTGTGTGTGATCCCAATTGAGTCATTAGCAGAGTAATTTTTCAGCGTTGAGACGTTTGGCCAGTGACATTAGTGTCCCTTTTGTATTGGCTATGGGAGAAATCGAGAGAACCGGGAGGAACCCCATTCAGTGCAGGGGGGAGGAGGACACGCAAACGCCACACGCAGAAAAGGCGCCCGAGTCAGAACTCAAACTCAGGCGCTTCTTTGTGCGCGGCGCGAGCGTCGCCACGGCGCCACCACCCTGTCCGCCCCGTGGCCACGAGCGTCCGTCCATCCCTCCATGATTCTGCAAGCGAGTTTGTACGTGAGCAGAGGCGGACTCTCGACGCGGTCCTGAAATGTCAGGATTTTATTTTTCATTATTAAGAACAACACTCGACGTTTTCTCTCTGGTAAACATCAACGCAGTGGCAACTGCTTAGGGGTCCAAGTTGGGGCGTCACCCCCCTAACCCACCCCCACCACCATCCACCACTGGAAGCGAATTTAAATCCAGTCATTAAAAGCCGCTTCCAGGGACGCGTCTGCGGCTTGGAAATCGATGAGAACTCTTCTTGTGCTTCTAGCGGTCGCGTGAGCGCCGCCAACCGCCGCGGGCCCCTCGGGGTCGCCGCCGTCGTCCGCGTTGAAGCCGCATCGCAACTTTATTACATTTCTCATCGCCGCCGCCGCCGCCATGCGGCGTGAGCCCCAGGGACCAGACAGGTCCGCGCGGTGATTGCTGCAGTTATATAAAAAAAAATACTTTCTGCTGAGCGCGCGCAATGAAGTCGGCACTAAATTTACACAAACGGCCAATTGCACCGAGCGGACTGCAAAGTCGGACGGGGGGCGACCTTTGACCAAAGCGAGAGGCCGATTTTTGCTCAGGAAATCGGCCAAGCGTCACTTTGCAGTCATTTCTCCATCTTGTCACACAACCTTGGGGCGAATGATTTGAGCGTGTCTGGCGTTTGCTTGATTTCCTGACCCCAATGGTCACAGTGCTGAACTAATACGGAGCAGTTCTTAGCAATAACGTTGCGAGCACGGGAGGACGGGTGCTTTTTTTTCTCTCTCTCTCTATGGAAAGGTAAAGCCTTGGTTAGATCGGACGAATTCAACGTCAACGTATTATGACGTTTCGCTGAAACCGGCGGTTCGAACCTCCTGATGCATTTGATCAAATTCTGACGCGCGACGCTCCACACCGGCGGTTGACGTTAGCGTGGCCGGCGCTGTTGCCTCCTAAAGCGCTCGCGACCGTCGCGAGCGTCGCGAGCGTCGCTAGCGTCGCGAGCGCCAGCCGCAGTCTCGCGCGCGTCCTTTTCGCGGCTGGGGTGGGGGGGGGGCAGAGGTTTTTTGTAAAATCCTTGCATGCAAATGTCGCTTTGCTTCTCTCCCCCATTGGGCGGCTGGATGGAAGTTCAGCCGTCGTGTAAAGTGTGCGTAAGTTACATTTTTTCGCCGCCTGTCGTTGTGAAAGCGCGCGTTCCTGTAAGTCTGAGAAGAATGTTGCATTCGTGGGCTTGATGCCGGTCGTTGTTTGCCTGCTAATGTGTTTGTAACTGAACCGGCATTGATTGCGTCTCTCTTGTGTGCGTGTGTTTTTGTTGTACCGCAGTGCATGAATTTAATCCATTTGGCATGGACAAGGTAAGTGCAACTTTGGCAGTCGGCAAGCACCACCCCCCCTCTCTCTCTCTCTCAACGGAGGCGTGGGATTCCGTTAATTCATTAGTCATGCTCACTGGTGAAATTTGCGAGTCTCAATTAATTGAATTCCCGTCGTCGATACGGCTGACTGAATGAATGTACTGCCGTTACTCCACTTGAATTGGGTTGACCGACTTCGCGATTCATTTTTTGTCGTCTTCAGTCACTTCTTTACTTTCAAGGATCAAAGTGGGTTCTCCACTTTGAGGATCTACGGTTAGCCAGTGATTCTCTCCAAGCAGACGAGAGACCGTGTACGCGGGAAAGGACATCTGAATAGAAGACGCTCGCGACGATTTAGTTCTCTGAGCGAGGAAACCCCAAAAATCCCTCGTGGGTCCTGCGAGCTCGCTCACAGCTGCTGCCATTGCCCTGTCGATTGCCAGGCAATCGGTGAAGACATTGGGAAGTGCTTGCCGCTTGTGATTGCTCACCCCCCGTCTCCTCGCCACGCTCGCTCTGCATCCCCACCGACATCACCGCCAGCCATCTCCTCAGACTTTAAACAACTCTTGTTCCATCCTTGATATGCCGAGCACCACTTCCATCCCTCACTGCCTACCCAGGGCCCACCAATCAGGCAACAATGAGCCTCGCACGCACGCACGCCTACGGGTGCGGTAGTATGTGTGAGACTGATTAGTGAGGAGCGTTGGTGCAGCGGATTAGAGCATTGTGCAATGAAACCGGCGGCCCGACTTCGATTCTCGCTCAAGGCAAACATCAGTGACGAACATCTGAACTGGTCCTGAGCCTTCCCTAGGTCGACTCAGCCTTAAACGAGTAGCTTGTGCAGCCGGACGTGGTGCTGGCCACCCATCCCCTTGTGTGCCGTGCTGGCGTTGACAGGTGCTGCCCTACGGACTGGACAGCTGACATTAGTCCGCACTTTGCTGAACCGCCACTTCCTGGCGAGCCAGGGTATGGTGCCTCCTTGATGCTGGATTACAGGCGGCCACTTGCAGCGCGGCCACCGTGAACCTGAGCACCCGCGGGAATGTTGAATGTGCAAATGTAGCGTCGTGGATCTAAAGTGTGTAATTAGGCAATAACATCACCTATAAAGCCCCTCCCCATGGAACACTTAGGCTCGAATAACTCAAAGTTATTGCTTGAATTAGCAAATACCTGCAGCTTACATCACAAATTTGCGTCTGGTCCATCGCTTGCCATGCAACGTGAAATTAAATTTGTAGGGCGGAGACGAGATGCGGTGTAAGCGTACGGTGATGTCCGTGTAAGGAGCGATGCGCGCGCATTTAACTGATCCCACGGCAAGCGGGTTGGGTTGGCGAATCACGCGGAGATGCGAGCGTGACCGCCGTGCCCTGAGCAAGACGGTGGTGGTGGCGGGTGTAATTGGTACAGTATGCGAGGGCTTTCTCCGGGGTCTCCAGTTGTACACCACGCACAAATCCTCGCACAAGAGATTTGATCAAACATTCCCGTCTCGATGTTTTTCTGACAAGAGTCCTTAAGCCGCCGTGAAACGTAGCTTTCCCCGGTAAAACACTCCAAATGGGAATTGTCAAAGATATTGGTTTGCTTATATTCTACAAAATATGATCACCATGCGTACCACGATTACCGAGTCATTCCTGCTGGGTAAGTTAATTTACTCAAATTCTGAAATTGATAGCACTGGGGGAGTTCTGGCCAGCCCGCTTCACTGCTGTCACCCGGCATTATTTAATCCGAGGGTGTTACTCCGGTGAAAAGTCATTCATCTTTTGGGTGATGGCCACGGCAGAGCACAGACAGCAGACCCTCTTCCAGAAAAGGCCCATTCATCAGCGCGACTCGCGCCCTATTAATCTCAGCCTCTCGGCGCAGTCCAGCTGTTTGTAATTCTCTCAGACGGGCGCAATCAGTGCCGCCCCCCCCCAGCGGGCTCCAGGCCAACCCTGTCCCAGTCTCGTCTGCGTCTTCTCCGCGCTCGCGCACCGCCACCACCACCACCGCCGCCGCTGCCTCTGTAAGGAGATATTTTGTTTTATCAGTCCCGTGCCATTTATTGCGGTGAACTATTTCCTGGCCATGTCCTGTGCCGAGGATCCGGTTTCTCAACACAGATCACGGGGGGCGGGGGGGGGGTGGAGAGGCAGGGTCTGGCTCCCCGCTCTGATCCTTGCGGGCCTGCTGGCGGTGGTCGCGGTGGTCGCGCTGGCAATGGTGGCGGTGGCGTGCGGAGAGCGGACATTGTTTTGACGTCGCTGTGGCACGGGCGATTTACACAGAACTTGATATGTCCAAGTGTAGATGGAGAAATGAGCAGTTTACGAGGCTCATTTATGACCGCGCTTTCAGCGGAGCACGGGGCCCGAGCGGCGAAGCACCGAGTGCGCGCCGTCAGCCTCGAGGAATGAAAATAAACGCAGCGCTTTAGATGACGGTGTCCCGAAAAAAAAGGTCGTAGAAATGTCTTTGAGCCGCGTCGGCTTGGGGAAGAGTGTGATTGTGTTTACCGCAGCCGGTGATTGCTGCGCTTTGGCACTGTGGACGCAACGCAGGCGTCGGGGCCGGCTTCACGTGTTGCAGGCCCTGTCGCAGGGCTTCCCGGTCCTCGGTTCGCTTGTGCCTTTTTAACGTATTTGTTCATTTAATCTGTCACCGAGCGCTCCCGCGACAGCAGGCCGGCTGTGGTGGAAGTGTCATCGGAGAGAGGCAGCGTAGAGCAGCGCAGTGTCCCCCGACATAAACTGCGGTGCAGCAAGGCAGGCTCGCTTCGTCAATGTTGCAGCGTACGGGAGGAAAACCCCTCCTGTCCGCGGTGACACTGCGGATTCTGTTGCCACGGATAATAGTAGTAGCGGATAATAGGAGTTGCGGATAAGAGAAGATGCCCTGCGTTTTGTTTATTTTATGAATTCCTGGGATTTTCAATTTGTGAGGTGATCGGTGCTCACGTCTCTGAAGCAATGTTGCCTTCTCAGGCCAAGGAGGCTAGGAATCCCCTGATTGGCCGGAGCGGTGTATAAATTGAGGCCGTTGAAACTAGAAGTTGTTGTGGCAGAGAACCGAGACCAACAGCAGCTCCTGATTGCTCTCGGGAGCAACTCATCTTGTCAAGCGCTTTCTCACGGATTTAAACATGTAAATGCGACCACGCCATTGATGTGTTTAGTTTGTTCTTCCCCCGCCTCTCCGATTATCATGGTTGGCTACGTACGGTGCGAAAGAAGTTCAACATACATTGATAAGCTACGCATCCTAATTAAATCCAAGATTGCTCGTAAGAAATGGCTGAAATCCAGTGGTTATTACAATGGAAGAGAGTACTAAACCAAAATCATCCCAGTTGCGAATGTTTCAATGCATAACTGAGCTCACAAAAATATTTTTTTAAATGCATATTTCATAAAAAAAACGCAATGAAAGCCATAAATAACATCCCGCGATGAAACAACCCATATAGCACCTGCACATGACCTGATCTCATCGCTCTGCGATTTGCCGCACGTATCGTGAGCCCTGAGCATGACGTTCCTCAACCGATCGATGGCTACGGCCATGGCTCTCCGCGGCGTTTGACCTCCGATTAGCGCGGTTGGCTACGTACGGGGCGAAAGAAGTTCAACACACATACATACACATGCAGCGATCGTTGTTTTCACGAGTTCGATTCCCGCTCACGGCCAACACCAGTGACGATTCTCTAAACCAGTCATGGGGCCTCCCTTAGGTGGACTCGGCCTCAATTGAGCACCTGGTGTGGTGTGTAAACATTACCACTCGGGGAGACGAAGGCGTCCAGGCGTGGTGTTGGCCACCCAGCCCCCTCGAGTGCGCCCGTGCCGGCCTTCGTAGGCGCTGCTGCTCGCTAACAGCACTTGCCCCCAACAGTCTGTTAAGGCCACACGGGGGGACCTTTGTCTTTTTGTTTCCCCAGTTCAACTTGACGCACCACATCGCCCACCTGTCCTTCGGCCGCGATTACCCTGGCATCGTGAACCCGCTCGACGGCACCAAGTCGGTCTCCCACGAAGGTGCCAAACGCCTTGGGCTCATCGCTCATGTCACACGCGTGTGTGCGTGTGTGTGCGTGTGTGTGAAAACCAAAGCTTACAAAATATAGATTTTTTATTTTACCAGGTAAGGCCCACTGAGCTGTGTATAGCTCGTTTTCAGAAGCGACCTGGCCACAAATGATCGCGCTGCGAAGTGGCTTATCATCGTGTGGAAATTTATTGCAGCCAAATACTGGCATTGTTCTGATTCTAAATACGCGTGATGCTGATTCTAAATGTGGATGGGAAAACCGGAGGACCCAGAGAAAAATCCACACGACCACGGGGAGAACATGCAAACTCCAAATAAGCGTCGGGGTCGGGATTGAACTCACGACCTCCTGCATACCAGGCGAAGTAGTTAACATCTCGCCACACCCTCACACACGCGCACACCCCTATGTCGGGCGGAGGTGGGGTTGGGATGGGGGAGGGAGGGAGTGAGGATGTCACCTGTGGCCCCTGCGGCCCGCGCTGCTCCCGTGTGACATCGCGTGCATGAGGGCGGACACGGGCAGCGCGGGCTGTTGGGACGAGCGAGGCGGTGTGGCGGAGGGCGGTGAGGAGGTGGCGGCGGCTCGGTAACTGGAGCTGGGTGTCCGCGACGACATTGACACTCGCGTGACTCCTCACCACCCCCGCACCCCACGGCACGACGCACGAGACGCGCGTCCGCCGCTCGTTGCAGAAGTTCACGGTTCGGATTTGGCAGGGAGCGCCGGTTATTATCGCCGCCGGTGTTATTAACCGTTAAATACCGCCGCACGCCATCGGCTTCAAAGCGGACGCTGAAGATGCCCTACGTCGTTCTAAAAGAGCGGGGCCATTATGTGCCAGGGTCGTGAATTTCCACGCAGAGACGTCACCCGGCGCTGTGAAACAACTGCAGGCTTTGCCCGTGGAACACAGCAGCGCCTTCCTGTGACAGCCTTGCGCTCTGGGTGACGTGCGGTCCAAAACGTACCCGTGGGTCTGCTTTGATTCAAGTTTGCCCCGATTTCTCCTGTCCGTTGCAGATTTCATGATGTTCCAGTACTTTGTTAAAATCGTGCCAACGGTCTACGTGAAGCTGAACGGAGAGGTACTGCGTGCGCTTGCGTTACCGGCGGCTCCGTCGCCACTCTTTTCGTTTCGTGTTTTTGTAAATCAAATGTAACTCGTACCTTTAGCAGTGCAAATTATTTCTGGGCATTCCTAATTAAAGTCTCGCTGGCGAGGCTCGGGAACTCTTTCTTGAATCGGGATGTTTGACCATTTCCGTGTCTGCGTGTTGTGTGGGGAGAAAACCCAGAGAAACCGCACACGTACGAGGGCACAGGGCTCAAATTTCCACGCAGGTCGACTCAAATTCACTGGCACTTGGCAGCCTTTTCAGCAGTCCTATAACGCCTGTGACCCACCTGTGGACACCCATACAAGTGCTCAGCAGGCTCCATCATTCCTGCTCAGCTTCCAAGATCTGCCAAGATGGGGGTGGGGCCGCATTGCGGGTGTCACAGCCGCGATTACTTTGTGCGCGCGCTCGTGGCTCGATGGCCGAAGGGATGAGTCGCCTTGTGCCACGCAGAGACAGCTGCCAAGGGGGGTGCCCTTTGAATATGGGAGTTGAGACGTGATATAAGGCACTTTGAGTTGCCGAGGAATGAAAGCAACGCCGTATGGACGCAAAGATTATGGTGACGACGACGATGATGATCGTGTGCGCCGATTGCACATGTGGACCGGTAAGGCAAGCGGGGGACGGCCACGTTAGTCGGGACGTCGGAGGCTGCTGCCGTGGGGGTTTGCGGTCACCTCACCGGCGGCGGGCGTGCGCCCACCCCACCACCGCAGGCGCTGCGCACGAACCAGTTCTCGGTGACGAAGCACGAGAAGGTGGCCAACGGGCTGGCGGGCGACCAGGGCCTCCCCGGCGTGTTCGTCTCCTACGAGCTGTCGCCCATGATGGTGCGCTTCACCGAGAAGCAGAGGTAGTAACGCAGCGTGCCGAGCTCCCGCATCTGTGGCCTATTTGTTTTAATTGAAAAAAAATGCTTTTTTTGTTTTTGTTATTTCTTTTATTATTATAATTATTAAAGAAATGCTTTTTTTTTTGGCTTGCCCGCTTCCGTGGCCGAGCCCTCGTCGCCTGCGTTTCCCTCCCGTGCTCTCCTGACGTGCGCTTGTCGGCCGCTGTGACCCCTGCAGGTCGTTCACCCACTTCCTCACCGGCGTGTGCGCCATCATCGGCGGCGTCTTCACAGGTGAGCAGCGCGGACCGCAGCCCCCCCCTCCCGCCGCTCCCCTCAACCCCCCGCCAGCGCGCCCCGCGTGGCTCATGCTTCGTAGCACAACGCGGCCTGCGGATTGAGTTTTTTTTTGTTGTTGTTGTTAAATGGCCGGCAAATACTTGGCAGAGCACGTCGAGCGGATGTTTATGGTTTTTGAGAAGCCGCGGTGACGCCCCGGGGCCGTTTCAGCGCTGCCGCTGAGGGAACGGCGCACCTCCGCATTGGCACCCAGTGGCAGCCACCTGCGGCCGTTTCCTGCGTTTCCGCCTTCCTCCCCCCTCCCCCCGGACCGAGCTCGCTGTAGGCCCCAAGCGTCGTTGCTCCCAAAAGGGGGAAGGGCCCGTTCGCAGGAAGTAACGCGGCCGCAGGAAGTAACGCGGCCGCAGGAAGTAA
>CM025667.2:5435841-5449255 GCA_014621495.2 Entosphenus tridentatus
TGGACGCGAACCCCTCCCGCGCTCCAGAGGGGCTCCTTGCGCCGAGAGCCAAAGCCCCCCCCCCCCCGCGTGTGTTGAACTTCTTTCGCACCGCACGTAACCAACTGTGCTGATCGGGGGTGCGGGGGAAATGACAACAAAGTAAACACGAAAAGCGGTTCTAAAGAAACGGCCAGTGTTTATTAGGGCACGGGTCCACATTGAAGTGTTAAGTGTGTGGCATTTGGCAGCTAAATGCCAAAGTCGTGAAAGTGTCGTAGTTGTCTTTGCTTTACCCACCACCGCATGGACAACCCCATGGACAAACCCGGGTTTACCCGCACAGACACAAGTGTCGGGAGGCAAGGTTCGGCCTCCCAAACAGCCACGACGAGAGACGATCTTTTTTTTTTCGAATTCGGTCAAACAAAAACCCAACCCCCTCGATATTTCAAGAGCCGCAATGCGAAGACTGCAATGACTGCGGGTCCTGAACAGAGGTCGCAACCGGGTACCCGATACCCGTACCCTACCCGATACCCGGCTATCCGTACCCGGCCAGGTACGGGTACCCGTTTGCGACCCTGGTGCGGCCGGGTACGGGTACGGGTAGACCGTGAGTCACTGGTGAGTCACCGTTTGTCACTCATTTCCCAACGTCTTGTCTCTTCTCACAATTCAAGTTCCTAGAATCAACCCACCCGCGCCTGCAACATGGCTTCATCCCAGAGGTCGCAATCAGGTACCCGATACCCGTACCCTACACGTACCCGGCCGGGTACGGGTAGCCGTTTGCGACCCTGGTGCGGTCGGGTACGGGTACGGGTAAGGAATCAAAACCCGTTTGCGACCTGCGTCTCACGACGCAGCCGCCGCCACTTGAAAAGGGCCGCAACGCGGCAGCCGCAGGTCACCGAGCGCCTTGTTCTGGAGCAGCCAGCACGGCACGCTGGAGCCCCGTGGAGCCCCGTCGCTCACGAAGGTCAACTCGATGGCGAGACGACACCCGCGTGCCAGCGCCCTCTCCAGAGCTCCGATCAGCACGCTTGGCTACGTACGGTGCGAAAGAGGTTCAACACACGCTTACACATACGCAGTCTGGCGCTTGTGGCGGGCAATGGGGGGGGCACTTGGCTCTCGGCGTAAGGAGCCCCTCTGGAGCGCGGGAGGGGTTCGCGTCCAAATATTTGATCTCTCAGTGGTTATTTGATCTGTCTCTCAGTGGCTGTCAAGGTGGGAAGGGGGTGGCAACTCGTACCTTTGGCCACCAGGGATGGTGAGGGTAGGGGAGGGGGTAGGGGTGGGGGTAGGGGAGGGGGTAACAAGCCCCCCCCCCGCTCTCTCCCCCGCCACGCTCGTCACACCGCTACTGATCCCCTTTCACAACCAGCTAATGCCGGCATACATTTACACATCGGCGAGTTCGAGTTACACTTGGAGCGTTGCCCGGCCCGCGAGACGCTGAAGTCCTCTGGTGTCCCTCACGCAAGCCGCCCTCCCAACCCAACAACGCTCGCAACGCTTTGTTTGCGTGTGTCACGAAAACTCTTTGGGCAGGAGCGCGTCCTTCCCCCCCCCCACACCACCGCGGCCACACCGCACGATACCGCCATCCCTCTGGGCGTCAACGCAGCCCGAGGGGTTCGTCACCGTTCGCGGCGGCCACGGCTGTTGCACGGCATGCGTCACGTCGCTGGTCTGGCAGGCTGCCGTGTGTGTGTGCGTGTGTGCGTGTGTGCGCGTGGGGAGCGGTAGTGTAGTGGTTAGCGCGCTGCACTACGGACCTGGCGACCCGGGTTCGATTCCCGCTCACGGCTAACACCAGTGACGATTATCTGAACCGGTCGTGGGCCTCCCCTAGGTCGACTCAGCCTTAAATGAGTACCTGGTGCGGTGTGTAAAACATCGCCACTGGGGAGACAAAGGCGGTCGGGCGTGGTGCTGGCCACCCACCCCCCTCGTGTACCGTGCCGGCCTTCATAGGTGCTCGCTAACAGCACTTGCCCCTACAGTCTGTTAAGGCTATACGGGGGATCTTTATCTTTGTGTGCGCGTGTGCGTGTGTGTGTGCGCGTGTGCGTGTGTGTGTGCGCGTGTGCGTGTGCGCGCGTGCGCGCGTGTGTGTGTGCGCGTGCGCGTGTGCGCGTGCGCGTGTGTGTGTGCGCGTGTGTGTGTGCGCGCGTGTGTGTGCGTACGTGTGTGCGCGTGTGTGCGTGTGTGCGCGTGTGTGCGTGCGCGTGTGTGCGTGCGTGTGTGCGTGTGTGCGCGCGTGTGTGCGTGTGTGCGCGCGTGTGTGCGCGTGTGTGTGCGTGCGTGTGCGCGTGTGCGCGTGTGTATATGCGTGTGTTGGGTAAAGTATCAGATCTCGTGATCGAACGGAATGCGATGTGTGCGTTTGCTTTCTCACGGATACGTTGGGTTGCTTTTTGTTGTTGTTGGTGTCTGGTTCTTGGGCGACCGTGCACGTGGTGCCACGGTAGCGAGATGTTAACTACCTCGCCAGGTATACAGGAGGTCGTGGGTTAGATCTCGACCTTGTTACCTGCTGTATATTCAGAATTTGCATTTTCTCTCTTCCCGTGGTCGCGTGGATTTTTCTCCGAGTTTGCCCTCTTCACATTTAGAATCAACATCGCGAGTTTTTGGCCGCTATAAATGTCCACGCGTTAAGCCACTTCGTGGAGCGATTGTTTGTGATAGCCAGGTCGCTTCTGTAAAACGAGCTACATATCTCAGTGGGCATTACTTGGTAAAACAAATATATAGTTTTCATCTGAATGGGAGATCAGGGCCAGAAGGATGGAATAAAGAGGTGAACGAGAACAAAAATGGAGGGTGGAAAGTTGCAACAACAAAAGCAGCAGCAGCAGCAGTTTTCATTCACACGGCGCTGGACCACAACACTGGATTTGTCGAAGCGCCGACCTCAATCAAGAGCAACACGGCTCAGCGGGCCTTACCTGGCTTCAATAAAGCACAAACATTTTAAACAGTTTAGTTTCAGTTTAACACGTAGTAGGCTTTCGCGACCGATATCAAATAAAGATGTTGGGTGAGATCGCGTTAGTATAAATGTGTCGTAACCCTCCACCACCCGACACAGCCAATCAGTAAGGTATTTGTCACGTAAACAACGCGCCAGTTAGTTACTACTTCAACACAGCGGTGTGTTGGAGAGTAAATCCACAACATTTACAATCTGAGTTGTGCGACGTTTCGCCGGTAATTACATCCAGCATCATCGCGCGAGTTACCAGAATAGTGAATCAATGAACCCAACAACGTTATTATTAAGAGTTTAGTTTGACTCGTCGCTGGGCGAGCAGAGGGGCAGGGGAGCGGTGGCGCGCCACTTGAGCCTCGCCGAGACGTCCTGGCGATGTTTGATGGGTCGCGCTGGTCGCAGTTTGCGCGACACAACAAAGACGAAGATTCCCCCGTGGAGCCTGAGGCTGAGTCGACCGAGTTGGAGAAGACGCCAAGGACCGGTTAAGATAAGAGCCAGTGCAGTACAGCAAGTACTGCAAGTGCTGCGCTAGCTATAGCAGGGGACCTTGGTTCTTATCAGCTTCAACGTGATATTCACATCGTCACTCGCGTTCAATTGGCAAGCATCGAGAATGAAATGCCGACGCGCTATTCGGCGCGGGTACCGTGGAGCCTTTGCGAGCCGACATGAAACGTCGTGAACCGATGTGCGCATGCACTGCCTTGAACTTCGTGCGCACCGTACGCAGCCAACCGCGCTCGGTGTCGTGTTACCCCCTCGCAGCGGCGGCAGCTCTCAGGGCTCGGTTGGGCACGGGGGGGGGGTGGGGGGCACGGCGCTGTTCCTCGCTCCGGTCACCGGGACACGTGCGGGCCAGATGCGCGCTTGGCGCGGGTGCGGCTTCGGTTTGTTTGTTGTCTTACTGGGCGGCGGTGGGGGGTTGGGATCCAAGGGGATGTTCAGCGGCGAGTTTACCCGTGTCTGTTAATCACGGCGAGCTCATGTGCGGAACACGTGTGCTGCGTTGGACGGAGACACCCCGAGCAGTGCCTTAAACCGATCGCCTCCTCCACAAGAATGCGCGCCCTCTCTGCCCATCTGGCCTGCATTGACCGCACGGAACTAAGCCACATCACGGGTTCACCTGCGCCCTGGACCTTGACCGCACTAAATTATAAAGTATTTTTTTTATTTTATCAGGTAAGGCCCTCCTGAGCTATATATATATATTTCAGAAGCGACCCGCCTTTCACAAATGATCGCCCAATGAAGTGGCTTATTGCGTGGATTTTTCTGTTGTTGTATAGCAGCCAAATGCCATAAACGCACGCTTCTCAATTTGGAGAGAAAAAAACGGAGAAAAATCCACGCGACCACGGGGAGAGAAAGATACACGGAAACCCCGAATATACATCAGCAGGCGACGTCAGGGTTGGTCTCGAACCCACAACCTGTATACCAGGCGAGGTAGAAAACATCCCAGCCACCGCATTGGTGGTGAACATGGGCCCTGGCAACAATAACCAGGCCCTCCGTGTGTGCGATCAGAAAAATCTGCGACCTCGTGCCAGCCAGCCAGCCTTCCGATACTTGCACGTGACCAGGGGGTGCACCTAGCCTGGCACAGGCACCACGGTCATTTTAACCCGTAGGCTTTCGCGACCAATATTATTCATAATAAAGGTGTTTGGGTTAGATCGCGTTATTTATAAATGTGTCGTAAGAGTGAATCAACATCATTCACAATTTTTGAGTACGACGTTTCGCTGGTAATTACATCCAGCATCATCGGGCAATTTGCCAGAATAGTGAAGCCCTCCACTTGCTCCCAGTCTTAAATAGAGCAGCAGCAGGGTGACGTCATCATTGAACTCATTCTGGTGCAGTGAGGCGGAAAGGGGGAGTATATTGTAATAATATAATAGATTGGCAATCATTCAAATGTTATTCATTCGTATTTGTTTCCCCTATAATGACCACGTGACCGTCTACTCTGGAAGAAGAAGGAGAAATAAAAACCCCGTGCGTTTTTACTGATTTTCTAAAATCAACATTTTGTTACGTTTAGGAATGGCGAACATTGCGAATATCACGGCCAAGTGAAATATTGTGTCCGCCTGACGCCGTGCCCAGAGCTGCCAGCGCGAGAGGGACGCGTGCGTCCGCGGTGTTTTCACAGCGAAGCAGTTTCACCTCGTCCAGAGAGAGAGAGAGGTGGGGGGGGGTCTCTTTTCGGTGTTTGTGCATCGTCGGTAATTGCAGGAGAGAGAACCGACAATACCCATGGACACCGCCTGTTTTCTTTCTCTCACACAAATGCATCGAGCGAGCAGACGTGAGATGGGACACGAAGTCAGCTGCCAGTGGTGCAATGGTTCTCACATTTGGACCTCCAACAACCCCAGGGGTCACCGGGTTAGAGCCGTGAGTCGCCTCCATGGTCAAGGGTGTCCGTCCCAAGCGAGTCGCGACCCAGCGGTGTTCACGCGCGTGTGTGTGTACGTTGAACTTCTTTTGCGCCGTACGTAGCCAACCGTGCCCATCGGTTGGCTCATGTTGCACAAATCCCCGTTCACAATATTTGCTGCTGCCACGCAATTCCCGTGCACTCGTGAGTGACGAGAGCACGTGGTCGCGGGCTCGATTTATCGCCAGCATAACCACACGGGTTACATGTGCAGTAGTCCTCATGTGATAGTGTTGAGGGCCATCCATTGAGTAGGTACCCACAAATCTGTCCAAACTTGACCCCTTCCCCCCCCTTGTACCCCCCCCCCCCCACCTGCGTACGTACGCTTGACGCATGTGCAGTAATCCTATAGAACGTCCGATATTTAATCCACGCAGAAACGATCAATGATTAATAATATTAACGTGTTTAAGCAAACAGACAGTCCATCGTTGGCTGCATTAAATAATTATGTCGCGTACCTTGGCCACTGATGTTTGCTGAGCTGCGTGATAGCTGCAGTCAGGGGGGCACAGTGGCACACGAGTGACACCTCTCCCACAGTCCCACCTCTCCCTGCAGGACTTGTCTGACAACTGGAGACACTGAACTGTGGCTCATGTGAAGGCCAATGTAGACAAATTATTATCGAGGCTTCACCCCCCCCCCCCCCACCAGTTTCCTATGCGTACATTGTCAGTAGACCCCCCATACGCAAGCGTACGCGTTGGGTTAACCCCCCCTTCCCCCTCCATGCGTACGTACTGAATGGATGGCCCCTCATGTTGACTGCTTTACTTCATTGCTGTGGTTTGTTTTGATATTTTGGTGATCCAGGTCACTCTTGCGAACGAGACTCCTATCCTGGTCTCTTGAGTTACCACCTCCTGGTTAAACAAAATAAACTTGAAAGGCCACCAGATTCTTAGAATTGCTTTTCTGGGCACATGAAATGTACTTTTCTCTTCAACAAAGTCACGGGCGGCCACACCAGGATGCTGTTTGCCGTCGATATGTTCTCGTTTTTTAAAAGGTTTGCGATGCAAAATAAACATCTGCCATGGTGCAGCATCTGGGTCAAACATGTCATGGCAAAAAACTATTCTGGCAAGGCCGCCCACTGCAGAAATCCATGTTCCTGAGGAAAACCAAGGGTTCCCTGCTATAGCGCGTAATTAACAACAACAATAATTCAGTACAATTGGCATTCGCGCCGTTCTTATAGCACAAGGCTCCCACGAGAGTGCTGTGTCCCACGAGGTGTCTCTCAAGTCCACCGTGATGCAGACAACGCGCGGTATTTCTTGGTGACTGCACCCACGACAATAACCAGGGCGGCCTGCCAGATTGTAACCGTGAAGCTCTGCACTGCCGCTGGGCCACGACATCGTCCCGCGTAAATCCGCGCAGTGACGATGACCATCCTTGAGAGGGGAACGCAGATCTCAGCTAGTGGGACTGTTGCTGCTGCAGTTTCCACCTGGCTGAACAAAATTTACTTGAAACTACACCCCGCAACTAGACAGCCAAGCCAAATGAGCAATGCTAGAGACGATTGTCCACCCAAACCCAGCGGCCCCTCCGCCACCTCGCCTCCGTGCGGTTTGCCGATCGAAGCCCTCCTCCACCTCGGAGCGACGGCGATCTGCTTGCACGCGGTCAGAAGTCGCGCATCCGTCGCTCGTTACGGCGAGCGGCTGCCGTGCCGCGAGCTGTCATCGCCGTGCCTCTGTGAGGATTTCTTTCCACCCCCCACCCACTCCACGCACCCGCTCCGGTGGTGTCGCTTACAAACCGCCACACACGCACGCCAGGCAAGGCATCGCTATAAATGCCGGGTTTATTGGAAGTGAAGCTGTATATATTAAGGCAAGAGCGGCTACTCGCCTTACCTTGTATAATTTAAGAAATTAAAAAAAGTGACAAATACTGTGTTGAAGAATAAAGTGTTGACAAAGCTGGCAGCGTTTCACGTGTTCCTTTCTGTTGTTGTTAAAAGTGCCCAGAGTTAAATAAACATTTTCTTCGTGTGTGTACTTTTAAATGAAAAAAAAAGATTAAATGTAAAATATCTAAGTCCTGAAAATATGTGCGCGCGTGTGTGTGCAAGCAGAACATACAACCGCTTTGTGACATCCCCTGCTCGCGTGTAAATCACACGGCCCCATCTCTCACGTGTGGTGGTGTGTGGCCGGTGGACGCGCCGTGGAGACCCGCATCGCGAGCGAGGCCGCTCAACGCTTCGAGACTTCCGGCAGCGCACACCCACATCGCACCGTCCGTCCCGTTCTTAATCGACACGGGCACAGTGTGAGCGTTCGTGGTCAGGCATCGGAATTAGCCATTTCAATCGGAGATGAAAGGGGGGTGGGGGGGGGTCCGGCGTTCGGCTTCGTCGGGCTATCGGTGCAGCGATGCGCCTGGTATTGTGATTCACGTTACAGCAGAGGAAATATCCGTTACGTGCCGTTGCTAAAGCTAAACTGTCCAACTTTTTAAAATGTATTTGACCAGGCAAGGCCCACTGAGCTATGTAGCTCTTTTTCAGAAGCAACCTGGTCACGTGGATATTTATGGCAACCAAATCCTCTAAACGCATGATTCTAAAAGTGGAGAGAAAAACCGAACCCAGAGAAAAATCCACGCAACCACGGGGAGAAGAGGCAAACTCCAAATATACAGCATGCGTCAGGGTCGGGATTGAACCCACGACCTCCTGCATACCAGGCGAGGCAGTTAACATCTCCGAGCCACCGTGGCACCAACCCGTGTTTGTCTTCTGCTCATTATTTCCTGTGGCCGGCCCGTGAAGAGCAATTAAGCCAATCATTCGCTCTGTCCGAGAGTTGCGTCAAATTTGCGTGCGCGCCCACCTTGACCGCTCACCGCCGCCCTCAAAGTGAACATGCCCAGTGACACGTGACGACCCACACGTGACGCGGTTACGCGGAAAACACCAACAAGCCACCGAACGTCGATCCATCAACCGCCCAGTTCGGAAGAGCGACGACTTTCGATGTTTGCCGTGTTGGAGCACTCTGGGGGTGGAAGGAAGCCACCGTGCATCCCATCACCATCCCACGAGGATCCCGCAGAAAGGAGAACGCGGCACGCCGCCGGGCACTCCCCAGGGGCCGTGCGGAGCCTTCGATTATCACGGTTGGCTACGTACGGTGGCAAAGAAGTTCAACGTACACACACAGGTGCAAACACGCGCAGCCACCGCCTACCGTTACGCGAAACGCAGGGACCTGTGCGCGATATTCGCTTCGGAGTCGACGAGTCGCGATTTTCGCAGACAGCGTGAACGCGAGGATTGGCACAAAGCGTCCGGCAGTAGAGTTCGTCTACGGATAATCCTTGAGTTGCCCACGTATCGTGGGTGTCTGTCTGTCTGTCAAGCTTCTTTCGCACCGTACGTAGCCAACCGTGATAATCGGAAGTGCGGGAGGGGGGAGAGGACAACAAGCGAAACACACACGAATCAGTTGTAAAGAAACGGGTTTGCAATCCAGAGTGAGTTTTCAATCGTGGGCTACACGGCTGTACAATGTCTACATTCTCTCCGGAACAACGGCTCCCAGTGACAACTCTCCCGGCAAATAATCCGCAAAGCAACGCCGCTCGCGGTCCCTTCGCATTGTGCTTATAGATGAGGAGGACACGGAGATAGCCTCCACCTCCTCCCGGGGGCAAAAATCACCGAGAGAAAAACAACAGAAAGCCAAAGCCTCGGTTAAGTGCTCGCCAGGGCAAAACAATCTAAATAAAATAATAACTTTGCGTGACAACAACAACAACAAAAACAAATAAAAATACGAGTAAAGTGTCTAAAATGACTGCAATAAATCGCGCACATCGTGGACCCCTGTCCCACGCGGTCAACGCGGTCATCGCCACGACGTGGACATTCGCCGCCTTCTCAAAATTGTCAACGCGCCACGTGGAGCGCGGAATGTGACTGCAATGTTTAGCCGGCGATAATTTAAAGCACGCGGGAGCCTGGTTTCAATTAAACACCGCACTCGACACTTTGAACGTATAGATGCGACGCTAAGTGTGGCGAAAGTCAATTCATAACGCGGAGCTGCGGTGACGTTCAACAGTGGAGACAGAGGCAGCAGCATACAAACTGCTGCCGGAGCCCAAACGTGGCGTAGAGTGTGGTCCAGCAACAACATTCAATGTAAATTTCGATTTAAAGCTTTCGTGACTGCAGGAATTCATCTTCTTGGTTCTTTCGGTAAAGTCACGTAGAAGGGAAGTAATAAAATAATGAAAATAATAAAACATAATAAAATTATTCTCACGACGTTTCGGCCACAACGCAAGCAGCCGTCTTCAGGTGAAACCAGGTTGACAATGAATTCAGACGCTGTCGCCTCGACAGACCTGGTTTCACCTGAAGACGGCTGCTTGCGTTGTGGCCGAAACGTCGTGAGAATTATTTTATTATGTTTTATTATTTTCATTATTTTATTACTTCCCTTCTACGTGACTTTACCGAAAGAACCAAGAAGAAACATTCAATGTAGTCTCATGCGTTCAGGAGACACAGCCAGAGATATTAACCAAACAAAAACTACTTGTCGAAAAATCTTAAGACGGACGTTTTTGTGCTAAAAGTATTTTAGCACATAACTGCCATGTGACCTAAACTCAACACACGTATGGAGGACCTACACGATTGTCAATGATAATTGAATAAGTCCTCCAATTAGTCGTCACCTCTGCATAGCTTCCTGCCGTGTGAATTACAAAGCTGTTGTTTTAGAACGAAGCACGATTGGAGTCAGACGGCCTAGCGGGTACGCTTGACGTGGGGACGTTTGTTGTTGTTGTATATTATTCGCCTGTGCGAAAGGAGATAACGTTGTTTATCACGTGGAGACAGATATTTCCCGAGCGGCGTATCGTCCGCTTGTATCTCCTGTCAAGATTCCCCGGAGCGACGCTCACCGCGCGTGATGATTGCGTGCAGGACGACCGACCGATCGTCGGTGTCGCACTGCGGATCCGTGGCGTCAACAACAACAACAATAACAACAACAATAGCAACGGCGGCGGCGGCGAGGTTGTGACGCCGGCAATTCGCCAGCGCGTCACCTGTCGGGAATTCTCAGCGGAAACAAGATCGGCGCTTCTTGCCCTTTCAGAATCAGGATCTTCATTCACACTGGAGGAAATCCGATGAGCTATGAAGCTCTTTTCACAGATGCCCAGTATGGGTGGGTCACCGTTATCAATCGTGCTTGCCCGTGGACTTTCGACCCCCCCCACTGAGTTCCTGATTTAAATGTCCACGTGATGATGACCAGGGCCACTTTGGCGAGCGATCGTTAGCGGCCAGGTCACTCCTGAGAAATCAGCTGATCGCTCAGTCGGCCCTACCCGTGGAGGTAAAACATATTTGACTTTTATTCGCATATTTTGTGTGATTTGTGTACCTTTCTTACAATTTGCACTACTAGCGTGCTTTTTTTTTTAAATCGATTGTTGTTGTAACGTTCTGACCCCGTGCCCCGACTGGACATCTGTGAAAAAAAGAGCTTCATAGCTCATCGGATTTCTCCAGGAAGAAATAACCATTCTGATTCTGAACGGAGCGTGTCACGTGCGCGTGCGGCGGATTGAATCGTTTGTTTCCTCGCCTCCATTCCGTCATCTCCCGTGACGGGCCGCAGGCAGCATCTCCATGGGTGTTGTTGTTTGACTTGCATCCCACTGGGATTTTTGCACACATCGTTGAAATGCGGTGTTCTTTCTGGAAGACTTTGCTGTTTGTTCCAGGATTTTTCTGTTGCGTGTAGTCACTTTAAGATGTTTCTTGTTAATGATTGTGTTTTGTTGCACCCGAGTCAAGAGCCGCATGGCTCACAGGGTTGTACCTAATACATGAAACTAAAACTGAACTATTGTCCGTCATGTAACCCGCGAGACGCCCTTGAGGTGTATACACATTTTGCACCGAACACTTGACAAACCGTCTCAACACGTATGTGCGTATGTATGTTGAACCTCTTTCGCACCGTACGTAGCCAACCCTGCTCATGGGAGGTGCGGGGGAAGGACAACAACACGAACAACACACACAAATATGTTTTAAAGAAATGAGTTTGTCAATCTAGATGATGATGATTTAAAAGTGCATAGCTCCAGTGGCTTCCTAATATCGGAAGGAAGAGCGTTCCAGACGGGCGCAGCAGCGCATCTGAAAGCGCCGCGCGATGCAGTGAGCTGGCGATGCAATACGGGGACGGCCATGAGTTGTTGCATGAGTGGGCACTGCAAGTGTTATGCGCTTGTGAGCAGGGGCTCCCTCTACCCACTGGGTTGTTGAATGGCGACTTCACCACGCTCGCTGCGGAAAAAAACCTCAACGCAGAAATGACGATTTGTTCCCAACAAAATCGCCCTGCACCGGCCCAAAGGCCCAAAGCGTCAAGCGGCGGGCAACAAACAGCACCGCCAAAGTGAATCCCTTCGTTTGTTGTCCATGGTACCAACGCAGTCGGAACCAACAACGACCATCAGACGGAGCGCAGGCGACGGTGGCCAAACCATCAGCTGTCCACGGCGACACGGAGCAGGCGAGGAATCAAAGTTGCAACCGATAAGGAGTTAGTTAACACGTCCCTTGATATGAAAACTATAAAATATTTTTTTTTTACCAGGTAATGCTCGCTGAGCTATAGAGCTCTTTATTTAGAAGCGACCTGGCCACAAATTATCGCTTATCCTCATCATCACGTGGTACTTTATAGCAGCAGCCAAATGCTATATATGTTGATTTAAAATTGTGGAGGGGAAAAACCGGAGGACCAGGAGAAAAATCCACGCGACCACGGGGAGAGAGAGAGACACGAAACTCCAAATATACAGCAGGCGACAGGGTCGAACCCACGACCTCCTGCATAGCACAGGAAGATAATACGACAACACCGTGGCGACTATATGGGCACGTTGTAACGAGCTTGGGCGAGGACCAACGTCCCTCCTCCGGTGTTGCTGACAAACCAAATCAATTGGCACACTTACCCACGTGACAACTTAATTTGATTGGCTCTATCGCTCGGTGGTGGAGGGTTATAGATTTTTTTTTTAAATTGGTATTCTAACCTGCACACTCTCACCCAACATAAACAAATTATAAGTGACAACGCAGCATTTATGAGCCACGCGTTTGCTTTAACTTCAACCGAGACCCAGGTGAGGTCACGGGTCACGTTGGCAGCGCTTTCCACGGGCTAATACCCCCACCTCGTCCACGTCTCAGCTGTGCCCCCCACCTCGTCCACGTCTCAGCTGTCCACCAGGCCGACCGTGGCCGAGAGCCATCGACTTTGGCTCCGAATTCTCTTCAATTCTAGCGAATGGGACCAGGAGCCAGATGCCAGTGTTGAGGTCTGCTAGCCACGAGGAGAGGGCTTCAGGAGAGAGAGAGATTTGGTGTGCTTTTGCTGTTCCTCCTATGTTGGAGAAGTCCAGATTACAGCTGTTTACTTTATGGTCCATAGTTTTAGGTTGCAACAATCACACCACTGTGGCTCGTGTCTATAATTTTCCATTCGTAACGGAGGTGTGCGCATCGGGTTGGCGGTGATGTCCCACGGTGGTTGATGGTGACACGGCCGGTGTCGTCGAAGAGGAATGTCACAGCCAGGAGGCACGATGATATTTGCGTCTCGAATAAGGACGTGTTCATTCTGGACATCCATGTTATTCCACTCTGCTTGCCAGCGTTCTTCCGGATCTGGGTGACGTTCTAGGATGGCGACAGCACGATTCCAGAAGGGGGATGGTGCATTGTTGAGGTCTTGGTTGATGATGGGTAGGTGGATGATGATGGGTAGGTGGTTGATGATGGGTAGGTGGGTGATGATGGGTACGTGGGTGATGATGGTAGGTGGGTGATGGTAGGTGGGTGATGATGGGTAGGTGGGTGATGATGGTAGGTGGGTGATGATGGGTAGGTGGGTGATGATGGGTAGGTGGGT
>CM025667.2:5464221-5488899 GCA_014621495.2 Entosphenus tridentatus
GTGTGTGTGTACCTGTGTGCGTGTACCTGTGTGTGTGTACCTGTGTGTGTGTATCCGTGTGTGTGTACCTGCGTGCGTCTACCTGTGTGTGTGTACCTGTGTGCATGTACATGTGTGTGTGTACCTGTGTGCGTGTCTGTATGTGTGTAAGCGATAGCGTAGCAGTTAGCGTTACGCTGCGCTACAAACCCGGCGACCCCGAGTTCGATTCCCGCTCACGGCCACTAACACCGGTGACGATGATCTAAATCAGTCCTGGGCCTCCCCTAGATCGACGCAGTGTCAAATAAGTACCTGGTGCGATGTGTAAACATCGCCACTGGAGAGACAAAGGCGGCCGAGCATGGTGCTGGCCACCCACCCCCTCGTGTGCCAAGCATGTTAAGGCTATACGTGGGATCTTTGTCTTTGACGGCAGCTCACGTCGCTCAGGAACAGCAGGACATCTGAATCATGCGCTGTTCTGCCTCCCTTGGGATCACGCTCTCACGCTATTTTTTATTGACTGTGAACACTGACGACTTACCACAGCGTTAGAGATGAGAGTGCCGATGCTTGTGATGTAGCCCGCCGCAACCGATCCACGGTCTCTCCTGCGAGGGGCTTAACTGCGACCGTAATTACGAGGAGCGGTTTTGTCAACATCACCGTCTAATGGGGGCAATTTGCAAACGGAGTTGGCGCTGTTCGTGCTGCGGCGGTGCCCTTCCCCTTGCGAAAGACGCGGCGGGGGGCGGATTAAAGTCCACGCGGTGCAGCAGACGGGGCGTTCCGCTAATTCCCCCCACAAATTACCGCACGGAGCCAGACGTTCGTGCGCCCACGCTCGCGGCGTTGAACGCGCCGGTCAAAGCGGTTACCGGTTTTGCCCGGCGTGCTGACACGGACAGCGCAATAGAGTCCGCGCCACGCAGTGCATCGGCACGGTTGCCGTGACGTGTGGCGCACACGGTGAGCGCGGTGCCGCGCGGTGCATCGGCACGGTTGCCGTGACGCGTCACACACACACACACACGGTGAGTGTACCGGTGCGCTGCCCTCACCGGCGGATGCTTGCGAGCCGGTCGTAGTGCTGCCGCCCCGGCGGAGGAGGCAGGCGCTCGTACTCGGGCTCCCAGGCCCGCTCCGGGCCCTGCTCGCTGCTCTGCGGGGGCCCGCACACCTGCGTCACCTGGCAGGGGCACGCCGCACGCATGCCGTGCCGCGTCACGCGCGGCCAGGAATCGAACTCGAGTGTCTGGTTTCTTAGCGTGATGCTCACCGTGCCGCCACTCCCTCCCCTCCCCCTCTGAGTAGTTATTGATTTTTGGAATTTGGCAATTTGTACGACGACACGGTGGCCTACTCTTCTCAAACGACGTCACGAGAATCCGCAACATCCCCTGCGAGTGAGTCAGACGGCACGCAGGCATACTAGTACTTGACGGTTCATACGCCCGCAGAAATAACCGGGGCGGCCTGCTCGATTCGAACCGCAAACCTGTGCACCGAGCGGCGGACGCGCTGCCGCTGTGCCGCGTCACCGCCCAGTCACGTCACAAGGCCACCATGAAAACGAACGTCTTTGAAACTGCTTTGAGTGTTCAAAGATTTCCCGCTCAGATTAACCACAATGCCAAAATGATTTCCGGCTCGGGTGAGTGTTGAGGCTGTGCTCATCGCACACAAAGCGCGCGCCACGACTAAACCACGACACCTCGCTGATCAAGGAGCATAAACCATCACGCAAACTCCTCCGGTCATCCTCGCAGCAGCAGCAGCGGCGGCGGCGGCTTCAGGCTCACCATCCAACAAAGCCAGTGGCCGCATCGCACGGAGCTTTCAGATGCGCTTCTGCGGCCGTCTGGAACACTCTCTTCCGATATTAGGAGGGTACTCGAGCTATTATGCACTTTTAAAATTATCTCGATTGACAAACCCATTTCTTTAGAACTGTTTTGTTGTGTTTCGTCTTGTTGTCCTTCCCCCAGCACCTCCGTTTAGCGTAGTTGGCTACGTACGGTGCGAAAGAAGTTCAACGCGCATACACGTACACACACGTACACAACACACGTACACACACACGTACATACACGTACACACACACGCACACACACACGTACATACACACACGTACACACACACGTACACACACACGTCCACACACGTACACACACGCACACACACACGTACATACACACACGTACACACACACACACACACGTACACACACACACGTACATACACACACACTGTCACGGCCGCAATGCCTTGGCCACGCCCCCTCGTGACGTCACCCCGAGCTCGCGCGGGGGGTGACGCCCAGACAGGGCGCCACCAAATTGCTGCGATGGGGACCCAGGTGGCCCCGCTGTGCCAATGAGCCGCACATGGGATCAGTCGAGTTACCGATTAACTACCCCCCCCCCCCCGTGTAGCCTCAACAGACTTCTGGGGCAAGTCCTGTTAGCGAGTAGCACCGATGAAGGCCGGCACAGGACACGAGGCGGTGGGTGGCCAGCACCACGCCCGGCCGCCTTTGTCTCCCCAGTGCCAATGTTTACACGCTGCACCAGGTACTCATTTTAGGCCCAGGACCGGTTCAGTTAATAGTCACCGGTGTTGGCCGTGAGCGGGAATCGAACTCGGGTCGCCGGGTTCGTAGCGCAGCGTCGCGCTGACCGCTACACACGCGGACACACGCAGGGACACACACGCCATAGGCACGGACACAATCACGGACACACTCACGGACACACTCACGGACACACTCACGCACACACCTCTAGAGACCTAGTCAGGGCACCAGCAGGGTCGTTTATCTCTGTGCTCGCGGGGTGCCGTGCCTCGCACGTGTGCGCAGTGTGGGGGCTCAGCGTTCAAAATCCCATTCGCTCATCACTCTCAGAGTGAAGTTTATTTTGTGTGGCCAGGCGGGAACAGAGGAGGCTCGTTTGCAAGAGTGACGGCCTGGGTTGTCACCACATCGGCAGAAGCAAATCACGTCCAGTGCGGCAATGCAACGGACAGACACCTTCAGCACACTCCTACGTCCCACGCAGCGCAAGCGCCATCAACGCTCAAGTGGCTGCCGCTCTCTCTTCTGACGACAGCTGAAGTTGAACTAAAACTACTCAAACTATTTTTTATTTCACCAGGTCGGGCCCACTGAGCTACGTTAGCTCCTTTTCAGACACGACCCGGCCACAAATGATAGCTCTACGAAGTGTCTTATCATCACGTGGAAATGTATAGCAGCCAAATACTCTAAACGTGCGATGTCGATTCTAAATGTGGAGGGAAAACCGGAGGACCCGGAGAAAAAATTCACGTGACCACGGGGAGAAAGACACGCAAACTCCAAATATACAGCAGCAGGCGTCAAGGCCGGAGTCGAACCCACGACCTCATGTGTCCCAGGCAAAGGTAGTTAACATCTCCACACTGTTGGCGGGATGCCAACTAGAACTCGCCAATCGTTCGCTTTCACGATCATTTTTGTTTACCACGAGGACGACCGGGAGAGACCTCCTCTCGTCCATGTAGACGCGAGCGACCGATTGCGCTCACCGCCACGGAGATCTTGGGCCCGTTGAGCTGCGCGTGCATGATGGCCTCGTTGAGCTGCGCGTGCAGGTTCAGCAGCACGCCCTCGGGGTCGCCCGAGCCGTGCATCTCGGCCGACAGCTCCTCGACGGCCCGCACGAGCTCCATCCACGGGCCGCTCATCTCCGCCAGGCTCGCCAGGCAGCCGCGCAGCACGTTGAGGCAGTAGCCGATGCAGGCCCGCGCGGGACGCGGCCCCGCCGCCCCCGCCGCCGCGGCCGCCTCGGGGCCGCACAGCGGGCAGTAGCGCAGGCGCGCCAGGGCCCGCGTGCAGGAGCTGTCGCGCGGCGTCGCCGCCAGCTCCGTGGCGTTCACGGCCTCGAGGCCCGAGCCGAGGGCGCCGGCGAACGCGCGCAGCGAGGACAGCGAGCGGCCCAGCTGCGAGGCGATGGCCCTCGGGAAGGGCCCGAACGGCCTCAGCTCCCTGCGGTTGTGGCGCAGGCACTCGGCGAAGGGGGCCGCGAGGCCCGACAGGCCCGGGTTGATGAGGCGGTTGTAGACGAGCGGGAAGAGGCCGTCGAAGAAGGAGGTGGCCAGGTCGTGGGGGTCGGCGCGGGAGCCCAGCACGTACTGGCGAGCGCCGGCGAAGAGGTCGCGCACGGGCCCCGCCGCCTCGTGCTCCAGCGCCCGGTACACGTCGCGGAAGAGGGCGCCCACGCGGGCCTCCGCCTGCTCCGACAGCGCCACGAACGCCTCTGCAACGGAAAGGGCGGCACGCGCGTCACTGCGCCTGCTCCCCCACGGGTCGACTCAGCATTAAACGAACACCCGGCGCGGTGTGCACACGTCAGCATTGCGGGGAGGCAAAGGTGGATCGGCGGGGCGTTGGTGTTGGCCATTCACCTGTGCTCGGTAACGCCAATTTCCACTGCGTTCAACCTCGGCACTGCAGGTCACCTCACTTTCCTCTGACCCCGTGCCACTACTAGACATCTGTGGGAAAGAGCTTCACAGCTCATCGGTTTCCCCCTGCAGGTTAAATAAAGATTCTGATTCTCTTTCTGCTTCTTCCCTTGCGATGCACCAACTGGAATCCCCTCCCGTCGTCTCTGTAACCGCCCACGTCCCCCCAAAGCTCTTATAACAACAACAACAACAACGTTGCTCAATTCAACAAATGTGTTTCAACAATCGCAGCTTCGGTAGCGCTCAGACGTTTTGGGCCCTCTCGCACTGGGCTTGCGCTGAGCGATCGCGCGAATAAGAAAAACCGACGGAGCCGGCGCGGCTTGCAGAGGACCACCCTCGACTCGTCGGCTTCCACGTGACCACGGCCGCGCATTTGCGCGAAGCAAACTCGATAGCGTCGAGCGGCGCTCGCGGCAGCAGTCCCGTTACACGCCACGTGATCTATTCTTTTCAAGGTTTCTGTACTTACTCTTTGGTTCTTTCGGTACTCTTTGGTTCTTTCGGTCAAGTCACGTGGGTATAATATAAAATAAATCACGACGTTTCGGGCGCAACACAAGCGTCCGTCATCAGGTGGGAAAGCATGGTCTGCTGCTGAGGCAGACTGTTTTAAAAGGTTTGAAATGTACTTCAACGTCGGAGAGTTCAACCCGTGGGCGCGATTACCGCTGCTCGGAGACAAACAGGATCAGCGCAATTTCCTCGCGGTTTGCCGAGCGTCCCGTCCGCGCGTTTGTTTGTCCGGACGTTGGACTTCCACCGCCGTGTGAGGTCGTGGCCACCGCGGCCTCCCTGCGGCAAAGAACCTGCCGGGGTCAGGTGGTTCCGAGCGTGCGCCCGTTGGGGACGCGCGTGGTGACTTTTGAGCAATTCGGTTGATTTGGTGTCTGCGTCATTCTTACAGCGCCAGGCGATTGTCACGGGGTAAGCGGCCGTGTCGCACAGACACGGACTGCTGTATCGTCGCAGTAGGCGGTGACGTGGCTGCTGTGTTTGATCCCACTTGGGTCATTTGAGGGGTGATTTTCCAAATTTGGCGGATTCGGACGGGCACACAGAAGGCAATTCGTTTCTAACGACATCATGGGATGTCGTTAGACGGCGCGCAGTCTGTTGCATGGTTAACAAAACACACCCACGGTAACGACTGGGTATGGCCTGCCAGATTCAAGCGGCAGACGTCTGCAACAAGCGCCAAGCTCGTGACCCTTGAGGCCGCGCCACCACCCAAACTCTCCCGGCAAGGCCCATGGCGCGAAATCAGAAGCGTCCTCGCAGGACGCGGGCGCCGTCACGGCTGCCACGCGGGGCGTGCTCCCCACGTGTGCGTGGCACGGCAGGTGCGGCGCGAGGCACGGCAGGTGCGGCGCGTGGCACGGCAGGTGCGGTGCATGGCACGAGAGGGGCGGTGCGTGGCACGAGAGGTGCGGTGCGTGGCACGGCAGGTACGGTGCGTGGCACGGGAGGTGTGGTGATGCCTCCAGGCCAGTCGCCGTGCCCTAGACAGAATTCCCAGATGCCACCCTCCACCCCCCCACAACAACCGACTCTGGAAAAGCCACGGGGGTGAGGCCTCTGTGAAACGATCCGAATCCGCCCGAGCCGACTCGTGCCACAGGGAGTTCACATTTCAACGTTTACTTTCATTCGGGCAATAGAGATTTTATTTGTCACGTTACGCGGTTGTTTTTTCTTCTAAATTTAGATTTGCTTCAATGCTGTACTTGAATTACTTAAAAGACAAACGTGTGCCAGATCGCAATCAAAACGCAAAAGTTCAAAACGTCTGGCAGCCAAACAGACAATGTTCGTGTCAATGTCTTCCGAGCGTCCCTTGCACAAGAAGATATATTTTGGTTAAAGCAGAGGAAACCGATTATAATTATCAGCGTCAGTGATGAGTGAAGATACCGTCCTCCACAGCCAACGAGATTCCTTCTGGAACGGGAGACCGTCCACTGGCTGAGGCCAATCAGGGAACGCGCTCCGTGCCGCGGTGTAAATATTTAGGCTGTGGAGCACTGTGAGAAGAAACCCCTGGAACTGCGATGTCTCTAAGGGGGGGGGGGGGGGGGGGGTTGGTAAGAATGCGAACGAACGCACACGGAGACTGATCCGGCTAATAGGCCACGTGTGCCGCCAGACTCTACGGCCAGCAACGGCAATCAGTGCCGAGGTTACGGAACGCTCGCAGAGGTGCGCATTGTGTGTACGTGGACGTTAAAGATCCCGTGATGTCACACGAAGTGAGTCGGGCAGTGTGTGCCAACGTCACGCTGTAAGAATATATGTATGTACGTTGAACTTCTTTCGCACCGTACGTAGCTGACCGTGTTAATCGGAGGTGCAGGAGAAATACAACAAACTAAACACAGAAAACAGTTTTAAAGAAACGAGTGTTCAAGCTCGTTGATTTAAAAGTGCATAGGTCCAGTGGCTTCCTAATATCGGAAGGTTCCTCACAAGCTGCACTGGGGGTCGCAATGTCTGCGTGACCATCAATAACTTGAGCGAGTGTGACTGACCAACAGGCAGCAGTTAGACAGAGACAACCGCAGACCGTTGACTTAGACGAGAGGGCCACGAGGCAGTTCTACAGGAACTGGTGGTCTTGCACATTGCTTAAGGCTCGTGCCTCCGTTGCGCGGGGTTTCTCTCGTCAGTTGCAGCTTTTAAACGAATGCGCACGGTGTTGTTATGATTGTCAGACTTGCGCGCAGTTTACAAGACGCGCACGCCACGGGAAGAACAAACCCGGGCCGCGTCTTGAGCCTTGAGAATGCGGTCCACAGCCCTTTGTTCGATCCACTGCTGGATAAGGGTCTCCCCCCCTCCCTCCCTCCCTCCCTCCCCCTACCGTGTCGGTCGTATGGGTTGGGAGATCGTACTTCACTCGGCCGGTCTACGCGGAGTTGTGAAAGGGAGCAGGAACGATGCAATCACTTGCCGCTGGTGTCAGCCGAGGCCGGGAATCAAACCCTGCAGTCTTCATTAGTGTGGCAGTGATTGGTTCATGGCAATGACGGAGCTGTCACTTATCAGAGTCATCATCCAGGGAGGCAGCTCTTCCTGCTGGCCTCTGCGGGCATCGGCGTCTCAGCCTCGAGTCCCAGAGATTACCCCGGGGCTGTGATCCCCCCCCCCTCCCCAAGCTCTTTACAATAATATCGTCGCTCAAATCCAGGAAAGTGTTCGTAACTCTCATCTATCACAACTTTGATAACGGTGGTGGCGGTGGTGGTGGCGGTGGTGGTGGCGGTGGTGGTGGTGGCGGTGGTGGTGGTGACGGCGGTGGTGGTGGTGGCGGTGGTGGCGGTGATTGTTGTTGCCAGCGACTTGACAGTTGTTGAGGCTACGCTCAGCAAAACTGTGTTCAAGAAACAAAGACAAACACGCACAGCTCCCATTGTTCACCATAAACCTTCCCAGGGCTGCCGTTCCAGAGCATCCTCATTCTCCTCCTCCTCGAGTTCTCCTCATGTGGAACCAATATATATTCAATATATTCAATATATATTCATGAGGAATCCGCGCAACAATTAATGGGCGGCAATGCTTGCTTGGACGTGCAGTTTTACGTTTTACCGCGGGATTTATTGCTCCGAATGCAAAACATCTTTGCCGTGTGCGCGCTCGTGTGTTTTACAAACGCTATCTCTATCTCGCAGGCCATACATCACTCGACAAGAGTTACTTCTCCGGCATCTGCTTTCTCTTCGTGAACTGTAAAAGAAACTGTTGGCGTCGAATGTGAACGGCACTATTTGTTCGCGGAAATGAAACTTTGAAAAAAAAAATTATATTTTTTAATTCTGATAAGTTTGGGTAGAGAGCTCGTAAACTGCTTTGTGGGGAAAGTTAAAAGCCTCGGAGGGACAAAGAGACTCGCTCGTGTCAAGTAAAACGCGTTAGATTTTGACGGATGTTGCTGATGAATGAGGTTCAAAGACTTCGAACGTAGACCCGCGCTCACGCGCATTCTTTGGCGAAACGGGGGTTGGAAGTCGCTTTTTACAATTCTTTGCCGGGGAAAATATTAAACTCGTGTGGTCGTTTTTCTGCGAAAAGAAACTCAATAGGCGGAATAAAAGTGTTGTGCTGTGCACGACTGGCTGGTGGTTGTTTTGCCAGGGCACGTAATGGACAACAGCGCCATCCCCCCCCTCCTCCAGAGGCCCAAAGTTTCACGTTCCTTGGAAACATTGCAAGTATTCCGCAGCAATATAATCAAAGAGGCCCTTGGCTAATAAACTACTCAGGAACCTAACACCAGCAGGGCGGGCGGGCGAGCGAGCGAGCGAGAGAGGCAGAACATTGTTTATTAATGTCATTAAGATGTTGGAAGGGAGGTAAGCGACCTGCGCTGGAGGCATATTAAGAAGATAATGTTTGTAAAACACCCAAAAAAGCATTCTCCATTAGGTGAGCGGCGCGTCTACAGAGGGAACACGAAGCCACGCGCTAACAATCCACAATAGCCCTGCTTCATGGACACCACGGACCCCCGGTGCCAGTGGCACTGCCGTGGTGCGTGGCTGCACGAAGCCCAGCGGGAGTCCAGTGGTGCCACTGACCTGGGCTCAACTCCCGGCCATGCACGGAGGAGTCTGGTCTGGGCCTCCCCTAGGTCGACTCAGCCCTTGTCACATCGGGCACTGTTTTCATGCTGACGCCGCCCTTCTATCCTGTGGTTCTGGCCATGGGAAGTGGGGAACGAGCGTCTCACTGGAGACACAAACTTCTCACCTCGTGGCTTTGACATTCCTCTTTCGAAGACAATGACGGTGTAACCGTCGACCACAACATTGGCAGGCCGATGCGCACGCCTCCTTTACGAATGGTGAGCTAAATACGAGCCACGGTTGTGCGACTGTGGCCATGCAACACAAAACTACGGGCCATGTAGTAAACCAATAGAGTCTGCGCAATATTACACAAACTATGTCCTGAAGCCCTCACGTCGTGGCTAGCAGACCCCAGCGATGGCATTTACCTCCTGGAAATATTGAACAGAATTGGGCAGAAGAGCAGTGGTCTTTATAGACACCCTCGTGAGACTGTGGACTTCTATTGGATGTAGATAGCAGAGGGGCAGAGAATCACTCCTCAACTACAAAACCCCCTCCGGCGTCCCGATGATTCAAGCAATTTAATTTACTTTTTTTGCGTCTCATGTCTACCATCTCACGAGTATTGATGTCTCAGGTTTATGTTTCACACGTACAGTTGTTTTTGGTTTAGATCGCGTAGATATAAATGTGTCGTTAAACCCGCCACCACACGTCAACAGAACGTGTTACTAGCACAGCACCACCGGTGTGTTGGAGAGAAAATCCACAACATTTACAATCTGAGAACGACGTTTCGCCAGTAATTACAACTGGCGTCATCAAAGCGGCAGCCAGATTTTGTGTTTTTTTCTCAATCACCCCTAGAAATGTAACGTCGGTGCATCATCAGCATGAGCATTTGCAGGAGAGCGGTTGCGTGGCCCAGCGGCATCGCGCTCGTCGCGGTTCTGATCCAGCGGGCCGCCCCGGTTGTTGCTGCCGGTGCACTGAGCGCAAAACATCGCTGCGAGCCATCGGCTTCACAGCGGACGTTGAATATTCGCTGACGTCACTCGCGAGAGTAGGTCGTCGCGAAGCCGACGTCGCGATCCAAATTTGCGAAAAAATGTCAATAAACACAGTAACTCACTCGGTTAGTTTACCCGTAGTAATCATGGCCTCCCTTACTGCAAAACCTTGGCAGGAACCTCCTCGATAGAGAGTCATGAGGCTCACCGTGAGGCTTTCGTGGATAAAACAAGTGCAGTAATAGTAACAATGATGTACAGAAAGCATTGACGATTACATGTGTGGTTTATGCATGATGAGCCGATGGAATTGCTTTGGATGAATCGATGCCCTAAACTAGAACTAAAGTAAACTATTCTTTTATTTTACCAGGTAAGATCCTCTGAGCTATGTAGCTCTTTTTCAAAAGCAATCTGGCCACAAATGATAGCTCAATGAAGTGGCTTAACACGTGGAAACGTATTGTAACCACTCTAAACGCGTGATGTTGATTGTAAATGTGGAGGGGAAATCCAGAGCACTCCAGAGAAAAATCCACGCGACCACAGGGAGAGAGACACGCAAACTCCAAATATACAGCAGCAGGCGTCAGGGTCGGGATCGAACCCACGACCTCCTGTCCACCAGGCGAGGTAGTTAACATCTCGCCACCGTGACACCCTCTGACACCTCTGAAATAGACTCGGCAAAGGTGTCAATGGCTGGAGTACAGGTCCCATATAGATATCTCCCTTTCCACACGCAAGCACGCTCCCCCGAACAAGCCTGAAGAGTTGCGTCGTGATTCACGTGATCCTTTCTTACGCCGTACGCATGTCGACCTTCTTTCCCAACCGTGCTCATCGGAGGTGTGGGGGAAGAACAATAAACTATTTTAGCATGAATTATCAGAAAGAAAAAATATAACTTTTTCGAAAAGCTGCGACGGATTGGCAGAATAATTCACATTTCTCTATAGAGGCAATTGTTGCAACGATTTGTCATGAGAATAGAAAATGTCTGCTTCTCCATTCAGCGGTAACGTTCAACTTCGGTAAATAATTTATTCATATAACCAATTACGCGACTCCTTAATAATGCATCTGCTTCACCCTCATGCACGATTACCTCATTGTTCAGTGACATAACGTTGCTACGGTGACGTGAAAGTGTAATTGATGATCGTACGACTCTCATAGTGGCACACAACGTCCTGTGTTTCGCTCTCAGCAAAGTTCTCCGACGTGTTTTCGGGCAGTAACCTCGTGTGTTGTTCGGCGCGTGGACCGAAACGTCGGACGTCGAGCCGAACAACCCGAGCGCGTGCGGTGAGCGAGAGAAGCTGCGTCGTTAAAGTTACTCGCCGACACATTTCGCGTGGACACTCGTCCCATTCGTGCTCATCACGATCCCCGTCCCGAGCTGCTCGGCAGAAACCGCCGCAGTCTGAAAGCCGATGAGTCTCCACCGAGGTTGACAAACAGTCCGTTGTCGATTCACAAGGCTTCAACGCCTTACAGGACACACGTACATTCAGTTGCGCGCTAAATAGAAGACAGCGAGTGATTTGTGGCCGTGATCTTGCCGAATTGAACGCATTGTGAGGTTGCACTCGGTACACACAAAGTGCTGAGCCACAAATGAACCACAATGCCTTTGCCGATCTCGTCAAGGAGCTTAAACCATCACAAAAACTCCGGTCATTCCCGCAGCGACTTTTGGCAAACCATCGAACAGAGACGGCGACTGCATCGTGCGCTTTCAGATGTGCGGTGCCAACCTTTGTGAGGTGCGGGGGAAGGACAAGAAACTAAAGACAAAAAGCAGTTCTCAAGAAATTGGTTTTAGATTTAAAAAAGTGCACATCTCCAGTGGCTTCTTAATATCGAAAGGAACATTCGTCTCGATGGCCGCAGAAGCGCATCTGAAAGCACGCGATGGGGTGACCGTTGGATGGCTCGTCAATGCCGCTGCTGTATGCGTTGATGGGACGGGGTCCGAATGCTCTCTTAAAAAGCGTGGTATTGTCCCACAGCACTCCCTGAGTGTCTGCGGGTTGAACCGTTGACGATGTGCAAGCTGGACCAATGGTTGAGCACTCCGACACTGTGGCCCGGTCGGCGATTCAGTCGAATAGGGTTTGCAGAATGACCGCGTGAATCATGAGCTGTGAATGCAATCACACTAACCTCGCTTATTGTGGCAGTTGTTAATTACTTCCTGCCAGAATGTAATGATTCTATTCTTGGGCATGGCAGCAATGCGCTCTATGCGCGCAGGGCAGGTTAGCCGAAAGCGGCTGCGAGGATGACCCAATTCACGTGATGGGGGTTTGAGCGCCTTGACGACATCAGCAAGGTATCGTGGCTTCATTTGTGGCAAGCGCCGTGTGTGTGTGTGTGATGAGCGCGACCTCGTAATGTATTCGTTCGGCAAGACCACGGCTACAAATCAGTCGGTGTCTTCGATTTAACGGCGATTTTTCATTTGCAGCTAGACTTTCATGAAAACTGCAATACAATTCCATTTCTTTGATGAGGTTTTTTTCATGCAAAATAAAGGTCATTTGCGCAGAGGTTTACATCTGGTTATATATTATTTCAAGTCAATGCAATGGTTGTATTGCAGCTTCCTTTCTCGTGGTTTACATGATTAACAGTCAACTGTGCTGCTTCCATACCGAAGAGTACTTGTCTGTAAGCATCGGCCCAGGCGAGCCCAAACCCGCTGATGAGACACTGTGCGTCGAAACTGGTCCAGAGTTTGCTCGTGTTGAACCGATGCTGCCGAAGTGATCTTAGCTCCAAGCAGGCCGCGTGGCCGATGGGACGTGTAAAAAAACACTTGAATATGTCACGAGGGGCAGATATGGGAAGAAGGTGAATTGCCTCGCTTATTCACTTGGTTGAAAGACATCCTTGGTGAATTGAACTAAAACTATAAACTATAACTCTTTTTCAGAAGCGACCTGGCCACCACAAATGAGAGCTCAACGAAGCGGATTATCACGGGGACATTTGTAGCAGCCGAATACTCTAAACGCGTGGCGATGTTGATTCTAAATGTGGAGGGAAAAACCGCGACCATGGGGAGAGAGACACCGCAAACTCCAAATACACAGGCATCGTCAGGGTCGGGATCAAATCCACGACCTCCTGTATACCAGGCGAGGGAGTGAACATCTCGCCACGAGGATAATGTTGACGTCGACGATGATGACTCATGGCAATTGACGATATATTAGTTCAGTTATTTGGTTCCATGATATATTGCATTTGCAGTTAATTATCCCATGTGTAATGATATTCCAGGGAAAGTCTGGCCGAGTGACATGAAAGGGGGCTCAGCTGCTGTGCGTGTGTATGTGTGCGTGTGTGCGTGCGTGTGAGCATGTGTGTGTGTATGTGTGTGTGTGCGTGTGTGTGCGTGTGCGTGCGTGTGCGTGCGTGTGTGCGTGCGTGCGTGTGTGCGTGTGTGCGTGTGTGCATGCGCGTGTGTGTGCGTGCGTGTGTGTGTGCGTGCGTGCGTGCGTGCGTGTGTGTGCGTGCGTGCATGTGTGCGTGCGTGTGTGTGTGTGCGTGCGTGTGTGTGTGCGTGTGCGTGCGCGTGTGTGCGTGCGTGTGCGTGTGTAGCTTTGCATGCTTGGTTGCCAATGCCTGGTACCAGCGGTGTCAAGATCGGCCTCTGTGCAGGAGGAGGCTCGTGAAGGACGCCGCTGCGGCTTGGCAGTGTTAGGAAGTCGCCCTCCAACAACAGCGCAGGACAGAGGAGCGACGCTCACAACAACGAGCGGAGCGCCGGGTGGCTAAAACACTATCACAGTGGGGAGCACAGACACCTTACCAGTCGTCTCAGTCAACCCATGGCACCTGGGTCTGTGCCGTCACCTCCCGCAAGCGAACCTTTGACACTTTACATGGCCTCAGAGTGCACCTAGCCTGGCACAATCACTGTGGTGACGTCACCATCGCTTTGAATAGCGGTTGGTATTGTCGATGAGTGGTGTGTGTGTGTGAGCTGAGTGGTGTGTGTGTGAGTGGTGTGTGTGAGGTGAGTGGTGTGTGTGTGTGTGTGTGAGGTGAGTGGTGTTTGTGTGTGAGTGGTGTGTGTGAGCTGAGTGGTGTGTGTGTGAGTGGTGTGTGTGAGGTGTGTGGTGTGTGTGTGTGTGTGAGGTGAGTGGTGTTTGTGTGTGAGTGGTATGTGTGAGCTGAGTGGTGTGTGTGTGAGTGGTGTGTGTGAGGTGAGTGGTGTGAGTGTGTGTGAGGTTAGTGGTGTGTGTGTGAGTGGTGTATGTGTGTGTGAGCTGAGTGGTGTGTGTGTGAGGTGAGTGGTGTGTGTTTGTAGTGAGTGGTGTGTGTGTGAGGTGAGTGGTCTGTGTGTGAGTGGTGTGTGTGAGGTGAGTGGTGTATGTGTGTGTGAGGTGAGTGGTGTGTGTGTCAGCTGAGTAGTGTGTGTTTGTAGTGAGTGGTGTGTGTGTTTGTAGTGAGTGGTGTGTGTGTGTTTGTAGTGAGTGGTGTGTGTGTGTGTGTTTGTAGTGTGAGTGGTGTGTGTGAGGCGAGTGTGAGGAAGCGAGGCGTCATCTCTCTCCGTCTCTCCGCACGTCGATACCCGCGCAGTTAGGGACGAGCCAAGAATCAGCCCCCCCCCCACACACACAATTACCAAGTGATCGAAGTGTCATTGAGAAATGCATTTTATGCCTGCCCCCCTTCGTGGCTCTAAATATTTGAACACTAACCCTGGGCTACCAAACCGGTTCGTGCTGGCAAGCATTTGTTGTGTGCGCACGCGGTCCAATTGTCTGTCTAATCTGCACCATCTAATTGTCTATCTCATCTGCACCATCTAATTGTCTATCTCATCTCATCGCATGCAACTTCGCGCATCGCTTTGACAAACGGCGTCTTGCGCAAGGGACACACACGACACACACCACACACACAACACACACGACACACACACACAACACACACGACACACACATACGACACACACACACACAACACACACGACACACACACACGACACACAGACACGACACACACGACACACACATACGACACACACACACAACACACACGACACACACGACACACACACACACACACACGACACACACGACACACACACACACACGACACACACAACACACGCACACACACGACACACACACGACACACACACACACGACACACACAACACACATACGACACACACACGACACACACACGACACACAACACACAACACACACGACACACACACGACACACACACAACACACACACGCACGACACACACACGACACACACACGACACACACAACACACATCCCATCCTCTGTCAATTGCAGGTTTCACTTTGTCAAATTTGTTTCGACTTTGTGAATCTTGACTCGAGGCTCAATCTATTCAGCGTTCAGACCGAGCGGCACATTCATTTGTGAAAGCCAGTTTTAAATAAAAAAATGTAATCCGTAAAAACAAAGTTTTTCACTATAAATCCTTTATATGCGTGGCGGCTAGAGTCCTCTCGTCCTCTGGCTTGAGATGGCTGCCACCTATTGGTGAGATGCTTGCATGCCACCATTAAGCAATTGGTAATTAAATATAATATTTTTGTCCTAAAGAGTGTAAAATTTTGGAAAAAAAAATTCACGAACATTAATTGTCACGCACAACGAGTCTGTGTGGAAAATGTCAGCTCGATTGGATCACGGGAAGTGGGTTAAAAAACGACCGAAAAATTTGCACGGTCGTAAGCAAGCAAGCAAGCGCGCAAGTGAACTTAATATAAAGGATTTAAGAATACTCGTCGTGGAATATCGCTTCATATAACAAATAACAACACAGTTCGAGGGTGAAGCGAGGTGTGGAGTGCCACACTGGGGCTGCGTCCACAAAATGTCGCGTCACAAGTCTCACCTCAGTACTCGGTAATAACCTACAATGTTACATCCCACAAAGACAAAGATCCTCAGTATAGCCTTAGCAGACTGTAGGGGCAAGTGCTGTGAGCGAGCACCTATAAGGCCGGAACGGTACACGAGGGGGTGGGTGGGCAGCACCACGCCCGACCGCCTTTGTCTCCCCAGTGGCGATGTTTACACACCACACCGGGTACTCATTTGAGGCTGAGTCGACCTAGGGGAGGCTAAGGACCGGTTCAGATAATCGTCACTGGGTGTTGGCAGTGAGCGGGAATCGAACCCGGGTCGCCGGATTCATAGCGCAGCGCGCTAACCGCTACACTGCCGCTCCCCACAATGTGTAATCACACACACACACAAATCCTAAATTAAAATGTTTAACAAATAAGTGTAAGTAATTACATAATAAATTAATACTTTAACCCTAACCCCCTGGTCCCCCCCCCCCCCAGGTCTTGTAAGCAGCAAGCACAACGAGGCCTCGCTTGCATTGAACAGAATGCGTCAGTCGATGTCAGTGGGATTCCAAACCCTCAGGTTTGCCAAGCGGCGGATTGTTTTGTGTTTACGTTCAACGAAAACATCAAACAAGGGCGGCGACAGCCCCAACCGCGTGCGCGCGCCACTCCCGCAGAAGCCGTCACCCGCTCGCGCTGGGCCGGCGATGGCACCCCGCGCATCATCAATCACGCGTCCCCCCGGGAAGCGGTGTGGATGCGGGGGCACGGTGATACCGAACCGATGCAGGCGGCGCAGCTGCTCATTAAGAGCGGGCGCGGGCGGTAACCCGCGCACAGGGCCCAGATGATGCTCCCTCCGTGGCCTGAGCGAAGCCCCCTGGGAGCGAGTGTGGGGGCCCCGGCTCGCGACGTTCCTCCGAGGGGCCCCATCTGTGGCCTATTAGCGCCTAATGAACTGCGCCTATTTACTCAGCTGGGGGGGGGGGGTGAGACACGCGCCGGTCGGAACGCGACGCAGTTCTGCGATCGTACAGACGGAATTAAAAAAACATAAAGCGGGGAGAGAAAATCATTAGCGGTGCAGCGCCTTTTATCTTCTCCAAAAGGCATATTCATTAATCCCGCACCTGGGTCGCATTATGATTAGCATTTTTGAAGTCAACGTTCCGTGGATGAAGAATTTACGATACGATCACTGAACACCGATTTCGCTCAAGCCAATTTGAAGGTTTTTTTTTATTCGTGCTGCAAAAACGTCCAAAACAATCAATTTAACCTTCTCTAAGCCACCTTTATTAAAATAATTGTAAAACCAACATTGATTCATTAATGCCCTTCACTTGCCAATATCAGAGCTCACAGGAATTACTATCTGGTTCGCCTTCATGGATACGATGATTCCTATTACGATGTTAACTCCCTCGCCTGGCATGCAGGAGGTCGTGGGTTCCATCCCGACCCTGAGCCTGCTGAAAATTTGGAGTTTGCGTCTCTCTCTCCCCGTGGTCGTGTAGATTTTTCTCCGGGTCCTCCGGTCCCCCCCCTCCCCCCAACATTTAGAATCAACGTCAGGCGTTTAGGGTATTTGGCTGATATAAATCTCCACAGTGATTATAAGCCAGGATGTTGAGCTATCATTCGTGGCCAGGTCGCTTCTGAAAAAGAGCCACGCAGCTCAGTGGGGGCCTTCCCACTTCAACAAAGTAAAATAACACTTTTAACCAAAAAACAATAAAATATTTTATTTTATTTTACTTTTATTATTTTGAATTTTTTACCTACGTGACTTTACCGAACAAACCTGAGAATATAAATAAAATGTTTCCTGCGACTAATTTCGAACCTGCGAGCGAGGGCCACGCAGCGTGAGGCTTTCCCCGCCCACCGTGGCGTCGTTGGTGCGGCCCCCCAACTCGCGCCGCCGGTCCGCCCCAGGGGTGGACTCGACGCAGACAGTCCGCAGAAGGAGACAAGCCACCTGGGTGCCGAGTGGCCGGGGGGGGTGGGGAGGCGGGGAGGTGGTGACCCCGCGAACCCGCGACCCCGTGACCCCGTGACCCCCACGGCGCGGAAGGTGTCGCTGCGCTTCTCCTGGGAGCCACCTTCACCTCCCGGTTTAGGGAAGGCCAATGCCCGTGTTCGACCGGTGGCACCGGCCATGGCTCATAAAGAAATCAACAATAATAGTTTACTTATTTATCCACGCCGAGCCATAACAGGGTCCTGCGTTCGAGGACGCCACGGTGGCTAGGAGATGTTAACTACCTCACCTCGTATGCAGGAGGTCGCGGGTTCAATCCCGACTCTGACGCCTGCTGTATATTTGTTTTGCGTGTCCTCCCCGTGGTCGCGTGGATTTTTCTCCGGGTCCTCCAGTTTTCCCCTCCACATTTAGACTCATCGTGCGTTTAGAGTATTTGGCTGCTATACATTTCCATGTGATGATACACGCTTCTGAAAAAGAGCTATATAGCTCAGTGGGCCTTACCTGGTAACAGGAAAATAGTTGAGTTTTTAAAGGGATGTCGTCACACCACGCACTCCGACTTCATGCCATCCTTAAACCTTTCCCCATTGAGATGACGTACGTGTAATGCCATCGGGTTTTCTTCTGATTCTGTTCCAATGACATACGTGTGCGTACGTGTGCGTACGTGTGCGTACGTGTACGTCATCGCAAAAGGCCACGCGGGAGGGCGTGTGGCACAGTTTAGCTGCCAGCTATCGTAGAGTGCTGTGGTCGTGTCGCTACAGTTCTCTGCAGTGAGCACGATGTCATTAAAACAGCGGTGCTACGACTCTAAATGAAATGAACGCTGAGCCTCTTGCGTATTCCGAGATGCAGTGGTGAACGAGATAGCACACCATGTAACTTGCAGTCATCTCGGAATGGGAAAGGATTAATAGGTGCTCGCTAACAACGCTTAACACTGCCAAAAGGGACAAATGGGGGCCTTTGTCTTTGTATCGTCTTGCCCTGAGGCTTCTGTGGGCCACATCTCTCCATTGGACGACCGCAGCGGCGCCATCATCTTCTGAGACCCAGCCACTGAGTGTTCACTTCTTCCGCATGTGGAAAGAATTTGCCCGGAAAGTATAATCAGATCGTCTTCTTTTGGATCATCTGGATCTCCAATCTCTTCCAAAGGGTGGATAACATCTCGAAGCTCCGGTCCCTTACGCGACACGACCGGTTCTCGTCTAATCGAGTGTGCGTGGTTCAAAGCGGGATGCACCGATCACGCGCTCCGAGCCGCATCTCACGCCAGTTCGGTACCGTTTCGCGAGATTAACGTCGTCACCTGCAAAAAGAAGTGTCAGCAGTTGTGGATGAGGCCACTCTCGTCATCATCAGCGCTGCTGCTGCCTGTCGTTAGCTGCGTTCTTTTCCACGATTGCTACCTCGCAATTTATAAATCTGAATGAATCAGCACCATGGACCAGGAGGTTACATGAACTGTCACACCAAAGCTGATCCATCCCCGTGTGATGTGCATGGACACTCGTTGGTTGGAATTGGAGCGATTGTTCCCTGCACATATGTACGTTGAACTTCTTTCGCACCGTACGTAGCCAAGTGTGCTAATTGGAGGTGCGTGGGGACGACGACAAACTAAACACAAAGCAATTCGAAGTAAATTAGTTTTGAATCTAGATTTAAAAGTGCATCCTAATATCGGAAGGAAGAGCGTTCCAGACGGTCGTAGAAGCGCATCTGAAAGCGTGCGATGCAGTGACCACCTTTGTTCGATGGCGAGCCACAAGCCGCTGCTGCTGCGAGGATGTTCCCATGATGGTTTATGCTCCTTGACGAGATCAGCGATGCATTGTGGTTAATTTGTGGCAAGTGCTTTGTGGGTAATGAGCACAGCCTCAAAACTCCTCCGAGCAGGAAATCATTAGGCTCTTGGCTCTCCGCAGTCGAGTGGATGATAAGGCGCAGATACGAGGCGCTTTCATCGTGGACAGCAGCTGGTTGTAATCACGAGCGAAGCGTCGTACTACTCGAATTGTAAACGTCGTGGCTTTACTCTCCAACACACCGGTGTGCCGAAATACTGTGGTCACCAATTGGCAGGTTTTGTTTCGTGACAAACGCCACTAAATGGCTGTGTCGGGTGGTGGTGGTGGTGATTTAATGACACATTTACGTTCACGCGATCTGACCCTTCGACCCCCCCCCCCAAAAAAAAAAAACCTTCATTACGAATCGTCGGCTTGTCGCAAAGCGCGCGATGCTGCGACCGTCTCTGCTCGACGGCGGTCCTCGATGTGCGAGGCGCGTGGAGTTGCCGAGAGCCACGGGTCTAGCGAGGACTCGCCGTCACTGACAAAGTGCGCTTCCTGCTACACGTCAACTATTTAAAACAAAACACTATGATCGCTGATAATTGACCTGACAGATCAATTACCTGCGGACGGAAATAGCTCGCGGCTGAAAACAGTTAATTGTGCTTGCGCGTATAGAAGCCAACCTGTTGCAATGATGAATTTAATTAAAACTGCTCTCAGCCCACGCGCTACGGAATATGAAATCACGTTCGTTAGAGCCACGTGCTCCACGCCGACACCCCCCCCGCCCACTCGGCTCGTGAGTTAAATGCGAAGGCCCAGACGCACGCTCAAACGGACGCCAGACCGTGGTGCTTCTGTCAAACAGCACAACAACACGACCACGCAACAACACGACCACGCAACAACACGACAATGCAACAACACAGCCACACCACAACACGTACGTATCTATGATGTTGAACTTCTTTCGCACCGTACGTTGCCAACGGTGCAACCGCACAACAACACAACACTCTCGAATACCACAAGCCATGCCTCGAGGCAGCCTGGGAAATGAGCCCATAATACCTTGCAGAGACCAGTGAGAGAGCGCGTGTGTGTCTGTGTGTGTCGATGTTGCTAATCGGAGGCGTGTATGAGAGCAAGTCTGATCCTCGCCACCCAGCATTCTTCTTCTATTCACCCTCCCTGTCTCTTCACTGCTGCGAGCCAATTAGCCTCCTCTTTGACAAGCCGCACCTGGTCAATCGTGGAAACCGCAGCAACATCTTCCACTCGCTAATGGTTCAATGACACACAACTTCCTCGCTGTGCACGTGGCGAGAGAACACGATGGCCTCGTTCCATGCCGCAGTTTTTTTTTTATGTCATCCCGTGCAGGGATGTCATAATCTGTACGATGGTTTCAACATAATTGGAGACTAATTTACGTAGAACTGCATTTTGTGCATCGCGTGGCTCTCAGATGCGCCTCTGCGGCCGTCTGGAACGCTCTTCCCCACGATATTAGGACGCCGCTGGAGCTATGCACTTTTAAATCATCCAGATTGAAAATTTATTTATTTTAGAACTGATTATTGTGTTTAGTTTGTTGTCCTTCCCTCGCACCTCCGATTATCCACGGTTGGCTACGTACGGCGCGAAAGAAGTTCGACACACATACATACGTACATAATCGAGCATCATTAAAACGTTGTAATTTACTACCCTGTTGCCACTTTCATGTCGAGGGATATTAAATTAATAACCCTCGTTATGTGTTTTCTCAGAAAGAGGAATTGGCCGAGCCTAAGGACTTGTAAACAAACATTGCCTTCAGGAATCTGGACAGAAGAAAGCCCCATTTAAATTCCCCAGCAGGACTTGCAGTGGTGCCCTGGTGATCCCTATTAATGCCGAAACCAGGGCACATGTCACGGGGGACCAGACGGACTCTGCTGAACTCAAGAGCCCTCACAACGCTGACACGGACTGGGACGCAGTCTGAACTTTCACTTTGATGCCGGTGACCAAGATTCAGGCCGCGCAAGCAGAAAGGCGGCCAGGGAATGTTTTTGTCCCCCTCACGTCGCCTGGCGGCCTAACAGCTTTCGCTTGAGGCCTTGTCACGCGACGTTTCACACGCAGGCTCCTGAAAAACCGGGGTTGGATGGGGAGGGGTGTGGATCCAAGGTTCGCACGACGAGGGCTCTCTTTGGCAGGGCCCTCTCAGTCAGGGCCCTCTCGGCCGAAGCGGCTGGCCGCCTCTACCGCCTCGCCCCACAGCCGCCGCATCTGCGCCAGGTCCATTTGGGGGGGGGGGGTCTTTGCCTCTCTGCGGTTTGGCGCAGGGCCAGCGCTTGGCTTCACCCGCCGGCTCGCGGAAACTCTCCCGCTGTAACAAGGGCTCGATTGCAGCCTCCATCCACATGTGGACTTGACAGACGTTTAAACTGCAGGAATGTAGGCTTTTACAGGGTAACTCTACCCTCTCTCTCTCCTCTCTCGTGCTGGTTACTGCTATACAGTGCAACTTACACGATTAAGATTTACGAAAATCCTAAATCCCAAAGGTAACCACAGCACCACCGCGCAATAGAAAGTCCCCTGGCGATCTCGGTGCGACCTGGCGAATCAATAAAGCGATGGCCGCTGCGATGACGTGTCTCCCGTGCTGGGTATCGCTGTTCATCCAAAGTGGCGGCGTCGTTGAGTATCAAGGTGATTTGTGTCGGGAAGCTCCTGCTCTGTTTACTGTAACTACCGCCTTTATAACGCGTCGTCGCTCATGCAATTTGCTTCTCACGAAGCTGAGCAACCACAGACATCGAGGAAGCCAGCCAACCAGCCAGGCGGTGAGCCGGCACTGCCAACGATCGCCCGAGCTCTGCAGTCCTCTATGTGTATTAAGATATGTTCAGCTGAGCGAGTTGCTTATGCGTGTAGGGGGAAACCGGAGCACCTGCGAGGGGCAACACGCTATCACGTGGAGAAGAGGCAGGCGATATTAGTCCGAATTGAATGTGCCGCCTTCTCTTGGCGAGCCAGGGTACGTACGGCTTCCTCCTCGACACGCGCGGCAACGGAGCTTCGCAAACATTTGCGCGATCCACCAACACTGCTGGATTGCAGGCAGCCTCGTGCATAGGCACCACCGCCCAGCAAGTGAAACCCAAATGGAGTAAACACATCTGTGTTAATGAGAGGTGGGGTGGAACGAGAGAGAGAGCGCAAAGAAGAGTAAATTCTCTGAATTTGATTGCGACCGTGAATCACGGAGACAAATCGCAGCAATTCACTCCCCCAGAGCTATTACGGCGACCGATGGCCTCAAGCGAGCTAAACCACGTGGGCCGAACCCCCAAATTACGGCCCGTGTCAATAAACATTGGCTCGCACACTCCCCGAGCATTCTACGCTTACGTAAAGAGAGGGCAGGGGAGTAACACAATCTGAGGTCCGCGGGTTCCCATAAAGGCCCGGGATTGGAGGAGTATTTTGTTGTTTATTACGAGAGCACGACGAACAAACAAAGCCCCCCCCCCCGCATTAATTAGCAGCACATTGCCAACCCTGGAGCCCCACCACGCAGGCGGTGGCTGCGCGCAACAACCGCAGACTCCTCCGCACAGCCCCTGCGCCTCGTGGTGGACATTCAACTTGAAGCGCCACGGTCATGGACACGAAGGGGGGCGGCGGCGGTGGCGGCGGCCGACCCGCAGCTCGCGCGGTGCGGGCGGTGAGGGTGGCATCGCTTCGTGGACTGCTCTGTGGGGGGGGGGGGGGGGGTGCTGGGGGGGGGGGGGAGATCTTCCCGAATGTCCGACACGCACCGCATCTTGGCCCACTGGCGCACGCGGGAGTTTATTTTCTCACGCGCTCGCTTGGCGTTGCCGCCTTGTTTACACGAGGGCCGATCACAACAACTTCCCTTGGTTTGGCGCGGTCCTTTTGGAGAACACGAGGAGCAGGCCGGAGCGGGGGGGGCGTGGGGAGGGGGTGCAAATGAGAGCGGACGCTCGGAGACACAGAGGCGGGGGAGTTTCTCACTGAAGCCGAGCCAAGCACAGCAGCCGCCGTGGTCTTGAACGTGACTCCCTGCCCCCCCCCCCCCAAGCGACCTCGCCCGCCAGCCCGCCAGCCGGCACGGCGTGCGCCCCCTGGCTCTCTGCCGAGGGGTCAGGGGGCCGGGCAGAGCCGGGGGGGGGGGGGGTGGCCCGGTCCCCGAGGTCGTCAACGTCATGAGATGTCAGAGTCTTTGTTTGGACTGCAGGAGGAGGAATCCGATGAGCTATGAAGCTCTTTACCACACAGATGTCCAGGAGGGGAGGGTCGTCGGCCGAGGGCGACGACGAGTTGGGGAAACGCGCGTCGCCGACTCACGAGTGTGGCGTGTGCTGCTCGCATACCATGAACCAACAACTATGAAAGCTAAACTATGTTTTATTTTATTGGAGCAGCTAAGGCCCGCTCAGCTACGTAGCTCTTTTTCAGAAGCGACCTGGCCACAGCTGGCTGACAGCTCAACCAAGCCGGCCTGTCACTGCGTGGACATTTATAGCAGTAGCCAAATAGTCTAAAGGCGTGGTGATGTTGATTCTAAATGTGGAGGGAAAACCCGGAGGACCCGGAGAGAAATTCACACAAACCATGGAGGGAACACCGCAAACTCCAAATATACGGACGTCAGGGTCTGGATCGAACCCACGACCTCCTGTAAACCAGACGAGGTAGTGAACATCTCCGAGCCACTGTGGCGCCCGTGGTGCCTTGCTTGACGCAGTCGCCAAGTAGCCAGCAACAAACAGCAATATCGAGATTGCGAAAGCCCTGACATGAGTCTTTAAATGACCAAGGTTATTCGCTCAGAGAGTTTGGGGAAGAAGCAGAGAGAGAGATAAGTGTTGTGACTGGCGTTGTTGTGGCCTGCAGTGTGGTGAGTGGGTGGGTCCGCGTGGTTGTGGC
>CM025667.2:5536211-5569901 GCA_014621495.2 Entosphenus tridentatus
CACCACAGCATCTTTGACAGAACACCAACACGTGTACATCATCTCTTGCCTTATCAGAGAACACCACAGCATCTTTGACTGCTCAACGTGGATATGTTTTGGACACTTATTATTTTAGTGACACTTATTACTTTAGCTACTTATTGTTTTACTTACACTTATTTCACCGCCAAAGCCTCCCTGAGTCCTGCCAAGTTTGCACATTGGGGGTGGCGGCGATGCTGCTGCTGTTGTGTGCGATCCAGATTGAGTGTTGTCGTGTATAGTGTAGTGTGTATTGTAGTGTATAGTGTAGTGTGTATTATCGTGTATAGTGTAGTGTGTATTGTAGTGTATAGTGTGTATAGTGGTGTACGGACGTTGAACTTGTTTCGTAACGTACGTAGCCAACCCCGGCTAATTGGAGGTGCGGGTGAAGGACAATAAACCAAACACAAAAAGCAGTTCTAAAGAAATGAGTTTTCCACGTAGATTTAAAAGTGCATAGCATCCTGCTTGCAACTACCATCAGCTGCGAGCCCGAGACCAGGCCACTGTGGGTTTGAATGGGGTCCTAGATGGACACCCACCACCAGAGTGGAAGAATGGCAGGCGCATCTTACAGAGGACAAGCCGATGATCAGTGAAAGCAGCCAAATACTCTAAAGGCGTGTTTATTCTAAATGAAGTATGCGTATTAAGATCCGGAGAAAAATCCACGCAACCTATGGGGAGAACATGCAACCTCCAAATCGGCAAGAGGCGTCATGGTCGATGTTGAACTCTTTTGGCACCGCGCGAATCGGAGGTGCGGGATCGAGCCCACGACCTCTGGCATACCAGGCGAGGAGGTGAACACCTCGCCACGCGGCGTCACTCGCGTGGAGCCTTGACCGCTTTGGCGCTGCGGGGCCAGAGACCCGGCGGGGCGCGTGGTGCTGCAGGCCGTGCGGGGCGCGGGGGGACCCCTCGTGTGGGTCGCGTGGGCCCAGGGCGGCCGCGTCCTCGCCGTGCTTGGGGCCGCGGGCGGAGGCGCCGTGTGCGTGTCAGCCTCGGGGGGCGTCCGGTGAGTCGGCTCGCTCACGCAGCTCACTCACTCGCACACGGCTCTCCTACAACACAGCTCACTCACACACAGCTCACTCACAGCTCGGGATACACGCCGCGTGTCCGCTCCGGTGGTTGTGTGCGGGGAGGCAGGCTGGTGGTCACGCCGAGCGGGGGCCGGTGCTACGGCGCGAGGGGCTGGGAGACGCGGCGCTGGCTCTGGGAGGACGCGGCCGGGCACGGCCACCACGCGCACGGGCACCACGCGCACGCGCCGCCCCTGCAGCCCGTGGACGTGCCGCTCGGTGCCCGCGCCCCCCGGGTCCGGCTCCTCACGCGGGAGGACGCGGTGCTGACCTACGTGTCGCGCAACCGCAGCGTCCGTCTCCGCGTAGCCTACCAGCCGGTCAGTGATGACATTCGTCGTCGTCGTCGTTACGTTCGTTGCATACTCACGTACGTACGTGCGTGGAACTTTTATCGCGCCGTACGTAGCCAACCGTGGCTAATCGGAAGTGCGGGAGAAGGCTAGTCTAGATGATGATTTAAAAGTGCATAACTCCAGCGGTTTCCTAATATCGGAAGAGCGTTCCAGACGGCCGCAGAAGCGCATCCGAAAGCGCAGCGCGATGCGGTGACGGCCGCCTTCGTCCGATGGCCCAGCCAGAAGCCGCCGCCGTGAGGATGTCTGAAGTGCGGGGAAGGCCAACAAACTAACTCGCAGTTGTCGTCGCTCGGTGCCCCTCCACCACTCGCCGTGCTGCTGCCTTCTCACAGCCGGGCGGCGGCGAAGCGACGGAGAGAGGCCCGGACTCCGCGGAGGCCACGGAGGCGAGCGACGAGCGGGCGCTGGGGGCCCTCGTGGCCAGGATCCGGGCGGCGCTCGGCGGGCTGCGCCGGGCCGGACGAGCGAGCGACACCAACGCGGAGCGACCAAGCCGCGTGGCTTAGATCGCCGCCGCCACGCGCACGGCAACGGACATCGCCTGGCCTTGCTTCCTCGCCGGCAACGGACGCCTCGGGTGGTAAACCTTCGCTCTGTTGGAGGTCACTCGTGTTCCCTTTGCTGCCCCCCACGGTGTAGGGAAGCCGATCCCCCCGGCCACCCGTGCCGTCGACCATCTCCACTGTTCCGTTCCAGGCTCAGGAACTTGGGATCACCCCCCCAGCCTTATTCATATTCTATGGGTCTTTCGGTAAAGCCACGTAGATAGAACAATTATAAAAAAAATACCACGACGTTTCGATCGCAACACAAGCAATCGTCTTCAGTTGAGAGCCTATATGAAATAAATGGCCACTCGGTGTCTATACAGGGTCGTGAGGCACAGTCGCATATATACACGCTTTATAAATCCCAATTGTAACGCAAATTGGTTGATTTTCGTCAGAGTTCGCAAGAAGTGATGACGGTTGGAATTCTTGCAATATTTTATCATGAAGTCAAATGTATAAAGCGTGGTGCGTTTGCGCGTGGCACGGCTCATGCCAGCGTTGCGTTTCCACGTCCCTGGAGAGAAGACCCAAGCCGTGCGGGCCACGGACGGACCCCCCATCGCTAAGACAGAACATTTACTCTACGCATTGTTCACCCACGGAACGCCTTACCGAGTCTCTTTTTTTCAGGAGGGAACCTGCCAAATTCTCCCAGTGTTCGGGGCGATTTTGCTGGTGTGTAATCCCATTTGAGTAATTTTGCAGGCAATTTTTCAGAATTTAGGTGTTTTTGGCTGATGCAATGTCAAGTTCGTCTTGGCTATGGGAGAAAAGCCAAGAACCCGGAGGAAACCGATGCAGAACAGGAGGGAGAACACACAACCTCCGCACAGGCACCCGAGTTGGGGGTTGAACCCAGGGCCTCTCAAGATGAAGCGCGGGTGTTGCCGCTGCGCCGACACGCCGCTGCCCATCCTGCACATCAGCCGGCAATCGCGATCGGCTCTGAGTGCACGCCAAATGTCCGAAATGCACCTCCAAGTCCCAGACTCTTGACAGTCACACGGGGCATCGTGATGAAAAGCCAAGAGCCCGCTTCAACAGACGTACGTCACGAATGCATCTGCAATGGGGAACCGACAGGAACTACGGCTCTTTATTCCAGCAATGACGATCGACGAATCGGTTGCAGTGGTGTAGTGTCGAGCTTAAATCTGATTGGTTGTTCCTGTGAGGCTCACGCGTGTCAGGTGGTTATCGACTTCCTGGATCTGTCCTTAATGATGCTTGGTGTAGTTTCAAGGAAAACGTCGTGGGATCCGATTGCTACATTTCTTTGCAACCTTTATTTTCCAACTCGCCGGAATGAGCTGAATCGTCAAGTAATCGGCGTGTTCACAGCTCTACACATGACAACTTTGTTTGGCTTTGTCAGGTGGATGGGAGGGTCCTTTGGAAAAAAAGAATTGTGAACATCTGTGAAAGAGCTTCAAAGCTCATTGTATTCCTCCAGTATAAATATTCTGATTCAGATGAAGAAAAAAATACTCATGGACGGTCATACAAGGACTACCATCAAGGAAGGCATCACACAGTAATAACAATAACAAAATATCTTTATTATTTATCCAACAGAGCTTCACCAAGTCGAACGACTCGGGTGGGAACTGCATTGTGATGTTTGACCAATTTACCAATTATTGTTTTAAACCCGTTTGCTGTACTGACCACCTCACAGCTAAGCAGGCTGGGAGTATAATTAACGCGATGATCTCTGTGCGATCCACCTCACCCACCTCTCACAAAGAGCCAACTTTACAGGTCTACCCCACCACGCCTAGCACGTGGCATTTAGGAATTGCCGCCATAAGAGCAACCAAACACCCCCAAAACGATAACAAAGCGGAATTGTAGGTTTGTGTGACCTCTGCAATAAACAGAGGCATTATGGGACACTTTCGCAAGGGCCTGTGAATCCATGACACCGGTGGGTTCTCTTCTGAAATAAGTCCTTGCTTCTCAGGGCCTGTTCCCACATTGTCTTGCGACCTCTTGACCTCGTGATCCCCAGCGAAGAAAGACGCGACTCCCAGAATGCACCAGGCTACTGCTGCCCCCTCGTGCGGAGCTTGCGCTACTTCGTCAGCACCAGCAGCAGGTTCACCTGCAACGCAGAGCAGGGCAACGAGCAGCCAATTGATCTTTACGCTGCCGTGCAGTGCCGCTAATGAAAGGATCGCATCAAAGTGCTCTGCAGAAATGTTAAATGAAAATGTAAATCGTGAACAATCTGCGTGAAAATTCAGTAAGAAGCAGAAATACATAGGAAATACAAAACATGAAAAGCAGTAAATGCAAGTAACCTCCGATAAGCACAGTTGGCTACGTACGGTGCGAAAGAAGTTCAACATACATACATAACAATATCAGTGATAAGAGTGTGTGAACGCTTTGTCTAACTGCTCATCACGAAGTGGTACTTATTTTATTGACCCTGGAGGGATGATGGGCTGAGTCATCACCCATCCAGGATGTGAGCCACTTGCTCTACCGCTGAGCCACCCGGCCGGTGATCAGTAAAAGCGACACCCAAGGGTGGGTACAGAGCGACCGTGCCAGGCGACGTTGTCAGGCAACACCTTTGGGAGGGGTATCCCTCAGCACATGACGGTCGGAACGCGCAAGCGATTCACGCTCATTTTATTTAGAGGGGCGTAGCGCCGTTGTTTTTTAAGACATTGTACTCACCGCAGAGAACCGTAGCGACACGACCGCACTCCATGATAGCTGGTGCCAAACTGCGCCACGCGCCCTCCCCCTCCCACATGGCCTTGCGGGAGCCTCGGTGTGGTGTACCAATAAAGTTATTTTATTTTGTCTTCCCGCCGTGGTGAATGAAATAAGCACCGCACTCGTGGGAAGTCATCGGTGATGCTATGCAGACTGCCCAAGAGACCGCGTAGATATAAACGTGTCAACGCCGCCACCACCACCCGACAGCCAATTAGTAAGGTTTGTCACGTAAACAGAACGTGCCAATTAGTTACTTACTTCAGCACTCCGGTTCTGTGTTGGAGAGAAAACCGAAACGTTTACAATTCAAGTACCGTAACGTTTCGCTGGCGATTACAACCAGCTTTAACATTTACGCGATCTAACCCCAACAAAAAATACTTTATTACGGATAACATTGGTCGCGAAAGCCTACACGCGTTGAACTGCCCAAGGGAACACTACGCGAGCACGCAATGTGGACCTTCCACCAATGGGCGGGTACGGGCGCGGAGACCGAATCAGAATATTTATTTATACTGGAGGAATCCGATGAGCTACAAGGCTCTTTGTTCACAGACGTGCACAGTCGGAAGCCGCACGGAGAGCTCCCACCCACCTGCTCGGGTGAGGGGCAGGCGATGATCTGGAGGTCCTCCTCCGAGAAGTCCTCGGCAAGCACGGCCTGCAGGTGCTCAAATGCCTGCTGCACGTTGTTCTGCGGGGAGGCGACATCCACAGAGAGGCTGGTTTTGATTGAACCAGAGGGCCAGGACAGAGCCTCATTTGCAAGAGTGGTCATGGGCTGTCGCCCAAAAAAATAGCAGAAGGCAACATGGATGGAATAAAGCATGGCAACGAAGCAAATAGAAATCGTAGCAAAACAACTGCGCCACGTGAGGTACACAAACACAACTCGGGTGCTGTGCCTTTATCCAGGAATGCCTCGTGGCCTAAACGGCATTGCCGCTTGTGATGTCTGACATTGAGCGTGAGGTCCGAGTGATGTTTGACGCTGACTACAACAGTCACCCTATATATGTTTAATGTTTCTGTAAATTGATTGTAATCATATGATCTGTCTGAAAATAATCCGCCCGAGCTGACTTACACCTCAGGGAACCTACGTAACATTGATTTATGTTCGTGCAATATTTTCAATTTCTCACGTGACGCAGTTGTTTTTTGTTCTGATTTGTATTTTCTTGATTGCTGTACTTTATTTGATTCGGTTTGCTTTTGCGATTTTGGTGACACATATAGCTCTTGATAAATGAGGATCTATCCCGCTCTCTCTTTGCGAGTTCTTGCCTAGTTTCAACAAAATAAACTTGAACCAACACCAATACAGGAATTAATTTTTCAATCGACTTGTGGACCCTGCCTCGTGACGACGACGGAGTGAATCGCGAAGGAGCAAATCTGTGTGGGCCTAACAGGAAGCCTGCTCACGACGGTGACCTCAACAAGCATGGAGCCCACGAATCTGTTCCCAACCCTCTCCCCCCTGAGCCACCGCGCTCCCGAGCTCGCACCTTGATGGGCTTGAAGAGGATGGCCTCCGTGTCGCCGTTGGCCAGGTACAGCGCCATGCTGCGCTGAACGCTGGGCACGCGGCTCTTGAGCGCGCGGTACGAGGACGACACCACCTCCTGAATCTTCTCTGAGACACGGGGACACGGTGGTGACGTGGAGACAGGGAGAGGTGGGGACACAGGGGACATGGAGATAGGGAGAGAGGGGGACACAGGAGATATACAGAGCAACATTGGAATAGAAAGACAGGGACGCAGGGATTTGGAGACAGGAAGTCAGGGGAACACAGCGGACAGAGACACAAGGACACGACATATGGAGATGAGGAGACATGGGAATACGGGTCAGAGACACAGGGACACGGGAGACATACGGTCATGGAGATAGGGAGACACAGAGACACGGGGGATGCAGGGACAGGGGCACAGGAGACAAGTTGATACAGGGGGATGTGGGACGAAAAAGAACACGTTCATCCATGTTAGTTTGACTTTCTTGAGGTACATTCCTGGTGTGGTTGTATCCCGGTGATCCAATTCATGGTGCTAAACCCATACCGGAGAATCGGGTTGGCACTGCTGAGCTTCTGGGTTCAAATTGTTGGTGAAGAGCACCACGTGACCGAGTGACGTGCGGCACAAAGCCACTCCACATGTACGGGGCTCTGGCGTCAATCCACTGCTGGATGAGGCCCCCTCCCCACCCCACACACCATGCGGGTTGTGGGGATTATTTGACCGCGCTTGAAACGCACCGGTCAGCACGGGTTTGCGATTGCAGAGGGCATGGACGTGGCAGCACGGTATCGTACCACAACGGACTGCGCTGCTCTGCCCTCCCTGCGCTCCGCAGCAGCCTTGAGCACCTGGCATACACATGACGGCCACCCACTATCATCTGGCGCATGGCAAGGGTGACGCTGTCGTCGGGAGAGAGGCCCATGAGTGAGATAGAATTGGTGTCTGGTGGCCTCTAGGGTTGCGAGACGCGACTACTGCGATCGTAGAAGAGCGACGATTGTAGACTTACACCAACGAGGAAGAGAAGCTCGCGTAAACTCATATAAATGATGAAAAGCTGGTATGATTTGCATAATTATTATTGATAATGATTTAGTTTGTTGTCCTTCCTCGTACTTCTGATTAGCACGGTTGGCTACGTACGATGCGAAAGAAGTTCAACATTCATGTATAGGACAGTGCCGGTAGTGAACTGTGATTGCGCTGTGAACAGCGAGGGGTGTGCGTGCCCGTGCCGCCCACGGGACTGTTGACAATGGTGAACGTGCAGAAGCGGTGCTGTGTTTTACAGATGGATCACATCTGACCGGTGGGAACGACGTTGCAATGCGTAATCCCAATTGAAAAATTCGCGGTGTAAATTTTAGAATTTGTCAAATTTGGACCATGGCGCCAGGACATAATGGACCTACTCTTGAAAATGACGTCATGGGATCATGAATATCCACTGTGAAGCAGACGGCACTTAGTGGTATTTTGTACTTAATTCACCCGCCAGTAATAACCAGGACGGCCTGCTGGATTCTAACCGCCAACCTCTCTTCTGGTAAATGTCACCGCTCCTAAAATGGCCCTGAAGCTTTGAATCAATGTGCAGGAAGTTCAATGTCATGGGCTGCTGACTTCACAAACTCACCAATCATGAACAAATTAATTTTTACTGAGCTGGGTGTGCATAAGACTAATCTTTGCGGTGGTGACGTGGTCCGGCAGTAGCGTGTTCGCCGCTTGTCGCACAGGTCAATGGTTGGAATCAAATAGGCCACCCTGGTTATTACTGAGGGTGTATCCACCCTAAAATGTGGTGGGGAGCTGTTGCCGTGAGGCCTGTGCTGAGTGAGGCTGTGCGACCTGTGCTGAATAGAACTGTTAAGCCTAGGGGCGCTGCGGTGGCGATATGTTAACTCCATTGTCTGGTATGCAGGAGGTTGTGGGTTCGACCTTGACCCTGACGCCTGCTGTATATTTGGTGTTTGCATGTTCTCCCTGTGGTTTCCCCTCCACATTTAGAAACGTGCGTTTAGAGTATTTGGCTGCTGTAAGCCTCGTCGTTGAGCTATCATCTGTGGCCAGGTCGCTTTTGAAAAAGAGCTACATAGCTCAGTGGGCCTTTCCTAGTAAATAAAAATTGTTTAATTTTAGCTTTAAATGACACGCGCCATTCGCCTCACAGTGGACATTAGAGATCCTGTGATGTCATTTGAAAAGTGGAGGCCGTTGTGTGCCATCGTTGCAGTCCAAATATGCCAAATCTCTAAAGAAATAACCAGAAAATTACTCAATGGGATTACACACAGCAACATTGCCCCATGCTGTGAAACTATTTCAGACAGTGTCCGGTACGATTAGCAAAGGCACTCAGTGATTATTATTCTAATTAACATCTTGTGGGGTTTCTCCATGCCGTCGTGCGGTCTCAATGCTCGGTGCGCGAGTTCTGGACGGACACTTTCGCGTGCCGCGACAGGCGCCGGTGTTGCGGGTGAACGCGTTGGAGAGGCTGCGCCTGTGGGTCTGGCGGTCTCACCGGGCTTAGCCCAGGGCTGTTGGTGCAACGAGTACTTGGGTCCTCCCTGACTCGCCATGGCCTTCAGGGCGGCCACCTGCTCACACACGCGCACCTCTCATTAGCACGGTGCGAAAGGTGTTCAACGTGCATGTGTACAAAGTGCAGAGAACACGCAGGGCAGCACCGGGGCCTCCAAACTAGAGTGCAACGTTTCACTTCTGCTTCTCAAATCAAGAAACATGACAATGTACAGCGCATGGCTTTAGGGAGCTGCCCGAGGGGTGTGGTTCATACATTGACTGGACTTGCAATCCAGATTCGATCTCCCGGCGTGCCGATGAGGCACGGGGTTCTCAAACTCTCGCCCCCCCCCTCCCCTCTGTCCACTCAGCTGTATAAACGGGTATGCGGCAGTTCATCGATGGTCGGCAGGTCACGTGTTGGTGAGGTAACGTGTGGGCGACTCCCACCTCTTCCAACACGTCTGGCCAGCGTGGAAGAGCAGGCCAAGTACCGGCTCGAGGGACTCTCTAGAGCTCCCTCCCGCGGAGGCCCTTCCTCCAGCAGTGGTTGTTAGCAAGCAGTTGCAGTACTGGGGCCTCTATTATTGTTAAGTTTATTGACACGGTGCGGCAAGGTCTGCATCCATAAGTGGATGATTTACTTTATCGCCACTGGCACCAATTAGCCTCACGGAAGGATGTACGCAGTGCGGTGCTGATGATGTGGACAGCGAGGAGGAGAAAGCGAAACGCGCAATAATCCACGCTGAGACACAAGGGCAGTGTGGCAGAGCATCACAAGAGAACCCAACGAAGCCGGACCGGAATAAGAACGTTTTAAGAAACTAGTCCATCAACCTATGGTCTAGTGACCCCACCATTGACTGGTCGGTGAGCCTAGAGATATGAGCGAGAGATCTAAAACAGACTTCTAAAACAGTCTCAAAACTTTATAGTACAAAGTGCAACTCATTATTATGTAAATTATATTTACATTTGGCAATTAAACACGCGCTTTTGATTTTTGTTTCATTACATTTGACTACAGCTGCAACCCAATCACTAATGCCATAGCCGAGTGCTGGTGGCTAGGCACGTAGCCTGTAAACCAGCACTTTGGAGGGCAGCAGCGAAGGCTGGTGGAACTCACACAGCTGATGTGAAACTTCCTGCACATGGGGGCGTCAAGCAGGTGCCGTACTCTGGCTTGCCAAGAAAAGGTGGTACAGCCAAGTGCGGACTAACATCATCTGTCCATTCGGTATGGGATAGAGTGTTGCCCCCTTGCGCAGGTGGGTTTTCTCCCACATGTAGGACACCGCGGTGGCGAGATGTTAACTACCTCGCCTTGTATGCAGGAGGTTCGTGGGTTTTATCCCGACCATGACGCCTGCTGTATATTTGGAATTTGGACGTTCTCCCCGTGGTCGCGTGGATTTATCTCTGGGACCTCCGGTTTTTCTCTCCGCGTTTAGAAACAACACGCGTTTAGAGTATTCGGCCGCTATACATTCCTACACGATAAGCCACTTCGTTGAGGTATCATTTGCGGCCAGCTAGAAACTCAGTGGGCCTTACGTGGTAAAAAAGGTGAATGCACCTCTGTTTCCAGATTGTGGAGCATTGTTTGATGCAGCTGCATATATTACGCGCTGTACAATCTAAATCCGACGAGAATTGTGACCTCCTAGGGGCACAACTCGAGTAGTCCACACGAGAGACACCGATGGCTCACGCAGCGGTCACAATGGCAATGAAACTCACAAGCAGCAAGGCTACGAGGTGGCAGTACCACCACGCGGCGTCTCGCCCGGACAGAGATGTCAGTGTAATCACAGTCTCGCACACGCGCGGGTTTTCATCTCAATACTCTGGTTTAATCCCACATGTACAAACAGCCAAAACATCCCTAACAAGAACAACCTGGAATCTTTTCAAAGAGGGTCCCGCGAGACTCATTCGATTGCTTCCCGAACACAGTTGTTATCGCGCGACGTATTTGGTGATTCTGCCATTTGCAGTCGCGCACAAATAACAAACTACACGAAAACTCCACGCAATCGATAACGCTGTGTGCGGCCTTCAAATGTAAAAATATATAAACGGGCAACATTTCGGGCCGTGGCCCTTCTGTGTCGCGCAAACATCCCGGCGCTAATCAGAGGGTCGTGAATCCCCGGCTGTGCACGAGCCACTCACCTTGGCTACGAGGTCCTTGAGCGGCCCCACGAGCTGGCTGCTCTGCTGCTGGATGAACTGCTCGCAAGTGGCCTTGAGCTGCCGGTCCACATCTTTCTTCGAGTCCATGAAGTGCTCCTTCACCTCCGGTGTGCCCTACAAAGGGCAGAATGGGCATGGACAAGGCCAGATACAGAGCAGGAGAATCAAGCAAGCGACGCAGCAATCACCTAGGCAATGTGAGAACGTCTAATCAGTCACAAGGACGCTGTGCGTGGCGTAACCTCTTACAGGTACAATACGTGTATGCATGTAGAACTTCTTTCGCACCGTACGTAGCCAACCGTGCTCATCAGAAATGTGGGGGAAGGACAACAATCGAAATACAAAAAGCAGTTCTGAAGAAACGAGTTTTCAATCGAGATAATTTAAAAGCGCATAGCTCCAGCGGCTTCCTAATAGTGAAGAGCATTCCAGACGGCCCAAAGGAGCGCATCTGAAAGAGCATGCTGCGGTGACCATCTTCCCAAAAGCTCCTATCAGTCGATGAAGCCAACATCGTTATACAATTATATTATGGGGCAGTGGTGACATGGCCCAGTGGTAGTGCATTCACCGCTTTTTGAAGAGATTTGTAGTTCAAATCCGGCAAGCTCTCCTGGTTATTACTGCTGGTGTCGTAAACTACTACGCTCTGATTGCTTCAAAGATCCCGTGACGCAATTTGAAAAAAGTAGACCCACTGCATTCTGGCATCACCATCCAAACTTTACAAATAAAAAAATTACCTGCAAAAATTACTCTGTTGGAATTACACAAAGCAACATCGCCCCCTACAGTCAAACCACTGCAAACACAGCTCCTTCCTTCGTGAGCATAGCCTTGTGCTATACGAACTCCGCGAATATCAAATGTACTCAACTGTTATGATTAAACAAACGTGTGTGTGTGCGCGTAGGTTGCACAAAGCTTTTGTGCAACTCGTTATCACAACAGTGCGTAGAGTCACTCGTGTTCACACGGTGGCGATGCAGTAGTGAACAACAAGGTGAAGTGACCGTGTTTTTTCAATCTGGAAGCTGTGATCACATTTCCAGTAATAGGTGCTATGGCTGCAAGAGATTTTAGATTTGAAGCTTTCGTGACTGCAAGGATTCATATTCTTAGGTTTTTTCGGTAAAGTCACGTAGGTGAAAATTTAAATTAATAAAAGTAAAATAAATATAAAATAAAAATCACGACATTTCGGAGGCAACACAAGCTTCCGTCTTCAGGTGGAACCGTCACAGCACAATAGCTGTATCAAGTGAGAGAAATATTCAGGGCCTACCTTGGCTCCTCCCACCCTCAACCAGTATATATACAAGGACTGTTTTCTTGCAATTTCTCTCACTTGATACAGCTATCGTGCTGTGACGGTTCCACCTGAAGACGGAAGCTTGTGTTGCCTCCGAAACGTCGTGATTTTTACTTTATATTTATATTTATTTTACTTTTATTAATTTTAATTTTTCACCTACGTGACTTTACCGAAAAAACCTAAGAATATGCAAGAGATTTGTCGGAAAATTGAGTCTGTGCTTGAGAACGCCTACGCATGTGAACTCAACATCAGGGAGTATTAATTTTATACTCACTTTGTTTTATTAGGTAAAGCCCACCGAGCAATGTAGCTCTTGTTCAGAAGCAACCTGGCCACAAATGATAGCTCAACGAAGTGGCTTTTGTCATCTCGTGGAAATTTGTAGTTGCAGACAAATACTCTAAATGCGTGTTTCTAAATGTAGAGGGAAAAAACTGGAGGACCTGGAGAAAAATCCACACGGCCATAGGGAGAGAGACACGTAAACTGCAAATATACAAGCTCCAAGTATCTAAAACATAGGCCTTCCAAGCCAATATTACGATTCATAATACATTTTTGGGTGAGGTCATGTAATGTCCTGTCTCTCCACCACCTTACCTATCACAAATTAAACTTAATTTTCACTTCCTGGATATTGTCCTGATCATGCTTCAAACGAAACGTCCTCATTTATAAATGTGGTTGTGAGAATTGTTCAATTTAACCGATGCGCGGTGAACACGGAACATCTTTAAAACGTCTACGACGGGTGGTGAGAGGAGGGTTCCACGAAACATTCTGTGGTCTCATCCGAAAATCAATCACGAATAAGAACATTTCTCATTTGTAGCAAGGCTCACGTGAATCTCAGGAGCGCGAGACAGAGTGACGCGTCTCGCAGCGGGAGACCCCCTTTGGCAATGACTCCAACAAAAGCACACAGAGTGGAGGAAACGGGGCAGGCCCGAGCTAGAGCCAGGAAGACTTTTGATCAGACGCCACGTTGTGCACCAGTCCCCACGAAGACTTCTTCTCAGACGAGAGGGAGCCCGTGTGGAGACCCCAAAGGACCCACGGGGGGGGGGAGGCTTAAAAGCCCGACGTGTGCAGAGCTACCACGAGCGGTCACAGGGCGACTACAGCACGCAACGTCCCCCCCACCCGATGGACCTGTCGCCATTCACCGAACCTGTCGCCCGAAGCTTCTTGGCGCGATCAGAGTAGCGTCGGGCAACAACGCATCTCCCGGCGAGCCCCGTGATGTCATTCCCTTCTGGCAGCACCCGTCAAGAGTTGGGGCGCCGTACGCAACGGGAGCCGCCCGACGCCGCACGGCTGTACGATCGCTGGCGCCGTGCTGAGGCCGCGGCGTGTGGGGCCTGACCCGCGGCTGGGCCCTCCCTCGAGGTACCTGCAGGATGAACTCCAGGATGGCGTTGTGGCTGTTGAGACGGAACAGTTTTGGGACGGTGCGAGGGGTCAGCATCTTGTACGCGGCCTCTAGAGGGAACGACAGGACAACGACGGCGGTCGAGCGCGGTTCCGTCAATGCGGGGCACCAGCAGCGCCCTCGAGGAATGTCGGAAGGCGGACGGGCGCGATGCGCGTGCACGACAACGCACACGCCGCGCGCACGACACGCGCGACACCCACCACGCGCCGCACACGGTGGCCGAGTTCAAACCCGAGCGCCCCGCCCCACCTTTAGTCTTGCGCATGTCCAGGGAAACCTCCTTGATGGTGAAGTCCGCGTGGAAGGGGGCGATCTGCTCCCGCAGGATGAGCAGGTGCTTTATGAGGAAGAGCTGCCCGTCTGTCACCGTCTGGCGGGCACACAGCACGTGGGGGGCGCACGCCGTGACAATGTCATTTCTCTGGATATTTTGGACGGTGGAGGGTTACACGACGCACATTTGGCAAGGTCATTACATGGCCTAACCCAAAACATCGAATGCGAATCATCATTCACAAATCATAGATTCTTACACACAAGGTTCAATGCATGTATCGCAAGTGCAAATATCAATGTATGCACATGTATCGTGACATGTCTGCGGGCGACTATTTCTCACTCGGTGTCACATGTTCCTGAAGCTCACTTCATAGCGAACATCACAGTTAATTTCTGCAGTGAGAAGTGCTACAATCATGATGACGAGGATATTTAATCTCTTTGGCAAATAAAGGACTGCCCTAATTCCTTGGTTACGATTTTGAATGCACAAGTGTAGATCCATAGTTTATATAAAAAAAAAACTATTATTTATTTTACCACGGAAGGTCCACTGAGCTATGTAGCTCTCTTTTTCAGAAGCGACCTGGCCACAAATGATAGCTCAACGAAGTGGCTTATCACGTGGAAATGTATAGCAGCCAAATAATCTAAACGTACGATGTCGATTCTAAATATGAAGGGAAACACCGGAGGACCCGGAGAAAAATCCACGCGACCACGGGGAGAGAGACACGCAAACTCCAAATATACAGCAGCAGCGGGCATCAGGGTCGCGAACGAAACCACGATCTCCTGCGTCCCGGGCGAGGGAGGTAACACCTCCGAGACACCGAGATACACTCACCTTCTTCTTAGTGATGGCCTCACTGGCTGAGAGCAGAGACTTGATACAGGCGGAGAGAGCCTCCTGGGACAGGCCCTGGAACACCGGCTTCTGTGATCGCCACACCGGGGTCACAAGCGGCACACACGCACACACAGCAACTACACTCGCATCACATTGTACACATAAAGCACATGGACACACAGCAAACACACTCGCAGCACGTACACACAGCACACCCAAGGCACCTACTACACATGTGGCACACGCAAACAGCACATGCACAGCACACACACCCAGCGCACACACGTAGCACCCACACACATAGCAACTACATCCCCATTACATAGTACACACAAAGCACACATACACAACGCGAATCCATTTCCAGCACAAACACACAGCACACGCAAGGAACGTACACACGTGGCACACGCAAACAGGACAGGACACACACACAGTGCACACACATCAAAAACATCATGTCCCATCCACCCACTAATTCTCCCGGTCACTCACTTTCCTACCCATTCATTAACTCACCTGTCCATTAACCCATCCACCCACTCACTCATGCATTACCACACCTACCCAGTCTCTCAATCCCTCTCACTCACGAGCTCACCCACCCGTTAACTCATTCCACCCGCTCTCTCACGTGGGCTTGCTGTTACTGTGTCTTTTCTGGATTGCTGTTTTTTTTGTTCTGTTGCGTGTAGTCACTTTAAGATGTTTCTTGTTCATGTTTTTGTTTGTTGCGGTTGCACCCGAGTCAAGAGCCGCATGGCTCACAGGGTTATACCTAATACATGAAACTGAAAAACTGAATGACCTCACCTCCATGCAGCGGTGGAGCTTGGAGAGGCACAGGAGAGTCCTCCGCACCGTGGGGAACCACATGCCATGGAGGTCGGCTGGGGACACAGGGACTGAGGCCTTCAGCACAGATCCCCCTGCACTCAGTCAACACACGGAGGCAGAGACGCACACACACGCACACGCATGCGTTAAGAGTGAAATGCATCGTGAGTCTGTGTGTTTCTCTGTGAGTTTGGGAATCTCTGCCCGGGTATATGGATCTGTGTGATGCGATGGGTCTCTGTGAGTCTGTGGGTTTCTATGTATTACTATGGGTCTGTACGAAACTTTCGGTCTCTGTGGGTCCGTGGGTCTCTGTGTGAAGTCATGTCCACTGCAAGCAAACACAAGCCCTTTGATGTCCACATGCACTCCCCCACACGCAATCCTTCATCCACCACTCAAAGCCACCAATCAGACCAAGACAGCCTTTGTTAGGCCATCACCGTCGATTGCGCTGATCACTGCTTTGAGCGTCATCGGCTATGTATGTTGAACTTCTTTTGCACCGTACGTGGCCAACTGCTAATCGGAAGGTGCGGGCTAGTATTGGCTAAAGAAGCCTAGGTTTCAAGTTATAAACTATTTTTTATTCTACCACTGCGGTGGCGAGATGTTAACTACCTTGCCTGCTATACAGGAGGTCGTGGGTTCGATCTCGACTGACGCCTGCTGCTGTATATTTGGAGTTTCTTTGCATGTCCTCTCTCCCACCTCCGGTTCCTCCGTTTTTTCCCTCCAAATGTATAATCGACGTGTGTCTTGAGTATTTGGCTGCTATAAATGTCCACGTGATGATAAGTCACTTCGTTAAGCTATAATTTGTGGCCAGGTAATTTCTGAAAGAGCGATATAGCTCAGTGGGCCTTACCTGGTGAAAAACATTGTAATAATAATCATAGGATACTCATAGTAAAGGTTTTTGAGTTAGATTGCGTAAGTATAAATGTGTCATAACCCTTCACCATCCGACACAGCCAATCAGTAAGGGATTTGTCACGTAAACAACGCGACAATTAGTTACTACTTCAGCCCACCGGTGTGTTGGAGAGTAAATCCACAACATTTACCATTTGAGTAGTACCACGTTTCGCTGGTAATTACATCCAGCATCATTGGCTGTGTCGGGTGGTGGAGAGTTACGACAAATTAATATTTACGCAATCTAACCCAAAAACCTTTATGACTAATATTGGTCGGGAAAAGCCTACGTGTTAAACTGAATAATAGGATAATTATAGGATGCGTGAGCGCCTGGTATATAGGAGGCCGTGGGTTTGATTGCGACCCTGACGACGCCGGTATATTTGGGGTTGGCACTCCAAGCCGCTGCTGCAGTGTGGCTCGTCTCTACCCACCAGCCGGCACGGAGCTCCGCCGGGCGGCATCCTCCAGCGCCACCTCGGAGAAGGAGGGCGGCTGAGGCCGCCCGCCAGCCGCACTCTCCTCCTGCAGGCTCTGTGCGATTTGCTGCGGGGCACAGGACAGGGCCGTGCGGGGGGCGGTCAGGGATGGGCGGGTTCATGCGGGCACCGGCTAATTACAACAGCGACAAAGCTCTTCTCCAAAATTACTGTTATTTAACGTCCTCTCGATGAAAGGTCATTCATTCTCCTGTGATGTCCTCAGGTCCTCCGCACTTCTGGTTCTTTGTCCATATGCAAGTGGATCCATCTCACGCATGTATACCATCCCGCGTGTGTGTGTGTGTGTGTGTGCGCGTACTCTAAACGCGTGTTGATTCTGAATGTGGAGGGAAAAAACAGAGAACCAGCAGAAGAAAAAAATCCACGCGACCACTCAGCACAGGCCAGCAGGCGTCAGGGTCGGGGTCGAACCCCACAACCTCCCGCATGCCAGGCCACCTCCGTGGGGGTGCCGGGGGGCCAGGCACACGGGCAGCCGGTACCTCCATCATGTGCAGCTTGTCCGGGTAGGCGAGGTCACCGGGCGCCGGCCTGTAGCCCAGGATGTCCGTCTGGATGTAGATGTGGGTGCGGTAGACGAGGCGCTCCTGCACGTCCCCCAGCATCTGGCGCACGATGATGGCGAACGCGGCCAGCTCCTCCCCTACGGGAGCACGCACACGTACACACGCACGCACGCACGCACGCACGCACACACACGCACGCAGCCACGCACACACACGCACACACGCACGCACACGCACGCACGCACCCACGCACACACGCACGCACCCACGCACACACGCACGCACACACGCACCCACGCACGCACACGCACCCACGCACGCACATACACGCACCCACGCACACACACACACGCACCCACGCACACACGCACGCACGCACATGCACGCACCCGCACGCACCCACGCACACACACGCACACACATGCACACGTACGCAATTTGTTGGGCTGATGTAAAACACTTAAACCGATAACCGCTTGTGTCAGAATCGATTTTTACCGATATTCCGAGAGCTGGGGAGCCAGTAACCCATTTCCAGTGTCACATTGGGAGTGGATGCACTCGGTTTCGGCGAAAGCAGCACAAGTGCATCATGGCCCAGGCAGTTTTTACTTTTTTCTGTATGCAGAGGAGGACAGGAAGTTTTAACACTTAGCCTTACAAAAGGTACCAATTTGTAAGATGTGCTGTGTCCGTAGATTCAGTGGCGCGGTAAACCAAAGACAAGCGGGGAGGCGGCCATAACCGAGGCCAACCATCGCTGAAGCTCCGTGGCCCTAGATCGGGATGTCCGTCCAAATCCATCAATGTGGGAGGAGACCAGAGCACCCCCGGAGCAAACCCGATCCCATTCAGATGGAGTCCACATTATATGTACCGCCTTCTCCTGGCAAGCCAGGGTATGGCACCTCGACTCCCATGAGAAGGGAATAATCGCAACCTTTGAGCGATGTCACCAACCCTCGCTGGATTACAGGCGTGCACCAGAACTGCCCAGCTACATGCCTGAGGGAAGAGAATTCTAGACCAGATAGAGATTGACACTCCCAAATGCGACACCAAGCAATGCTTAACTCTTGGCCCTCACAGTGATGAGAGTTTGTGGACCTATGTGTAGGGTATGAGACGAAAGAGTATGTAAGCCCAGTGATCCATCTCCCTTCCCCTCTGTATCTGCCAGACCTGTGCACCCACCCCACTTGAGGACATGCTTACGGTTGTTGTGGTAGTGGTCATCCAGCATCTCGGATTTGAGGATTGAGCAGAGCTCGGACAGCGTCTCCAGGTGCATGACGTGGATGATCAGAGGGCGGAATGCATCGTAAAACAGCAGGCACAGCCGCTCCAGCAGCTCACTGTGATGGCACAGCACGCGGGAGAGAAAACCTAAACACTCGCGTGGTGCGCTGAGGCGTTCGCTGAGTGAGGCTGCGAGGCCTGTGCTGAGTAGAACTGTGAGGCCTGTGCTGAGTGAGGCTGTGAGGCCTGTGCTGTTTGTTGCCGGCCTCTTGGCACGTTGGGCCTTTGGGTCTGCGCTCGGCAAGTGACATAAATATTTGGCGCACGCAACTCACTCAAGCCTTGGCGATGGCCGTGAGAAAAACTCGCTGAACAGGCGATGCTCGTCCTGACAGACGTGGACCATGAAGGCACAGCCGCTGCGCACCTGGGGGATGCAGCCAGGACACACAAATGTCAACACACACACGACAACAACACAAACACACACACGTCAACACGCATGTCAACACAAACACAATACCCGCCCTTCGCCACCAAGTGGCGGTGACGTCACCACGGCACTTGTGCCAGGCTATGTGCACTTTAAGGACATCTGAAGTGTCACAGGCTTGCTAGCAGGTTATGGAACAGACCCAGGCACCATGGATTGACCGACTTAAATTACTGGGAGATGCACCATCTGTGTCCCCTACTTTGCCAACTTTCTGCGTTTCAACCGCCCGGCATTTAAATAGTTCTTGTGAGCGTTGCTCCTCTGCCCTACACTGTTGTTGGAGGATGACTGCCTCGAACTGCCCACGAGTGTCCTTCACGAGCCTCCTTCACACAGCACAAACTCGACACCGCTGGTACCAATCATCAAGTGTAATCCAATCCACATCAGTCTATGTCTTCTCTAGCTTGTACCGCACCCGTTTAGCCCCCATTATCTGGCCACACAATAGCTGTTTGAGTATGCGTTGGCTGGTCATTCTGGCTGAGTGTCCCAGCCAATGCAGCTTTGGCTGCTGAAGGTCACTGATGGGACTGTGTCCAGATCTTTCAATGATTTGTGAGCTCCTCACACAATTTTGCCTGGTTAAAACCCAGGATAGAAAGTAGGCAGGCCAGCTTGAATGTTTCTAACCGGCACATATGTTACATGAGAGGGTCCACTTTTGCAAGCGTAGAGAAGGAAGGGCATGACTGTGGCCGAGAAGACCCGAAGCTTCGTGTGGATAAAAAAGACCAGGTAGCTTCCACACAGCGTTACGCAGTCGATCAAAATATAATGCTGCTTGACTGATTCAGAGTGAGATCTCTGGTGTCAAACCAGAGCTGGTCATAAGCACACTGCCCAGGTATGGAAACCTCTCCACTCTCGCCACAACTGCCTCATCACCAATGGGGAGTTGAGGGGGTGGAGTATTTGATGTCATAAAATACCCAGGCAGGTGTTTTTTTTGTGGGACGGATGGTAAGACCCCATCTGTTAATATAATGCTCCAAGTTGAGCAGTAGCATCTCCAACTTCTTCTCAAAGTGGGAAGCAATCGCCAGATCATCCGCTTACATATGGTTGACCAATAGGGAGCGATCCCTTGACCACACCGGGGCATCGATCAGCCTCCCATGGTATCTATATTAGGTTAAAATTCCACCGGTACATCCATGGAAAGCTTCTCGAACTATGTGGTAAAAAATATGTTAAATAGTGTAGATGCCAGAGGGCATCCCTGTCGCACCCCAAGGTGACCAGAAAATGGCTCGAGACACCCGGCCACGCAACTTTAGCCGGGTCTGCTCACCACCTTAAAGGTCCTTGATGATTGTGAGCAGGCGGTTTGGGACACTGAAAGCAAGAAGAACCCAGAGCCCTGGCATATTGATTGTATTATAGGCCTTGACGAGTTCAATACAGCAGTGATGTAGGTCCTGGTGAAATTCCCTACTCCTCTGCTGTAGCACTCGGAGAGAGAAAACGGCATCCATGCAGGACGGCCCAGGTCTGAAACCACATTGGGGCTCCACAAGCTTTTCCTGAGCATGTCTGGCAAGGCGATATTGAATAATTTTTGCCACACACTTGCGGGTTCACACAAGCTCACGGGTTCACACTCACACGTTCACACTCGTGGGTTCACACTCACATGTTCACATACACTCAAGGGTTGACACTCGCGCGTTCACACACCCACAGGTTCACACTCACAGGTTCACACTGATGTTCACATATGGGGGCGAGGAGGAGGGGCGCGTACCAGCGCGCAGTGGTCGCGCACGCTGTGCTGCGTCATCTCGCCGATGGTGGCGGAGATGCTGGGCCTCAGCAGCGCGTCCCTCTGCTCCAGGTAGCACAGGTGGATGTCGGCCAGACACGTCTGGTACCTGATGCCCGGCAGGTAAAATCGGTGCAAAATCAGTGCTTTGGTATTGCAAGTAACCAAATCGGGGATAAAAACTGGTGAATGTGCAATGCAACAATAATAGAAATGTATAGCAGAACACATTAGTCCATGAACCTACGGGCCTTCTGGACTAAGCAGTATTTGTTTGAGCGGCAAAGTTGGGACTAATTAGGACTATGTGAGCCTCAGCAGCAAAGTACAGCCAAATTAAAACAAATGCCGCCGTGTTTCTTGACGTTAGGCAAGGGCTGCGATGGAAACAAATGTAATTTGATATTTTTACACGGCGGAACAGACCTTTGTGTTATTATTTGACTATGCACAATCCACAAAGAAAGTGCACAATGTGCATGTTTAAACAACAAGTGGGCGGATTAAGTTACTCACTCTTTGCTCTTCTCCGAGCGCTGCTCTATCTGCTCAATCAGGCTCTAAGGGGGAACACATCGAGTGGCAAGATCATCATCAACATCATCGCCACCATTAATCATCATCAATATAAATGTTCTCTGCCTGTCTAGCAGTGTGAAGAGAAGACCCTTTCAGGTGAGTGCTGTCCATACAGCACTCATTGTAGTATTATCACTATGCTGGTTTAACCATGAAAGACTCACAGCATCTCAACTCTTCTTTTCAAGAACGATTTGCCAAGCTTGTGCAGGAGGTGGAAATGTTGTTGCAATGTGTGCAATCCCAATCGTATACATCTGTATGTTGGACTTCTTTTTGTTTTTTTTTGGTAAAGTCACGTAGGTAAAAAAAAGAAAATAAATTAAATCACAGTGATATAGTTTCTTTTCTTTTTTTTACCTACGTGACTTTACCGAAAAACCCCAAGAGTATGGACCCTTGCAGTCACGAAAACTTCAAATCTAGAATTATGTTGAACTTCTTTTGCACCGTACATAGCCAATCGTGCTAATCGGAGGTGCGTGGAAAGGACAACAAACTAATCACAAAAGATTGTTCAAAAGAAATTAGTTTTCAATCTAGATGATTTAAAAGTGCAGAGCTCCGGTGCCTTCCTAGTATCAGAATAAAGAGCATTCCAGACGACCGCAGAAGCGCATCTGAAAGCGCGCGACGCTGTGGCCATTGTTGTTCGATGGCAAGCCAAAAGCCACTGCGAGGCTGACCGGAATTGATTGATTATCAAGTAATTTTCATCATTGGGAAATTTCTTTATTTTTTACACTGAGAGGAAACCGAAAAACATTGAGCAAACCGTTACAGACCAGGGAGAGAACACAAACTCCACACAGAAATGTTCCCCAGTTGCAGATCGAACCCAGGTACTTTTTGCCGTGAGGCACAAGTGTAACCACCGCGTCACCCTGCCAGCCCTCAATGAGCCTGCGAACCCTCTTCAGTGAGCAGTCAGGTGACACACGCAAGCGAGGGGCAGTACTCCTGCTGGTGGATTGGAGCCAATGAGTAGAAGGTTCACATTCATATTGCGAGGGCCAGTCTCTACACTCGGGGGTGCTGCCATTCACCGCAATGTTAAAATGTGAAAAACATTGATTCTTGAATCGAATCACAAGCCTGAACAGAGACAATTCACCGAATCACCGTCAGGTTGAATTGTTAAACTCTTGGTAACCCAACCTTTGCCCTGCACAACTGTAAACAAAGTGACCTATATCTAACAGAGGGGAGGGTGCTTGTCTATAACATCATCATTGGTTCAGCAAGTCTAACAACACACACTGATGAGACAGTGCATGCTGAAACCAGAGTTTGCTTGTGTTGAGCCAACGCTGCTGGAACGATGCACTCACAAAAAACCACGTGGCTGATGGGATGTGTAAACACTTTTTTATTTATTTCACGTGGCGGGGCAGATATGCATTTCTGTCAGGAAGACACTCACTCACTCGCTCACTCACTCGCTCACTCACTCACCCGCACTCTGGGGGCCGCCGCCCGGAACTTGACGTAGAAGAGCGTGAAGCCGTCGTCCGTGACCGGCACGGTGGCATCCTGCGGCGGGGAACACGCGCACACACACACGCTCACGCACCACTCACACGTGCACGCACCACTCACACGCTCACGCACCACTCGCACGCACCACTCACACGCTCACGCACCACTCACACGCTCACGCGCCAATCACCCGCTCACGGGAATGGAACTCTCACTGGTGGAAAGGGGGTGGGCAACACCTCAAATGCCGGCCACGTGCTCACACATCCTCTTATTATCCTATTACTATTTATTTCAGCAGGTAAGGCTCCCTGAACTATATAGCTATTTTTCAGAAGTGACCTGGCCACAAATGATAGCTCACCTAAGTGGTATATCACGTGGACACTTAAGGCAGCCAAATACTCTAAACGCACGTCGAATCTAAATGTGGAGGGAAAAATCAGGTCTTATCAATGCGACCAGGGGGAGAGAGACACGCAAACTGCAAATATACAGGCATCAGGGTCAGAATCGAACCCAAAACCTACGGCCTCCCAGGCGAGGGGGTGTACATCTCGCCACCTCGCTGGCGCCGCACAAAGTCAGTTTTGCATCGTCTGCCGGGCGCGACGGCGAGGGGTCGCGTGGACCCCCCAATCGGAATGTCACCCTCGTGTGTGTGAGGGTGGTAATGGGGTCACGTAACCGATTTGCACCTCTGATTAGCACGGTTGGCTACGTACGGTGCGACAGAAGCTCAACGTACATATATACATAGACCCTTCACCATTTGAATGCCGGTGCAGAAAGTACTTGAAATCGACCTCATTGGGTTAATAATAATAATCCCTATTACTCCATGCGACCTCCTTTGCCAGTGTCAAAATATAAGAAGAGGTTTTCCCCTTTTTTATGGCAACAAAACAGGTGTTAACATGTTAAAACACCAATCTGAAACCTTTTGCAAGGAATCATGTCTGCATTAACCACAATACTTGTGGTGAAAATACAAAAAAAAACATGCTCTGTTTTTTTTGTCTTTGAAACTGATTGGTCCACACCAGAAACAGCTTTCTTTAGAGCCTAGTCTCAAACAGTGTTAGACCAGAGGACGCCAACAGGCGAACAATAAAGCCTCAATCACTGCGTCTCAAGACTCATTTGCAGGAGGATCCTTAACAGGTTGTTTGGTGAATTACATTCACGAGTGTTTGGCATGGTGGAGGGAAAACGGTGGAGGAAGCTGGAATTTTTGAAGACTGATTGAGCAAAATTTACTCTCTCTCATCCGTGCCAAATCTTGACTGACAGTTGGTTGTTTAAAGCGCTCTATATAAATACGTGAGTCAATTAGTGGGCAGGTCAGCATAACACTCAGAATTTCCCAGAAATGTCTGCTTCATAGAACACAGAGTCCTAACACATTCACTAATCAAGCACGGGTTTTTCCCAGCATCGCACACAGCCAAGAGAAGCTTAGGGGTCTCTGGGAAAACCCAGCCTTTGCTGTGGTGACTCATGCGGCATGGCTGGCTTCAGTTTGCCACCCTGCCTGCAGATAACTCTGGCTGTCTAGGACACCATGACGCAACGTGGGATCCGATAAGACTCGGCATTGTTTGAGTGGGTCGGCTAATAATGAACAAAGCGTTTTGATACAAGGCCCAGTCAAAACGGTTAGCACAATAATTTTAGTAAAATTATTTAGATTTATTTAGATTTATTTACGCTCGTTTACCCAGGAAAACCTTGCAGAGTCTCAGGACTCTTTTTCGGGTTGGTTCCTGCCAAGTTTTCTTAGCAGGGGGCGATGTTGCCGTGCGTGTAATCCCAATCGAGTAATTCGCAGGTTATTTTTCAGCATTGATTCGGCTTAAGATTGCTGTAAGAAAGCAGACTGTAAGAAAGTATTTCACATACGTGACTAAGAACATGTGTGGCTATCAGCTATCAGTCTGTACGGAGCCAACCGTGCTATTAGCACCTCCGGTGAGCACGGTTGGCTACGTACGGTGCGAAAGAAGTTTAACATACATACATACAAAAAGCATGGAACTGCACATCAATAACCGTAGGGGAGAGGACTTGTGCGAGCTGGCGAGCGCGCTGCTGCTGCTGCTGCACACTCACCCGCTTGCTGAGCGTGGCCGTCAGCTTTTGCAGCGTGAACACGACGGAGGTCCTCATGAGCAGCAGGGCGCGCGACAGGCACTGCTGCTGCTTGTGCAGGAACGTGGGGAAGTCCTTGAAGCCCGGCTGTGCGAGGAGACACCATGGCCGTGAGCCCGGACACACGGGGTGTGGTTGCCGCATCATGCCTCCGCAAACCTCACGATTAGCACGGTTGGCTACGTACGGTGTGAAAGTTCCAACGTACATACGTACGTGCCGAGATCACATCGTCAAATCATTAGAGCGTTTGGTAATTGCACCAATCTTCTTGCGCAGGGGTATTGCGAAGCAAGGCGCTGTGTTGAAAAGGCTTAGTTATTAGTTATGAATGTTCTTGTGTTTGTTTTGTTGCAGGGAAGTCTCACCGAGTCTTCCAGCACTATGGAGGCGAGGGTTGGTGGATCGGACAAATGACAAATATTGCGAAACTCCGCTCCAGTGGGCACCAAGGAGCCATATACCCTGGCTTGTCAGCGGAATGCGTCACAGAGAAGTGTGGACTGATATCATCTGTCCCTTCTGTACGGTACAGAGTCTTGCCTCCTTGCATGTGTGGGTCTCTCCGGCTGCTCTGGCTTCCTCCGACACGTATAAACACAAACTAATTGCAGAGCAAACTGTTGGCGCCGGCTCCGCCTGGCAGCCATCCAGCTCGTGTCTGTGGTTCCTCAGCGACTTGTGAGATGCGATTTGTATGAGTGACGTTATTTAAAACTAATCATTAGATTTTTTTTATATATACGAGACGACCCTTTTCAGGAGGGTCCCACCAAGTTTTCTGTTGCAATAGTTAGCGATGTTGCTGGTATATGCGTGTGTGCGCGATCCCAATGGAGTCATTTGCAGGCGATGTTTTTTTCTGCACTGGGATGTTGTGGCCAATGCCAGTTACATTGTGTGAGGGTGTTTTTGTCTTTGGAAGTAAAGCGGAGAAACTGGAAGAAACCCCATGCAGAGCAGTGGGAGAACAGAAAAGCACTACACAGAAAGGCACCTGAATTGAGAATCGAACCCAGGCACCTTGCTACTACACTGCACATGTATGAACTGCGTTCGCACCGTACATAGCCAACCGTGCAATGAGCCACAAATTTAACCCACCACCCTGCTGCTCAAATATACACGTACATATATCAATATTTATAGAAGATATCTGAAGAGGGGGGCGGGGAAATGTGGCAGCCCAGGTGTGCCCCCCCCCCCCCCTGTGAGACACCCACGTGGGAGGAGATGTAGGAGATGCAGTCGTCGAGCTTGACCAGCGTCGCCACAAAGCCCTCGCTCGTCACCGCCAAGTTGGGGTTGTTCAGCTTCTAAACAACGGAGGAAGTGGATGGTACGAGGGGGGGGGAGGGTGGGAGTAGTGACTTTAGCAACGATTCAACAACAACGGCCGTTGCACAGTTCCAATCAAAAGTCAAAGTGAGCTTTGAGGCAATGCACTGAACCCAGTGGTGAGAAATTCCACATTCCTATGACGGGGGTGGGTCTATCCATTGTTAACTTGTCCATGAAGCGGAACACATTTGTATTGACCCCGGAGGGATTATGGGGCTGAGTCAACCCCCACAACCAGGATTTGAACTCGCGGTCTCTCCATTGGGAGCTGCTCGCTCTACTGCGTGGCCACCTGGCCGGATAGACAACTAGAAGCCACCACACACTACCGCAACCTCTCTACACACACCCCAACAAGTGTAACATCCTTACAATACAACAACCAACACACACGACAACCACGACCATCTATATACCACACGACAGCACGACCACCATGTGACCAAGGTGGTCTTTACTCAAAGACCGGTTACCACCTCTCATCTTTCAACTCGGAGGGAGATTCACTGGCCCAAGTTCCTATTTAATGCGTACACGCATGACTCGGGACCTTACCTATCCACAGTGTTCATCCAGCACCAAAAGCTTCAAAATCTTACGGCGCCCCACAACACTAAAGTGGATTGTCCCAAGGACAAAAACCTGCATGGATCTCACTCATTCTGTGCCAACGCCCCAAACACCTGGAAATTCCATCACGTCCAATTCCCTCGGCTACTTTACACATCGGAATCACAGTTCCATGCCAAACTGTCGATTCTTTTATAACTTCACTTGCAATTGCGTTTGCCTCGTTATACCCTCGTCGGTTTGCACATTGGTGCAAGGCACCCTAAATCCGTTCGATGTTTCTGTAACTCAACTTTAAGTTTACTGTGATCAATCTAAAAATAATCTGCCCGAAGCGACTTTCGCCACAGGGAATCGATTATTTTACATGGATCATATTTGTGCAATATTTTTTTTATTTCTAATGAGATTAAGTTGTTTTTTCTCTCATTTCTATTCACTTCGTTGCTGTAATTTATTTTGTTTTGCTTTTGTGGTGTGGGTGGCCCAGGTCACTCTTGTGAATGAGACTCCTATCCTGGTCTCTTGAGATCTCACCACCTGGTTAAACAAAACAAACGTCAACTCCCCAATGTAACAAAATGACAAATATCCCCCATATAGCCTTAACAAAGTGTGACGGTAAGTGCTTTTAGCAAGCACCTATGAAGGCCAAAACGGCACATGAGGGGGAAGGTGGCCAGCACCACGCCCGACCGTCTTTGTCTCCCCAGTGGCGATGTTTACACACCGCACCAGGTACTCATTTGAGGGGAGGCCCAAGACCGGTTCAGATAATCGTCACTGGTGTTGGCCGTGAGTGGGAATCGAACTGGGGTCGCCGGGTTCATAGCGCAGCTCGCTAACCGCAACACCACCGCTCCCCGCTGTACCACAACCGCCGTCACCACCACTGATGACCACCACTACAACCGTAGTCAAGGCTGGAATAGAGTAAGAATGCCTGGCTCGCTTCTGACAAGCGGAATTTTGTCGATTACGCAACCCATTCCGTCGTGAGTGGGGGAACCGCCGGCGCGTTCTCGTGGCGGCACCGCACGCACCGTGCTGATGTTCTCCAGGTCGTTGAAGTAAGACAGCTTCTGCTGGATGTCTTCAGCCAGCTCCACGAGCTTGGACTGCACACAGCGGGGAAACACAGGGACCAGCAGCTGTGTCACGATTCATTGTAATTGTGTGATTATCCCTATTTAGTCAGGAAAGCCTGTGTCTCAAGACTCTTTTTCAGGAGAGTTGTTGCACCAGGGCACGATGATTGCTATGTACAGTACGGTCAAAGTGAGCAATTTGCAGGGTTTTTTGTTTGTTTGCCAAATTAGGACCGGAGCACTGGCACACAATGGCCTTCGCTTGCTAATGATTTGATCGTTAACGTTGAACCACGAATGAGACAGGCGCGTACAGTTTTTACGGCCAACGTGCCCGCAGTGTTAATCGGGGGCGGGGCGACATTGGAGCCGTAAACCGCAGCGACACTTGCGTGCGTTGTACGGAGAGCCCGCGTGTCGCGTGTCACCACCACCACCACCGCCACCGCCACCGCCACGCGCGGGGTCCGTGCCTGCTGCATGAGCAGCTCCTCGCAGGCGGAGTGCAGCGCCCCGGTCTTGGTGGACACGATCACGTACTGCTGCTCCAGCAGCTGCAGCTCCTGCAGCGCCAGGTCGACGTCGCGCAGCATCGCGTCGCACTGCTCGCCGTAGCCGTACAGGGACTCGCGCACGCGCCTGCGGAGGGGGCGGCGGTCACGCACGTCAGTCGTAGCCACTCTGCAATGCGCTCCGGGTTGATATCAGAATAAGAATCGTTATGTGTCCTGGAGAAATCCAAAGAGCTATGAAACTCTTTTTGGCAGATGTCCAGTATATAAAACTAAACTACTTTTTATTTTACCAGGTAAGTCCCTCCCACTGCGCAACACAGCTCTTCTTCAGATGCGACCTGGCCACACTTGATAACTCAACGAAGTGGCTTATCACGTGGAAATTGACAGCAGAAACACACTCTAAACGCATGTTGATTCTAAACGTGGAGGGAAAAACCAGAGGACCCGGAGAAAAATCCACATGTGGGGAGAACATGCACATTCCAAATACACAGGCATCAGGCTGGTGATGGAACCCACGACCTCCTGCATAAGAGGCGGGGTAGTTAACATCTCGCCACCGCTGCGCCCATATATATGGAGCGGTGACATCGCTCTATTCAGCAGTGACAGGCCCCAGCGGTAGAGTGTTCGCTGCTTATAGCAGAAGTTCGCAGTTCCAATTCAGCGGCCGCCCGTGTGGATGTATTCATCGTAAAAATGTGTGCAATCTGCTTCACAGCGGGCGTTAAATATCCCGTGACGTCATTCGCAAGAGTAGGCCAATGTGTGCCTGCGTCATTGTCCAAATTTGCAAAAAATGTTAAACTGCAAATTACTCAATTATCGAATAAGTAAAAGTTAAACATGTACATAGTATGTTGAACTTCTTTCGTACCGTACGTTGCCAATCGCGCTAATCGGAGGTGCGCATCAAATAATCATCTGGGTCAATTACAACAACATCTAAACATGCTGCACAGTTCATCTGCCCCCAATGGGACGCCAATTGCAGTCTCATTGACCGCTTCAAACCACTCCCACTGAGTCCCATAGCGAAGAGAAAGGAGCCATTTATTAAAATGAAACCCAACCTGGTATTTCCTTTGAAGTGCTTCTATGTGGTGTATTAGCATAAACAACTAAAGCATTCCCTTTCAATGATAATTCAATTAATCTCTCTCTGACTCTGTGTCTGGCCTCCTTCACTGGTTCTAAACTCACCATTGGAACCTCAACTTCAAGGACAGTGCATATATTATCAGAGTTATGTTTTTTGTTTGCATTATGGCTGCACGTATTGTGGTCTATGCAAACATGACTCCTTGTAAAAAAAAAGGTGTCAGTTTTGTTGCCAGATAGAAGGGTCAAAAAACAATCATCATGGTTCTAAACTGTCTACGACGCCAGCTCAAGGGTGGATTGTTGTGCGCCAGAGTTGATGCGGGACGACACACAACACACACACCTGTAGCTGGCATCCTCATCCTCATTGATCTGATCCTGCACCTTGGAGAACCACGTGAAGAACTGCACAGACAAATGCACGGGCGTGTTGACCACACGCCGCACCAACATCGACGCACCGTGACACAAAGAACTCACGCAAACAGTCCCAACACAACACGCACACATAGCACATACACACAGCATCGATGCACAGAATCAATGCGGCATTAACACACAGCACAGCATCGACACAGCACTAACACACACAGCACCAACACGTAGCATACACACGTCCCTCGTAATACAATATTCCGCGTGCGACACACTGCTGACTGACTCATCCACTCTTCAATCAGCTATTAGAATCCTTACGTCATTTTCATTCGAAGGTTTTTGATTCATAATACATGTTTTGGTTATGGCACGTCATGATCGGGCCAAAAGTTGTTGTTGTTAAGACCCTTCACCACCCTACAGCCAAACTAAACGTCACGTGTAGAAGCGTTTCACTCGCCATTTGCTATTGTTTCAGTTCATCGGGGAGCTGAAGAAAAACTCTCACAGCCACTGCGAGATTTGATCAAAGTTGGCGGTGATCAATGTTGTTTATTTCACACAGAGAGACCCCTCTGTATCTCTGGACTATGCAAGTGCTCTGAAGAAGGGACATTGCCTCAAACGTCGCCCATTTTTATCCTTTGAAGGCCACTTACTGTGTTATTGATTAAACCTGTTCGGTTTTGAACTTCTAACGTGGGTGTTCATAGGCAACAGAATGATTGATATTCGTTTTTGGGGGTAAGCAACGTGGTAGTTTTATGCCAATTTTTTTTTCATAATTTAACCTCCACTAGCTGAAAAAGACTAATGTTCACAGAGATTGTATTATTTATACATGCCAATGGATTGATCAAATTCTAATCAATAAAGCTCCTCACCGATGGCTTGAAGCCTTTCATGACTGAACTTCACATCAACGCACAACCTTTCGCTCAAACTGCTTTGACCTTCATCAAGTAGCGAACTTGGAAATGGATCATGTACTTCTGCACCTAAATATCAGACAGTGTATTTATACTGGAACAATCCGATACGCTGTAAAGCTCTTTTTCACAGATGTCCAGTCGGGGCGCGTCAGAACGTTACCACTGTGACATCAAACATCCACCATCGCTGTCCGCCCAAAGGAATGGGTCATTTACATTTCATTTGCCTGGCAACCTTTAACGTGCTGAGTTTTTGGTATGAGGCAAAGGCATGGGGGGGGTGGGGCAGGCGAAGGGGCAGGGTGGGGCAGGGTGGGGCAGGGTGGGGCAGGGTGGGTATTGCCACACGTGTCTCGTGCGCTGGTGCTGCGTGCGTGGCTGGCGGCACCTGCTGGGCCGTCTCTATCCTCTCGTGCTCCATGCCGAGCGAGCGGAAGCCGTTGGACAGGGCCTCCTCGAGAGACGCGGGCGCGGCCAGGGGCGCCGGCAGCTGCAAGGGGCGGCTGGGCAGCCTCGTCAGCTCCTCCAGGGGCAGCTGCCGGAGGGACACGTGCGCACACGACGACAAAGATCGCCCCACTCCTTCTTCTTTCGTATGGGTGATGCAGATGCGGAGCAACAACTGCGATTTCACATTCAGGTGGTAAAGCCAGGCAACCGCGCCAGGAGAAGCGGAATGCATCGCTGCGATGGCACACTGAAGAATTTTACAGTTTACATTTGTGCATACGCGACTGCCATGGTTTGTGCGGATGCGGTTTAGGGTGGACCGTGATATAGGGAGGACCTCGGTCCCCCTCCCAATAGCCTTGAACTGTAGTAATAAGTTTTTACCCTTTCAACTGGTACAAAACTGACACCTTTATACAAGGCATCATGTTTGCAATAACCACAACACAAGCAGTCAAAATGCAAACAAAAAGAAACAACTCTGATAATGATATGCACTGTCCTTGAAGTTGATTGGTCCACACCCGAGACAGCTTATCTAAGAGCCTAGTCTCCAACAGCATTGAACTGCCTGTTGGAAAAAGTTCTGTGAGCGAGCAGACATGGCACATAATGGGGGTGAGTTTCCAAGACCACGATTGGCCCGCCTTTGTCTCACCAGCACTGATGCTTTACACGCTACACCAGGGACACATTCAAGGCTGAGTCGACCTAGGGCAGCCCCGTGACGAGTTCAAATATTCGCCAGTTATTGGTTGTGAGCGGGAATTGAACTTGGGGCCTGGGTTCGTCGTTGCAGTGAGTTAACCTCTATGCTACCGCTGGTCATGAGCGGTGGTGTAGAACCTTTAACAGACTGTTGGGGCAAGTGTTAGTGAGAACCTATCCATGAGGATGAGGGACAGTTGTGTTCGGTAACTGCCGCCTTTGTCTCCCCAGTGCTGATGTTTACACACAGGAGGTGCTCAATCAAGTCGAACAAAGACAAAGATCCCCCGTATAGCCTTCAGAAACCGTAGGAGCAAGTGCTGTTAGCGAGCACCTTATGAAGGCTGGTACAGCGCACGAGGGAGTGGGTGGCCAGCACCACGGCCCGGCCGCCTTTGTCTCCCCAGTGGCGATGTTTATACACCGCACTCAGGTACTCGTTTGAGGCCGAGTCGACTTAGAGCAAGCCCAGAACCGGTTTAGATAATCGTCGCTGGTGTTGGCCGTGAGCGGGAATGGAACTCGGCTTGCCGGCTGCTCCACATTGCGGTGCGCTAACCGCAGCGCCACCGCTCCATGCGCCGCACGCTGAGACAGCAACGTCCAAGGGCGGTGCAGAAGTCGTGGCCGAGGTGCGCGGTTCGGATGCAGCGGCCGCCCCGATCATTATTCATCCTGCCGTGTGGAATCACCACAAACGATTTTAAAGCGCGGTGCTACTTGCACGGCGGGCGTGAGAGGGCCCACGACGTCGTGTGTGGGCCACTGTGGGCCACAGACCAATGCCCAAGGCCGCACTCGCGATTGGCTCGGGCCCCTACGCTGAACTTCCTTCGCACCGTACGTATTGGAGTCATCAGCCGGTGACGCTAAATCACCGGAACTTAAGAGCCGCAATTGCCACTCGGGTGGTGTGAACATCAACTCCGGCTCCTGTGGCAGGCTCACAGCTCATCGGATTTACGCCTCCAGTCTAACATCAAGATTCTCACCTTGTCCTCCTCGTCACCGCTTAATCTGGCTCCTCGTTATCACCTCGTTACTCCTCGTTACACCTCGTTACCACCTCGTTACCACCTCGTTACTCCTCTTTACCCCTCGTTACTCCTCTTTACCCCTCCTTACCCTCGTTACTCGTCGTTACAACTCGTTAACCATCATTACCATCTCGTTACCCCTCGTTACCATCCCGTTACCCCTCGTTACCACCCCGTTACCC
>CM025667.2:5573636-5592272 GCA_014621495.2 Entosphenus tridentatus
GCATTCCGTTTTCTCCATGTTAACCAATGGGCATTCCGTTTTCTCCATGTGAACCAATGGGCATTCCGTTTTCTCCATGCTCGCCATTGTGCATTCCGTTTTCTCCATGTTAGACAATGGGCATTCCGTTTTCTCCATGTTAGACAATGGGCATTCCGTGTTCTCCATGTTAGTCAATGTGCATTCCGTTTTCTCCATGTTAACCAATGTGCATGAGTTTTTTCCTGGCGTTGGTCTCAGTCTGACCTTACCCGCCACTGTGGCCGTGCCCACCTCTGCAGGGTGGATGACCCAGGCCCTGGTGGTGAACCCGAACGAGGTGCGCTGGTGCGTCACGTCCGACAAGGAGAAGAAGAAGTGTATGGATCTGGCTAAGGCACTTGGAGACCTCAAGAGCCAGTACTCGCTGCTGTGTGTCCAGCGCGACAGTCCCAACGAATGCTACGAGACGATCAAGGTCGGTGATTTGGCACAGTCGTAGTGCCTTCTTGCAAAGGGTTTTGCGAATCCGAAGAGCTATATACTTCAGTGTGTATTACCCGTAAAATACTCTGCACAAATCTGCCTCGCGACGGATGCTAATCCCGTGGTCTCGTTCGAAAAGAGGAGGCCGTTGTGTGCCGGTGGCACGACCCTAACTTGCCTAATTTGAAAATGATTAGAAAATTATTCCATTGGGATTACACAAAAGCAACATCGCCCCCCGACTGAATCTTCGCAATAGCCTTGCGCTCTAACAACGCCGTGAATACCAAAGGTACTAAACAATCACGCACAGCTTCACGAATGTGTTCATCGGCACTTTAACTTAGAGCGCAAATGGGGGCGTTTTTTCCTCATTCATAGTGTGAGGGAGAAAATAAGTTGCCACTGTGGTGAGATGTAAACTCCCTCGCCTGGTATACAGGAGGTCGTGGATTCGATCCCGGCCCTGACGCTTGTATATTTGGAGTATGCGTGTTCTCCCCGTGGTTGTGTGGATTTTTCTCTGGGTCCTCCAGTTTTTTCCACCATATTGAGAATCAACATCACGTGTTTAGACTATTTGGCTGCTATAAATGTCCACGTGATAAGTCATTAATTTCAGCAATCATTTGCGGCCAGGTCGCTTCTGAAAAAGAGCTGTATAGCAGCTCAGTGGGCCTTACCTGGTAAAATAAAAATAACTTAGTTTAAGTAGTTTAGTTTGAATGTGTCCCTTTTGTTGTCACTCGGGATACGCGATCCCTCACCAATTTGGACAACATTAGGTTCAAGAGTTTTTGGCCACAGACGACCTGAAAGAAAATGATTTTGATTCTATTGAAAATCACAACGTTTGTGAGCCATCACGCCTCGCGGGAGCGTGGGAGGATAATCATACGGAGCGGCTCTTGATTTATTGAGAAATGTCTGTTGAGTCATTCCGCGTATAGCTCAAAAATCAGAAGTTAGTGAGGATAACAAATCCAAATTGATTAAAAGACTCATGTACAGACAGCTCCTTGGCCATCCGCTCATGGACGAAGGCACGCCCATGCGTCACAATTTAACCCGTGTGGCTGCGTAGGGTGGTGGAGGGTGTTCACGACACAACATTTGCCAGTTAATTACGTGGCCAAACCCGCAAAGCAATTATGAAGAATGCAAACAAATTAGTTACACACCTACTGCTTATGCAAGTGCTGGTGATGCTGGCAATGATGATGACACTGTGATGGATGGTGGTGCTGGCAGTGGTAGATCAGCAATGGTGGTGGTAGTAATGCGAGAAGTGCAGTCATCAGGGTTGTTAAATGATGACCAATAAACCTGTAACCATTTTCAGAATCGATTATCGGTTCCAGGAACCAGGAATCATTTCCAGTGGCATATAAATAATGAATGCACCGATTGGCATGCGCGGACGTACAAACCACACTGCAGCCTAAGAAATTCGCTGCACTGGAACTGGCGACCTCTGGATTGTGAAATTCAATATATGAACTATTTCACTTATATGGGGTGTGCGTTTGTGTGAAGGCAGGAGGCAACTTCATATTTTGCTTAAGTATCACACCACTGTGGCAGCTCCCTTAGGTTCCCTCTGCTACAAAGGTAGGAATATTTATTTTTCCAGACATTTCTGTGCATTGCGGCAAAACCGGGAACCACATTTTCTTTTTTAAAGCGGTTGCTGGTAATGCAAAAATCAGCAGAAAAGAAAAAACAACATTGCGTAACAACCGTGGTCATAACGCTCGTGGACAAGCTGCCGTTGCTAGACGTTCTGTGTGCGTCACTGGAGATGAGACCCGAAGCTGACCAGCGGAGATGCATGGCTGCTCTTGTGACGCCTGTCCACGTAGTCGCTCCGCGCTGATGCAGTCACCCTGGACGGAGGAGACATTTACAAGGCCGGAGAAGCCCCCTACAACCTCAAGCCACTTGCAGGCGAGGACTACGGGCCCGGTAAGAGCTGCAATCATCATCATCGTCGTCATTATTGTTGCAATTGTCATGCTAATCCTTAATGATTCATGTTCGAGTTAGGTCGCATAATGATCTGACACAATTTGTGTCCTGAAGACCATCTTTCACTGCCCGAGACAGCCAACCAAATTAAATTGTCACGTGTACAAGCATTTAACACGCCAATTATTATTGATTCAGCTGACCAGTGAGTTGAAGAACAATCCTCCCTACCAAATGTATCAATGAGATATGACGTTTTGTTTTATCTGATGATGATGGCATGCACTGCTACCTCACTTGTATCTGTCATCACCATCAGCCTTGAGCTTTCTGTGAGACGTCACGATGTATTGTATCCACAATCACAGTGAAAATCCCAAGACCGCATTGTGTCCTTAGAGCCTCACGCAGCGAGTATACTCACTGCATCGTTGCATCACTTTGCCTGGTGCATTGTGGGAGCACCAGATCGCAATACATTCCTGGGTGGCTTACCTTACAAGAATGACCTGAGAATTTATCCATGTTGGCTTTCTACATTTATTTACTTTGCCACGGAGTTGACCATCATTGTCATCATCAGCCATTCTCCACTGCTGGATAAATACCTCCCAAGCCATCAACATCCCTCATGATCTGTAATCCCATTCTAGTAGGCCCACTTTTCTTCAGAAAATAAATAACACCTCCTTCTCAAATCTGTGTCTTTACGGAAAAGATTAAGACTTTTTATTTTTTACACAATCCCATGACCACACGAACTTCTTGCGAGTGCATCGCATCAGCAGCATTGGCAGAAACCCCTGGCGTGGTGTCAACATTCAACATCTCTGTTAAAAAGAGCTTCCTAGCTCATCGGATTCCTCCTGCACTCTAAATAAAGACTCTGATTCCGATGTCATCAGCAGATGCAGGCTTGCTCGGACCAATGATGGTGAAGTGCCACTTGTTTATAGACCATGACTCTCTCTATAAGCCATGGGTCCCAGTTTCACACAAAACTATGCAATACATCATCACTTTGAGTTACTTTTTAATAGTTCGATGTCCGATTTTTATTTTCTCCCAAATTCCTGTGCTTATCTTTTGTCTCTCGGTTCAATGGCAATTGTACACAGACGTGCTGATGATAGTTCAACAAGCAAAAAAAGACACGTTCCATTGCCTATCGGTGCCTTCCTTTCGCTCAGAGCTACACAACTCATGACCTGCGGTCGAGTTGGGTCTCGATTCATTTGTGTCGAGAAAGTTGACCCAAATAACACATTGACGTCACGAACACTAGTGAACCAATTTGTGGCTCTATTATTAGTATTAATTAATGTATAAACGTTCTAATTGTTGGCTATCAGGTACTCCGATGAACCTTGTGGCGTTACCCCTAGGCACCACAGTACCCCGGCTCTCGCACAATGTCCGTGATGTAGTCATTCTTAGTCTGTTGATGGTCGCCGATGCGGCAATCCACTCATTTCGACGAGCTGTACACGATGCACCACCACGGTGCTTACGAGCGTTCAGGGTTTCAGCGCTATCGTCCTCGCTTCGTTTCGACATCGTGGAGTGTGGCACTGATTTCGGATTGATTGGTACCCCAGTCGTGGAGTGAAGTACACCCCTGGAAAAAAATAGTGTCCCAGAAATAAAACATTTAATTGCCTCGGCCATTTTGTATTATTTGGTGCCCCGGGGTACCGCCATATTGAATATCGACTGACCACCTGTAACCTATTCTGACTGAAGTGATATAGCAAATATCCAATCATTTAGAGCATCAGAATTATGCCAAATCTCAGCTTACACAATTTAAATCATTGCATATGTATGTTGAACTTCTTTCGCACTGATTGTAGCCAACCGTGCTAATGGGAGGTGTGGGTAACCATGCCCCTGGTGAATAAGATATTTACCCCCCCCCCCCACCTGGGATCCACCACCGACTGGATCTACTGGACATCTGTGAAAAAGAGCTTCACAGCTCATAAGATTCCTCAAATATAAACAAAGATTCTGATTCTGGTATTCTGATCTAAATGAACTACGCACGCTTTACCGGCCCCCCCGCCCCTTTAGCCCAAGCAGGTATTGAGCACTTAAGCCACAAGCTTACAGGGAGGGAATGGGAGTTCGAGACCAGGTGAGCCCCCTTCTCAAGGAGTCTAAAATCAGGAGGGAAACTTGCGAAGAGGTCAGGAGACAGGGACGGGTGGAAGAAGGGGCCAACGCCCCTCGGCCGTGAACGCGTGGGAACAGATCCACGAGCGGTGGGAGGGTAGCACATAATAAGCCCATAAGCCGCGTGTATATGACTTTATTTGTAGGGTTTTCCTTTACTCTCCTCTTCCTCCGCCGTATCCTCCAGCCCAGGGCGCGTGCTACTACGCGGTGGCTGTGGTCAAGGCGGGCCGCGTGTCGGACCTGAGCAACCTGGAAGGCAAGAAGTCGTGCCACACGGGCGTGGGCAAGTCGGCCGGCTGGAACCTGCCGATCGGGAAGCTCCTGGAGAGAGGCATCCTCACGTGGGACGGGCCCAGCTCGGGCTCCGTCGAGAAAGGTGCCGCCCCCGGCGTGTCCACGCGGAACAGTCTGTGGGGAGTTTGACACAAACGCTTAACGGGTGGTTCCGAGTCTCCATCTCCTGCCGATTCACTCCTGGATGACGGCTTCCTCATGCTGCCACAATCTCTCTTGGTCCTGCCGTGCCACTTGAGCTCATCTCATGGGTCCATCTCCATGGGAGTCGCCCTCCTCCAGATGTTATCTCTCCTTTTGGGCTGACATTCCAGGGCGGCAGTGTGGCACAGTGGTAACCACTTGCGCCTCACTGCAAGAAGATCCTGGGTTTTATTCCCAACTCGGGACACTTTTCTGTCCGGGTGATCTTCCTCTGGGTTTTTTTAGTTTCCACCCCTATCTCAAAAAAACACTCCCACAATCATTGGTATTGGCCACACACCCCCAATGGTCGACTGTGACCTGTACATGACTCAACTGGGATTACACAACAGCAGCAAACAACATCGCCCCTTGGCAGGACCCACCTCTGAAAAGTTATTGAGACTTGGTAAGGCTTTCCTAGGCTATCAAGCAGAATAATAATACTCATACGGAACGTATTGCATTGTAGAACAGCTATAAATATTTTTACGAGGTAAGGCCCACTGAGCTGTATAGCTCTTTTTCAGAAGCAATCTGGCTGTCACAACTGATAGCTCAACGAAGTAGCCTATTACGTGCACATTTATAGCAGCCCAATACTCTAAACGCGTGATTCTAAATGTGGAAAGACAAACCGGAGGACCCGGAGAAAAATCCACGCAATCACGGGGAGAGAGACAGACACAAACTCCAAATATACAACAGCCGGTTGGGGTCTGGATCGAACCCACGACCTCCTACATACCAGGCGAGGTAATTAACATCTTGCCACCAAGGCGCCCAATATCACAGTTGCACGTGGACCATCAGACATTGTGTCAAACATTCCTCACTAGGAATTGCTGATATTGCAGAGGCTCTTGATGAAGATGATGACTCGGCAGATGGATTCTGCTAAGCCCAGCTTCAAATATTTGGACAGAGTTAAATGATTAATAGCTCTGGGGCTGTAAGCCTCCCACTGGTTTCGACAGATAGGATGAGATGATGTCCTTCATGTTGACTCAGAGCTCTCTAAACAAGTGCTGTAGAGTTATCACTGTGTGTTGTCTGAGATGAAGCAATCAGGGTTTTGTTTGCCTTTCGCACAAATGACGTCAGCATTTCCATACCGTCCTGTAAACCGTTCCACTATGTCATTGAATATTTATTTAGATTTAGTTATTCGACGTAGTTTGGTTGTCGAATCATCGGTCACCAGACTCCGTTTGCATCACCCGCCACGTGATGCTACCCACACAAGACACTGGGGCAGCTCCGGCGTGTAGCTCACTCGTGTCGATGATGAAGAACGGGGTTTGCGAAATGAATACAACCCAAAACAAGATGTTTCAGTCGCATTTTGAATTGAGGCACAGGACCGAGGATTTGAAGAGGGGCAGTAGCTCTGCTGGCTGGGACTGATGACCTCACGACCACGGGGACCTCACCGCGTGAACCTCCCGGTCTCTCCATCGCTTAGCACGGGACTCTTGCCAACGAGACTCATCCCGGTCTCCTGTTGAGTAGTCACAGAGTTTAAACAAAATGACGTTTAAAGAAGAAACGTCTCACCCCGCACTCTCCGCAGTCCTCCCTTCATCGCAATGTTCACATCCTTTCTGCTGTTCCCTGCCCGACCTCGACCCCGTCCCGCAGCCGTGAGTAATTTCTTCTCGTCAAGCTGCGCCCCGGGCAGCAAGGAGCTGCCCTTCCTTGACAAGGCCTCCAAGGCGAAGCTCTGCGGGCTGTGCATCGGCAAGGGCGACAACAAGTGTGTGAAGAACGCCGCTGAGCCCTACTACGACTACGGAGGCGCGTTCAGGCGAGGCTTCGCACGTCATGCCGCCTGGCGGTGGCGCGCCCGGCCAACTGCTCGTCGCAGAGGCGCACTGCTCGAATCCAGCCGGTCGCCCCGGTTGTTATCAGCCGCTCCGAGCGAGCGTGTCTGAAGCCATGCCTGACAGTCTTTTTCTGTCGCACCGTACGAAGCCACCCGTGCAAATGGGAGGTGCAGGGTCCCTCGGTTGCTCAAATATGACCTCCAAAGTTTGCTCGTGTTATCCAACGGTTACGGGACCCCATCGCCATTGGCTGTAAACACCTTGACCTTGCTTTTTCAGTTGTGTCTTCCATTAATACGCATCAGTGTCATCCATGCAATGTGATGCCAGTCATTTAATTGGCAAGTCAGTTAACAGTGTGCTCAGTGACACTGTACTCGAGCACGACTCGAAGTCACAAGGTCGTTAGTTCAAATCCCGGCCGTGGATCGGTTCAGCTCATCAGCGTCATTGTCGTTCTGGGGCAGATTAAATGACACCATGGGCGGGAGTGTACGTTTGTATGTATGTTGAACTTCTTTCGCATCGTACATAGCCAACCGGTGCTAATCAGACAACAAACTAGACACAAAAAGCATTTCTAAAAAAATTAGTTTTCAATCTGAGTGATTGAACAGTTCATAGCTCCAGTGGCTTCCTAATATTGGAATGAAGAGTGTTCAAGAACGGCCGCAGGAACGCATCTGAAAGTGCGCCAGTGGTTGTCTTGTTCCCGTGATGGTGCCCATCACGGCCAGCGAGGGAGGTGAACGCGACCCGCCGCTCGTGCGAACGCATGGACGTGCGTTGAACCCCGTGCGCGTGCTCTCTCTCGTGTCTGTGCGTGCGCTCTCATGTCTGCGCAGGTGTTTGAAGGAGGACGCAGGGGACGTGGCGTTTGTGAAGCACGTGACCGTCAACGAAGACACCACGGGTACGTGGAGACTGCTCACTCTCGTATCATTGTTATTTGCTGTTATTATGAAGACTGCGCTTGTTTTATATATTTCTAATGACGACTTTTACACACTTCTCTTGAGATGGCACTTTGTTGAAGACACGTTCACTTGACATCAGGCGGTGACCCCCACTGCAACAGCCCCGAGTCTCCCGTGCATCTCCCCCTTATATCTCAACACGAGGCCACGACCCCCTTCTCCATCGTTCTCACTGACTCTGGATGCTCGCTGTGCCAGCAGACTCCACCATCCTCTTCCGTCGCCTGATCACGCTCCCTTCTCGAACATTCCCGTAGCCACCAGTCCCTTCGCACTCACAGCTGACTCCCCTGTCATTACCTCCCGTAGCCACCAGTCCCCTCACACCGCATGCAGGCTCTATTGTCATTACATATTTACAACAGCTTTCTGTAGCGCCCCAGCTACCACTAGGCGTATCGCCACCCCTCCTTATCAAGCACCTCTTGTTTTACGGCATGAAAACTACACCACCACTTACAATAACCCAATTATCCATTTGAAATCATTATCATGCTATGTACAATTTTAGAATTGCTGTAAAAAGCCTTAGTAAAGGCGCTTTAGGAACCTCGTTAAGATGTTGCCAAACGCAAGGATAGAACTGCATTTGTTTACCCACAAAAGCCGCGCTGTGTCTCATCTCCATGTCAGGAGAGTCCGGTCAAAATCTTATCACAGGAGAGGGTGGCCGATGTTGCTGCTGCGGTGTGCAGACCTCGTTTGAATAATTTTCCAGGTCACTTTTCAGAATTCCGCCGTTTAGCCAACACATAGCACACGTGCTTACTGATGGCAGCACACCGGGGAGTCTGGAGAAAACCCATGGTGAATGGGGGGGGGACGTAAGACGCCACGCAGAAAACTCCCGGCTTGCCAATCAAACCCAGACACTTCTTGCCGCGAGGCAGAAGCATTACTCCTGCACCACCCGGCCGCCCAGAACACGTGATGAACATGTGATGAACATGTGATGAAATGCGGTGTGCGTGTGTGATCATCAAACTCAAGGTTTACATTGGGTACGAACTTCATAGCTGATGTATAGAAGAACGGTAGTGGCGGCGATGATGATGATGATGTGGTGGTGGTGTTGAAAGTAATACAGGTGGCAAATAGTGATAATGATGATGGCAGATGATTATTATATTAGCGATATAGAAGCTTGCTATATATCTCATTGCTAAATTTGGTTGTGAGAATTGTTCATCGACTTACCAGTGGGAGTTGAAACAATAATAATAATTATTGTTCCATAGCACCAATTATAATTGGTGCGATGTTAAACTGAACTTAACAAAAAAATGTATTTACCAGGTGAGGCCCACTGAGCTATGTAGCTCTTTTTCAGAAGCGACCTGGCCACAAATGATAGCTCAGCGAATTGGCTCATCACGTGGACATTTATAGCAGCCAAATAGTCTAAACGCATGTTTCTAAATGTGGAGGGACAAACTGAAGGACCCGGAGAAAAATCCACGCGATCACAGGGAAAACATGCAAACTCCAAATATACAGGCATCGGGATTGAACCCAACAATTTCCTATATACCAGGAAAGGCAGTTAACATCTCACCACTGTGGTGTATACTGCGTGACAATTTGAATTGTTTGGCTGTGTCGGGTGGCAGAGGGTCTAAACGGTATGAATTTGGCCAGTTCGTAAGAATAACAAGAATACATTCAAGTCGCTGCACAGTATTCGCTCACTCTTGAAGAGAGGGAATGGCATATCTCCGATGCCCACGGAAAGGGCGTTTCACAACATTTGTGCGATGCGCCGGCCCTCACTACCTCCACGGTGCTGGATTACAGGCGACGTGCACAGCCGCCATTGTGTAGCATTACCCACAATTCAATTACGAACAATCCAGATATTTCGCGCCTCCAATTTGGCACGGTTCGCTACGTGCGGTGCGAAAGAAGTTCAACATACACGTACGTCCATACGACTGTGCCGGCAGTGGACTGTGATGATCGAGGGCTGTGTGCGTGCCCGTGCCGTCGACGGGAGTATTAACAATTGTCAACGTGCAGAAGCGGAGCGTGCCGGCTACGAGCTGCTGTGCGGGAACGGCGGCCGCGCTCCGGTCTCCGACTTCCGCCGCTGCCACATCGCGTTTGTGGCCGCGCACGCCGTGGTGGCACGAAGCAGCGACGACATCGACCAGCGTAAGCGCAGCGCCATCCTGGGTCTGCTCAACGAGGCAGAGGTGGGACTCCAAACCTCTCCCCTCTCCCCTCACCCACGTTATTCTGCAGCGCTTGCGCGTGATGGCCAGCAGCAATGTGACCAGGAGCTAGATGCCAATGACGAAGTCTGCTGGCCATGATGGATGGGAGCGCTTCGGCAGAGAGAGTTTGCGTAGTTTTGATATTTCTCCCATTTAAACATCGAACAAAGATCATCTGGCACTCTCTTTCTTCTCATATTAGGAAGCCACTGGAGCTATGCACTTTTATATCTAACTTGAAAAACTCATTTCTTTAGAACTTCTTTTTGTGTTTAGTTTGTTGTCCATCCCCCGCACCTCCGATTAGCATGGTTGGCAACGTGCAGTGCGAAACAGGTTCAACATACATACAACGAAGCGGAGACCACTGCGGTTTACTACATGGTCCATAGTTTTGGTTGGATGCTCACAATCGCGCGACTGTGGCTTGTCTTTAATTTTCCATTCATAAAGGAGATGTGTGCATTAGCCTGTTCATCTTCTGATGTGGATGATGTTATTATGCGACCTCTATAAGATGAAAACTCTATGAAAATAACTCTTCCGTGACAATACGCCTCCACACGTGGAGAGACGGATGTATGAAGCACGTATTATATGTATGTTGAACTTTCGTTCGCTACATAGCGAACCGCGCTAATCGGAGGTGCAAAGCAGGCGCACTGTGCGATTATGCCATTGCTCATATTCTCCACAACGACGCGAACGATTGATATGTTGTTTTTTTATCAGTTTATTGTCAAAAGACCAAAACCTTGACTGGGCCCATCCCCGTGTGATTGCTCGCTGGCTGGGCTGTCCGTTCTGTGCGGCTGCTGCTCAGGAGGAGATTTCGCCCGAGTGTCCCGGCCTTTTCCAATGAGTCCGGTGTTCTCGGCGAAGGCCCTAACACCGGCCCTCACGGTGCCAATGGTTTGATAAAATTCTGGCCAATGAAGCAGCTCATGGGTGACATTTGAGACTTGTCGTCACTGGATTTTGACCTTGCGGCGAGGTTTTCGTTTAGACTGCTTGGAGCTTAATCGGGTAACAAATTCATAAATTGCGGCCTGCCTCTTCTGCCGAGATGTTAATTGCCACCGTGGCTGCTACGGTGGCGAAATGTTAATTACCTCACCTGGTAATACAGGAGGTATTACCAAGCGACGCCTGCTATATATTTCGAGTTTGCATGTTCTGTCTCCCCGTGGTTGCATGGATTTTTCTCTGGGTTGCCCGGTTTCTCCCTCCACATTTAAAAACACGCATTTAGAGTATTTGCCTGTTTGTAAAATTCCACGTGATGATAAGCCACCATCATTGAGCTATCCTTTGTGGCCAGGTCGCTTCTGAAAAAGAGCTATATAGCTTAGTGGGCCTTACCTGGTAAAGAAAGGATAATTTCCAATTATTGTAATTTGGACCTGGCCACTTTGAATATGTTATTAATAAAAAAATCAATAGAAGTCCATTTTCAAGGACTTCATGGAAATAGCGACGGGTGCGGACTTTTGTTTGTTAAAATGTGATCAATACTTTGGCACGCGTGATTAATACCTTTATAAACGTGACAGTCATGTGGGGTGGTGGAGGGTTATGACGACAATCGTCGTATTGCCTACACACACCCAAGTTTTATGTTACCTGCAAAATATGTTCACATTCCACCTCTGCTGCTACTGCTGCTGCTTCTGCTGCCAGAACTACTTTGGAGTGAACGGGACTCAAAAAAGCAAGTTTGAGCTTTTCAGCTCTTCCTCGTATGGCGGCAAGAACCTTCTTTTCAAGGACTCGACGCAGTCGCTCTTCCGCCTGCCGGCGCTCTTCAACCACCGCAGCTACCTGGGCTCCGAGTACACGAGCGCGCTCGCCAGCCTCTCCAGCGCCCGCAGAAAGGGTACACTGGCGGCGCCCGCTCTCGCAACGACGCCCTGCACATCTACACTACGGTCCACGTGGAGGGACGGCCAATGGGAAGGAGGCGCATATGTCCGCCCGTTTATTTCGTCGCTTATGTTCTCAGTCATGGCCCTCATCTTATCTAGGATTTTACATATCAAAGCGCTTTACAAGAGTTAAAAATGGTACATTAGGAGTATTGGCTGATGGGGAAAAGGGATGGGATTTGACTGTTGGGGAGGGGAAGGCATGGCAAGGAAGGGAAAGGGAGGGGCGACGTTAGGAAGGGGAAGGATGGTTAAGGTTTAAAGGATGAGGACAGAAATTAGTGGGGGGATTTGCTAATGAAACGAGATGAGTCTCAAGGGACGAACGGAAAATGGTTTAGTGAAGTTGCCAGTGTTGATGTGGAGTGGAAGTTCATTCCAATGGATTGGAACCAGGAACATACCTGTCAACCCACATGGTTTACCAGTATTCTTGTACGGAGACATTTAGTTTTCAGGTCCATACGACGCACAGCCATTTCTAAAGGGGCAACACATTGTTGTTGTTGTCTTTTTGTTTGTGTTTCCCCCTTGTGATGGGACTTTGTAGGATGAACGTTGAGAGTTATAAAGGCGGGCTTAACGACACATTTATATTTACGCGATCTAACCCAAAAAAACCTCTATAATGGTAGTGTCAAATGAGTACTGGTGTGTAAACATCTCAACTAAGGAGACAAAGACGGCCGGGCGTAGTGTTGGCCACCCACCCCCTCGTGTGCCGTGCCTGCCATCGTAGGTGCTCGCTCACAGCACTTGCCCCAACAGTCTGTTAAGGCTACACGGGGGATCTTTGCCTTGTAGGGAAGAGCCCCCTGCGCTGGTGTTGCATCAGCGACGGCGAGAAGAACAAGTGCGATGCCTGGGACCTTCACAAGCGCGAGCTGCGCTGCCTGGGCACCCACTCCATGGAGAAGTGCATCTGGATGATCAAGGTGAGCCTTGAGTCACCAGAACGCAATTCCCTTATTGTTATTATTATTTGTTGTTATTGTTGTAGTTAATATTATTATTGTTCATATTATTGTTATTAATGTTCATTGTTTTCCTTAGCCCGCACCTCCGATTAGGATGGTTGGCTACGTACGTTGCAAATGAAGTTCAACATACGTACATTATGTTGGTTTATTATTCCGCGTTCACCATTGTCAATATTCCCATCGGCGGCTGGGGCACACCCCTCAGTGTTCACAGCGTAACCAAGTTTACTGCCGGCACAGTCGTACGTACAGTACGTGTGTCGAACTTGGTAGTGCAGCGGGTAGCGCTACGCTGTGCTGCGAACGCGGCGACCCGAGTTCGATTCCCGCTCACAGCCAACACCGGTGACGATTATCCGAACCGGTCCTGGGCCTCCTTTAGGTTGACTCAGCCTCAAATGAGTACCTGGTGCATTGTGTAAACACCGTCACTAGGGAAACAAAGGCGGCCACGCGTGGTGCTGGCCACCCACCCCCTCGTGTGCCGTGCCGGCCTTCATAGGTGCTCGCTAACAGCACTTGCCACAACAGTCTGTTAAGGCTATATGGGGGATCTTCGTCTTTGTGTTTAACTTCTTTTGTACCGTACGTAGCTAAATGTGATCATCGGAGTTGCGGGACACGCTTTTGTCAAGGGAAGGCGGTGATGATGCTACAATGTGCCATGCACATTGAGCAATGTGCAGGTAATAGTTTCAGCAGTGGGATGTGTTGGCCAATACCAGTTACACGGTGTGTGTTTGACCTATGGGAGGGACCTGTAAGAAACCCATGCAGAATAGGGAGAGAACATACACAGGCACAGACATCTTTCTGACTCCGTAGCCACCAAAACACCCGATGGTGAACCCACTGCTGGAAGAAGGCCTTGTCACAACGTAGGGGTGCTTTGATTATCTCATCGCTACATTTGCCTGTGAGAGTTGTTCCTTGACTCACTGGAAAGTCAAACGCCCTTGCAGAGGGGGACATTACATTTGCCCGGCTGTGTTGGGTGGCGGAGGATTTTCTTCGTCACAAATTTGGCCAGACCGGGCCGCGAAATCCGACCGCGCGTTGAGTGACGGACCCCTCCTGTCTCGCGGCAGTACGGCGAGGCGGACGTCATGAGTCTCGACGGGGGGCAGGTGTACCTTGCCGGGAAGTGCGGACTCATTCCCGTCATGGCGGAGTACTACGATGACGGTACGCACCCGCACACGTGCGCTACCACACCGGACAAAAGCACAGCATTCCCTCGCCAACCACCTTGTGATGGGCGGTGACGTGGCCTTGCAGAAGAGCGTTCTAATTTCAAACAAAACTTTTGTATATTATTTTACCAGGTAAGTCCCACTTGAGCCACATGGCTCTTTTTCAGAAGCGACCTGGCCACAAATGATAGCTCCATGAAGTGGCTTATCGCGTGGAAATTTACAGGAGCCGTTCTCCTGTATACGAGGTGAGGTAGTTAACATCTCGTCACCGCTTGCTACAGAGGTTTACGGCTCATGTCCAGTGACCACCCTGGTTAATGCTTCGGGCGAACTACTGGTTCACAGTAAAGGTACTGTGACGTCATTTTAAGGAGTGGGCCACTGTGTGACGGCATCATTATCCAAATTTGACCAACGACCTGCATATTATTGAGTTGGAATCTACGTAGGAATCATCTATGTAGCAATCACAAATAGACTATATTTCGCAAACACAGTTACACAGTTTGCGCGAGTTGCGGGAGCGACGGGTGATTTTCCAACGGGTGGATCTTTAACATGGTGCCCGGATGCCTACGAGCGATTTCAGTTGATAACGTACTTTGGGCTGGGTTGGTCCATGGTTGAGCATCGCTTAGGATTTAGGGGGAGAGGAGGTTTCCCAGCGCGAATCATCTGGCGACGATGAAGCAGCGTTCCATGTTGAGGAGGAGGTCTGGAAGGCCCGAGCGCTCGGAATAATGTTCGCATTACCGTCTGGCGGGCAGGACAGAGTGAGCGCGGAGAGACGAGTTGATGGTGGACGACACTCAATGGCGAGGCGTGTGTCGTGGATTATGGCAAAACGGCCCCCACCTCCCCACGGGCGGGAGCCAGGAGTGCGCAGAGCCTGCGGGGTGTTGACGGCAGGAGGGGCGACGGCTTTCAGTTTGGCGGCACGGTGTCGGGAGCCTGCGCCGTGCCCCAGCGTAGAAGATCGAGGGCGTAGTCACTGATGTCAGAGTTACATTCTTGTTTCCGCGTTTGCGCTTCAAAACGGACCGCGTTTCATCAATAATTGTTGCCTGCCTCGCTCTTGTCTCTTGCCGACAGACAAAGTGTGCAGCGGCAAAGCCACAGGCGTTGCCACCGGTAAGACGACCGCAGCGGATGCCGAAACCTGCTCAGGCAACAGGATTGTGAAGTTTCACAACAATAATGAGTCAGAATCAGAATGTGTATTTATACTGGAGGAATCCGACGAGCTATAAAGCTCTTTTTCGCAGATGTTATATCAACTTGTAGAGTGCCGCCACAACCGCCTAGCGTTTGCTCGCTCTCGTAGAGAGAGAGAGAGGATGACTCGGAGGCACGAGCAGGAAACACGGATAAAGAGGGAAGCCAGCAGCAGCGACGCGGTCAGCTGGCGCCCACAATTGCCCAAGCTCTGCGGTCCTCTACATTTGAAGGTGTTATCGGCCGATTAATGAGTTGTTTACACGTGGGAGGCAACCGGAGCACGTGGAGAAAAGCGACAAGTGGAGTCCGCACATTTTCCTGGACCGCTTTCTGACAAGCCAGACGGCGGTCCAGGGTAGGGGCACCTCCTCAACGCCCATGGGAAGGGTGCTGGGGTACCCATAGGTCAACCAAAAGCATGTTGAGTGGAGCAACGTTCTCACAAAGGTCTGAAAAAAGTTTCATAGTTTAACTTTTTTTTACAAAACGTATTCAAATCATTTTATTGGCTTCATGGCACAAAATGTAGAATCCTTTTTGAAAACCACCCAGAAACAGTGCGCCCCATGTTCCTTCAAGTAGCTGATTCATCCTTAACGCAGTTGGGGTTTCACTTTTTCATGCACGCACGATGACAGTCAAACCGATATATCTTAGTTGCCGAGATGAAGAAAGGAAATCAGCTCGTGTATGGTCGTTGGATGTATTGCAACATCCCAGGACCATCAGAGATGGCGATGGCTTGGGGAGGCCTCCATCCAATGGTGGATTTACCTGACTGACCTCCTGTAAACCAGGCGAGGTAGTTAAAATCTCGCCACCTTGATTACCCTGGAGCCAGGGTACTGGTCGGGGTCGGCGTTCAGCGGGAGGTCAAAATCATCCTGCGTTCGAGTCTAAGGCAGAGTTTCAAACCGAGGCCCCTGGCTTTGCTGCCCCCCCCCCCCCCCCCCCCCACAGGGAAGTACTACGCGGTGGCGATCGTGAAGAAGACGAACCGGGACGTGAGCCTCAAGGACCTGTCGGGCAAGAGCGTCTGCCACACGGGCATCAACCGCACGGCGGGCTGGAACATCCCCATTGGGCAGCTCGTCGCCGACGGGAAGATCGACAGCTGCAACATTGAGAAGGGTATTGTTGCTTTAGGTCCCAGACGAGGCCAGCTCAAAAGAGGAACTGAACGCGTGGCCATTTTGCGTCGTTGAGAGCGCCAACTCGAGGAGTTGAGACAAATCGAATGATGGTTTTACTCTTTCTGGCAGTAACACAGGAGGTGTTAAGATTTTCAAACACCAAATAGACACTCACACCTATCGCAAGGCATCACATCTGTGGAAAAACACGCTAAGAAACGTGCTCTGAGAATACACGCATTGTTTTTGAAACTGGTTGGCCTACACCAGAGACAGCCTTCCTGATGGCCTTGTATCACCAGTGTGAGACCAGAAAACGCCAAAAGACGAACAGTACAAAGACAATGCACGTATCAGAGCATTTATAGCTCGGGGTGAGCAGTTATATCTATGGGACCTTGATTTGCCAGTATCGACATGACGTTATTGCCAGAAAGGGTAAAGCCTATACCAAAACGTGTCACCTCTTGCGACAGCATTCGCGTAAACTGCGAGTCTCGAGAAAAAAATCGCATTTGAATGGTTCATATACACCGCAGTTATAACCAGGGCGGCCTGCCAGACTCGAACCACTGAACCTTTGCTACAGGCGGCAAAAAACGCCCCCTGACTCTGGGCTTTTTGCCAGCAGCAGCTTTTGCTTCCTACAGATCAGGAACCCATTTGCAACATCGACATGAACCCGCTTGCTGTGCTGCCGTGTGCCAGGGGGCAAGTGATCCCGCTTGCTGTGCTGCTGTTTGGCACTGAGCCCGACTCGTCTCGATGGCACTTCGTGGATTTTTATTTCCCTCCGGGTCGCTCTGCTCTTTTCCCTCCACGTTTAGAATCGACGTGCGTCGAGGTTATGTAGATGAATTTGCCGCTGTAAGTTTCCACATGATAAGCCACTTCGTTGAGCTATCGTTTGCGGCCAGGTCGCTTCTGAAAAATCAGCCAATAGCTCAGTGGGCTTTACCTGGTAAAATAAAAATAAAATATGTAAAATGTTTTAAGTCATTTGTTTACTTTTACTATACTTTTCACTTATATCGTGTTTTTGTTTTGTTTGTTATTGTAACGTTCTGACCTGGCCCCTACTGATACATCTGTGAAAAAAAGCGTCATAGCTCATTGGATACCTCCTGTATGAATGAATAAGTTACATAGTCCCTCGGTTAATAGTGACATCAGTTCATGGTTTATCGGTTAACGTTTCACCTCCCATAGGACCCCATGGCTTTGACTAATGTTATCATTGTGATGTCACGGTACCGTGTGTGCGTTATGCACGCGGGTGCCAATTTCGGCCAATCCGAGCGCTCGTAAGTGGGGCAGAGCGCATGCCCTCAGCCAATCAGCGACGCCCATTTACGAGCGTTTAAACCTCGACTGCCTTTGTTCACGTTACATTTTCTCTTTTGGCAGCGGAACCATTCCCCGCGTGCGACCTATATGCCATTCACAGTTATATTCGGCAGATCGGTCGTTTTCGTGGAACGGATTAGGAACGCTGACTGAGGGACGACTCTATTCTGGTTGCGACCCGTAGGCGCGGCGCGCCTTTTCGGGCCGAGCTGCGCGCCGGGCTCGCAGGAGGCGTCGTTGTGCGAGCGCTGCATCGGGGAGGAGGCGGCGACCGTCGGGACCTCCGGCAGGCACAAGTGCGAGTTCAGCAGCCACGAGCGATACTTCGGATACAGCGGCGCGTTCCGGTGAGGGGTCCCGCGCGCGCGTTGAGCCTCGCCGACACGCCAATGTGGCGAGGCGGCCATTGCTGAGGATTGATCAACCACCCCTTCCACCCCTTCCCCCCCCCCATAGTGCCGTGCCACCCCCCCCACCCCCCGTCCGGCCCCCTTTGATGTGTGGCGTTCGGCATGGACACGTGCGTCCGCTGAACGCAGGAATGCACTGCATCCAAAAACGAACGCAGTACGTCTGTGTGTGTGTTGAACTTCGTTTGCACAGCACGTGGCCGGACGTGCTAATGGGAGGTGCAGGTGCCATGTCTGCATGTTTCAGGCCGCCCCTGTTTAATGCTGCGGTGTGCGTATTAACCATGATGGTATTATTAACCATGATGGTATTATTAACCATG
>CM025667.2:5592282-5620545 GCA_014621495.2 Entosphenus tridentatus
ATTAACCATGATGGTATTATTAACCATGATGGTATTATTAACCATGAAATACTCACGTGTGCCGTCTGATTCACGGTGGACGTTATAGATCCCGTGACGTTGTTCGGAAAGAGTAGGCCATTGTGCGCCGGGCAGCATGGTGGACCAAATGTTCCATATTTGAAAACGTACTGGCAAATGACTGAATTGAGATGAGACACGTATGAACGTGACGTATCAACATCGCCCGCGACCGGCTGACGATTGCCCATTTGCAGACCAGGTGCTGTGTCCACTTTGTGCACCCAGGGACAGCCACTGTCGTGTAACTATTCACGTGCTAATTTCAACATTGGTCATGAGAAAACATTTCTTAGTGTTAATCTTCTCGTGCCCCACGATGTAAAGAAGTCTCCAAGTCGCACCACGCACCCTCTCACACTGGCCTCTCTGTTTACATGCTGTGAAGAAGAGTCATTGCCATGAATGTCACCTGTTATGTGTTGTTGCTTTCAAGGCCACAGTGTTATTGACGAATGTGTAGAGTTGTTGTATGCATCAATATGTCCTTGTGTGCCTGTATTAGTGTGCCGTTGCATCCTCATTTTCTAAAGCCATGTCTGCGTGTTTCTGTGTCCCCGTGTCCCCATCTCCCTGTGTCTCCGTGTCCCCATGTCCCTGTGTGTGTCTGCAGGTGCTTGGTGGAGACTGGAGACGTCGCCTTTGCGAAACACACGACCGTTTCTGAGAACACGGACGGTAAGTTCCGACGGCCAGGGATCAGTTTTGGGGCGCCGTGGTGGCGAGATATTAACTCAGTCGCCTGACATGCAGGAGGTCGTCGGTTCGATCCCAACCCTGACGTCTGCTGTATATTTGGAGTTAAAATGTTTAATCCTCCACATTTAGAGTCAACGTGCATTCAGAGTGTTTGCCCGCTATAAATGTACACGTGATGATAAGCCACTTTGTTGATCTATCATTTATGGTCCGGTCGCTTCCAAAAAAGAGCTATATAGCTCAGTAGGCCTTACCTGTTCAAATTAAAATAGTTTTTCTAGTTTTTACTTCTTTGTGGCTACTGCCGTTCGTGCAGTGAAAGGCTGAGGGGGTCCCGGTGTTCACCACGGAAGAACCGAGGGTTTGACCACGCATCCACGAGTGGTGACTGTGTGGTAGATGATCCAATGTGTGTCGCACGAGCGAAAGGATTAGTTTTAATTGATGGTTGTGCCCCTGCAAAAGTGTGGATTCTCAATCAGATGATGAGCACGGTTGGCTCTGCACGGTACATATGTACATACATATGAGGCGACGTTTGTCTTTGCGTGTGGCACAGGTGCCAGCAAGGAGGGGTGGGCCAAGAACTTGCGCTCGTCCGACTACGAGCTGCTGTGTGCGGACGGCAGACGGACCCCGGTCTCTGCCTACAAGACGTGCCACCTGGCGCAGGCGCCGTCCCACGCTGTCGTGACGCGCGCCGCCCTCAAGACGCCCGTGCAGGAATTCCTCAAGGATTCGCAGGTGCCACGGCTAATGGCTACTCACACGTGACCGTTAGCATTCTCGCTCACGCACTCACACCGCATTCACACATTCACACTGCCACTCGCAAAAAACAACAGCCGCCTGTTCACCACGAAGGGGCGGCGACGTCACCCTGGCACTTGTGCCAGGCTAGGTGCACTTTGAGGCGATCACGTGAAGTGTGAAATGCTCGCTGGTAGGTCACCGGACAGACCCAGGTGGCGTGAGATGACTGGTAGATGCACCACCTGTGCTCCCCACTGTGCCAACTTATTATGTTATAGCCACCCGGCGCTCCGCTTGTGTTGTGAGCGTCGCTCCTCCTCCCTCTATTGTTATTGGTGGGCGATTGCCTCCAACTGCTCAGTAGCATCCTTCACGAGCATCCTCCATAGAGGCCGATCTTGGCACTGCTCGTACAATAGGCAAGTCCAATCAGCCGCACATCTCCCTGTATCACATCAGCCCATCTCTTCTCTAGTTTGTGCCGTGCCAAATGTATCTCCCGCTATCTGGCCAAACAGAAGAATTCTTGGGCATGCAGTGGCTGGGCATGCTGGCTACGTGATACAGCCAATTCAGCCTTGCCTGCCGGAGGAGCTCACTGATTGAACTGTGTTCAGATGTTTCGAGGATTTGTGAGCTCCTCACAAAATCCAGTCCGGTTAAACTCAGGATGGATTGTAGGCAGGCCAGCCTGTATATTTCAAAACGGCACAGATGTTCCTATAAAGGGGTCCACGTTTCTCAAGCATAGAGAAGAGAGGGCATAAGTGTGGCCAAAATGACAGAGAGCTTCATATAGAGCACAGCGTGCTAACCACTACACTACAGCTTCTTACCCACAAAGACAAACACACTCACATTTATTAACATTTTCATACACACCCACAAATACTGGTCATTACAGTCAGTGCGGTAGGAAAGGCATATGCCAACACACCATCGACTGTTTATTGTTCCTGTGCTGTTTTCCAGATCGTATGAAAGTTTTCAATTGGTTTGATAACTATGTTATTGTTGATCAGCACATATGAAGCGTATTAAAATAACGATGGCACCTGTCCCTCCGGTGCGTCTGCAGCTAAAGTACGGTCGGAGTGGCACGGACAGAGAGAAATTCAGTATGTTCAGCTCGGAGCGCTACCAAGGCAAAGACCTGCTCTTCAAGGACTCCGCCAAGTGCCTGGTGAAGGTGGAGACCGACTCCTACAGAGACTTCCTGGGGGCTGGTTACGCCAAGACCATGGACGGCCTCAATGCCTGCGCTAAATCAGGTCGGGGCACCAGCGGTGACAGCTGTGGTTTATTATTATTTTTGTTATTGTTGCTGCGGTTGTTTCGTCTTTTTCAGGAGGTTTTTGCCAGGTTTTTCGCGACGTTTAATTTCAATTGGGAAATTTGCAGGTCGCTCTGCAGCATCGGGATATTTCACCGATACCAGTTACAGCGTCACCTCGTTATTCGCGAGGGATATGGGTTCTGGAGATGCTCGTGAAGAGAAAACTTTGCGGATCATGATGTTTATATATATTTTTATGAATTACCTTAAATAGATACATACAGTAACCTATTAAATACATGACAATCATGGCACGAAAAAACTGGTTTTAATAAACATGAAGTAAATATTAAAGTATTAAATCATATTCTTGGTTAATAATAAAAATAAAACAATAAAATTCTCACGACGTTTCGACTGCAACACAAGCAATCATCATCAGGTGTGAAAACCACGTGACTTTACCGAAAGAACCAAGAATATGAATCCCTGCAGTCACGAAAGCTTTAAATCGAAAAATATTAAATAATAGTTTAGAATTTGTTTTTACCTTATTTCATCACTTTATCTCTCATCACTTTAACTCGTCACTTTCTCTCTCTCGATGCAGTTGTTGTGTCGAGTTCCAGATGCGATTTGCGGATAGCCAAAGTCGCGGACAGCAAATTCGTGAATAACGAGGGAATACCGCACATTGCGTGTGTGTTTAGCTCTTGACGGAAACCGGAGAAGCTGGAGGGAAACCCCAAGCAGAGCAGGGGGAGAACAAACTCCATGCAAATGTTGTGGCTTGGCTCTCCAACACATAACCAGTGTGCTCCACGAGTGACGAATTGGCACGTTCTGTTTACGTGACAAACCTTACTAATTGGCTGTGTCCGCTGGTGGCGGGTTTTAACGACACATTTATATATTTACGCGATCTAACCCAAAACAAAAAAAAACCTCTATTATGGATGATATTGGTCGCGAAAGCCTACGTGTAATACTCCATGCGGAAATGCACTACAGTCGGGAATTTAACCCAGGAACTTTTTTGCTGCGGGGCGCAAGTGTTACCGCTGCGCTGCCGTGCGGCTCGCGTTTAGGGAGGGCAATGAAGATCCCCCATGCAGCTCGCACGGGGTTCATCATAATGGCAATGTTAGAGCTCTGAGCCAACACTGCTGAGAACCAGGGTTTTAATCCAGGTACAAGCCACTCCTGTTGAAGCCAGGGTCCCATAGGAAACCACGCCCTCATAGGAGAAGTTGTTGGGCTAAGTCGTGTGGCTAATGAACGCACGATAACAAATGCCATTTTTGGTTTAGAGCTAAATTAACCGAGCTCAACTCTAAGGGAGAGTTCCTACCAAGTTTCAAGTTGAATTAGTTTAATCAGATGAGAACTCAGAGAGTCCTAATTTGCAAGAGTGATCGGGGAAAACAGTCGGCCAGTTGGGGTGACCATTGTTGTGTGTAATCCAAATTTATTAACTTTCGGGTAATTTTTTAAACTGTAAAATGTGGACCCTAAAGCCGGCACACAAATCGCACACTCTTACGAATGCCATCACATCGTCTTTCACGCCTATTGTGAAGCAGATGGCACATACAGTATCTGTATGGTAAATCCACAAGTGCGGGTTTATATAAATTCAAAACTCCACAGTTGACCGGCGGGCGCGTGTCCACGCCACATGACCCTCCCTCCGTCTCGTGACTCTTTATCGTATCGCGATAGAGCCCTGGCATGTCATCTACTGTGAGAGCGGGAGCGACCCTTAGACAGAGGTGATGGGGTTATTTTCCTGCCCTTTACCACTCGATATGAACAGCCCGGGCCTTGTTGCTGATGCCAACTCATGGGTTTTTGCTGGTCTGGTTAATGTCTCCCGACAGATCTGCAAGAGGCGTGCGAGTTCGACGTCTGCCAACTCCCCCGAAAGTACCACTCCCTCCAGAACTGAGCCGCCTCCAGGCACAGCGCCCGTCCTTCCTCCTTCCCGTACCCTGCCGCCCCCTCGCTGTGTCGCGCAGCGCTCCCTCGCGTGCCTCTCGCTGTGCCACGGGGCTCGATCCGTACGCACAATCGACCAAGTTTAAATCCTGTCCAGAGGTTGACACAGGCCATCGTGCCATACCAAGGTTCTTAAAATGAGCGTCACTTGGCGCTAAACAAACATGGATCATCCCATTACAAGGATGGGTTCCGACAATAGATCGTAAAGGTTTTTGGGTTAGATAATACTGATGTGCTGAAGTAATAGCTAATTGGTACGTTTGTAAATACTGTGGGTTTACTCGCCATCACACCGATGGTGCTGAAGTAAGTTCATTGGCAGGTTTCGTTCCTTGTGACAAACCTTACTAATCGGTTGTGTCGGGTGGTGGTGGTGGTGGTGGTGGTTTAACAACACATTTATATTTAGATGCTCTAACCCAACAACCTTTATGATGAATAATATTGGTCGTGAAAACCTACGTGTTGAATTGGAATTGACACTGCTAGCTCTTTTGTACTGATAATTCCAAACCAGTGTAAGTCTGGCATGCATATTCCATAATGAATACATCCCAATTTTCTCTAATGCAATTTTAAACAATTTGACGGAGATCTTGCACCAGCGATGCAAATTCCACTTCATTATGCTGGTGCCTATGTATCGGGAAAGGAAAGACAGTGTGATAGGGCGAGCTGGACTGTGGCTGGGATAAGAACTGTGGCATAACGATTGTGTGCCTCTCACTCTGCTGACCCAGCTGTATCCTGACCCATGCCGATTCAACCTTCTTACAGTCAACACTTTTAGCTGCTTGTGGTTGGAGGCTCAATGTCTTTGCTGTACACCCGCCGCCCCCGCCGCCCCACACGCTGTGTGCGCACAGCAGCAGCAGCAGCAGTAGCCTGCACCACTCTTTGTTGTCCGACTGAAGATTGTAGTCTTGACAGCACACGTGTCAAGCTTGATGGGGAGCCTCATCAGATTGGATAGACAGCAGCTCATCGGACATGGAGGCATGATTGGTGAACCCCACCACTGCAGTCTGCGAAATTCATGAAATTGTAACGGCGGAGAGTGCCTTACGTGAACTATTTAAGATCAAGCAAATTCTTTTTTTTTAAATATGCAACTTCATGAGATAACAAGTTGACCCTCACGTGCAATTTCCCCTTCATTTTTCAAATCACTTTTCTTTTGTGAGGTCAACGTAACACAGCCGGTGTCAACGGACAACGTTCAACTCTTACATTCAACGCTTAATCCTCGGTGTGTAATCCTGCAGGGTTAATAACACAGCAATGTAAATTAAATCCTTTCGACGAAACTCTTGTCTGCATTGCTTTTTGCTTGTGCGGTTTCTTTATTGAAAAGTGTAAAGAGCACAGAACGTCACGACTACCAGGACTCGGCCTGTCCAGGGGTTGTGAGGAGGCGAGTCCTGTACAGTACTCCCTCCGCATTACACTTCCTGCTGTCACCGGCAATGGAATATGCCCGACCTAACAGAATCGGAATCTTAATTTAGAATGTAAAAATCCGATGAGCTATGAAGCTCTTTTTTTTTACAGATCTCCAGTAGGGACGGGTCAGAACGTCACAACAACAAACAGCACAACAACTGATTGGAGGGCAAAGTACAATATAGCAAAGCTAAACAAGTCACTATATATAAATTCAATATATTGTAATAATTTACATGTAAGGTGCCTAATGTTTCACGGTGCCCAAGTACAAATTGCGAAAGTACATAAATTCCTCGCAATTTTTCCACACTAAATGCTATTTTGGGAAAAGCGGCAAAACAAAGAACAATCCCAGACCACAGCAAGACAACACGCAGTCGCTCAATGGAATTGCACATTAAAATTGAGCCATCAACTCGGATTCAGGAACGTTCACCAGAAAGCTCCTATGCCCAGGGCCAGTACCAAACCACTGAGGCTGGACATCGAAATCTCACATTGAGCCACATTGCCCACGTGCACAGATAACTCTGATCCCTGTAGGGCAAAGTCTCTGCTCCAAGGACGTGGTCTCTACCCCGCGAAGCTAGTACAGGCAGTCATCGACTTACGAACACCCGATTTTCGAACCAGCTTCCATGAAATATGCTCGGTTAAACATTGACTTCAAACACGAACTCGTACATGTGTAGTGGGTTAAATTCAAGCGCACACTGGAACTTTGGAGGCAACACTCTTTATTAGCCAACACAACGGGTAACTCTTAACATTAACAGGATAACGACATAGGGTAGTAGCCACCATTCCTAACTTAACTAATACACGGGGATACTGCTACATTACTGGACCAGAACAGCTCAACACGCTGCCTGGTCCACTAGCGGAGACCAGAGACCGAGAATCGTGGACGGCGGCTTCATTCCCAGAGTTGACCTAGCAGAACAGCCCAGCTCTCAGGCCCCGCACGAGCTTAATCCGCCACTGAATGAGGGATATTGTCTGTTTCGTTATTCTGCTCAATGAGTTCGTAATTCATAATACAGCTTTTTTGTTTTATGGGTTAGATCGCGTAAAAATAAATGTGTCGTTAAACCCGCTACCACCCGACACAGCCAAATGAGTCAAGGGTTTGTCACGTAAGCAGAACGTGACAATTCGTTACCCAGTAGAGCAACACCGGTTGTGTCGGAGAGCAAATCCACAACATTTACAATCTGAATACGACGTTTCGGCCAGTAATTGCAAGCGGCATCATCAGGCGGCAGCCAGAACTGTGGAGGAATCCTCCACGTGCTGTCCCTTCCTTGAAGAGCGCGGCCATTGTGAGTTTGAAACTTCGCGCGGGTCGCAGCGCGCATGCGCAGATCGCCCATGCCCCCCTCCCCCTGACACCCCTGGGGAGGTTCACTGAGGGCCCTAGCCCCTCCCCAACTCCACCGCACATTTCACAATCGCGTTTCTCGGAGAGATGGGGACGCGCGGCTTCCGTCTCCGGGGTTCACACAGCCGAGGTTACTCATTCATAGGGAGAGCGAGAAAGTGAGCGTGAGAGAGAGGGGAGAGGGAGGGAGAGCGTGAGGGGAGCGTGAAGGGAGTGTGAGAGAGGGAGGGGAGAGTGAGTGTGAGAGGGAGAGGGGAGAGTGAGTGTGAGTGAGAGCGTGAAGGGAGCGTGAGTGAGGGAGTGGAGAGTGAGTGTGAGAGTGAGCGTGAGCGTGAAGGGAGTGTGAGAGAGGGAGAGAGTGCGGGCAGTGAGGGAGATAGCGAGGGGTTGAGTGACACAAGAGTGAGAGAGGAGGGCATGAAGTGAAGTGGAGGAGGAGGGGGTTGCCCGTGTCGCCGTGGGGAGCAAGAGGAGGATGGCGGCGGCGTGAGAGGCCGCGGAGGTAATCTGAGATCAACTCATTCACATCAACATCATGCGCCAATGTCAATCCACTGCTGGATGAAGGCCTCCCTTCCTCAGCCGTCGCCTCCCCCCCCTACGATCCCGAGTCGTCAACATCGAGCTGATTTCACATTGATTACAAGCTGTCATCGCAGCTTCTAATACAATCAAAGGGCGCTTCACGTCAATGGGAGGCTGCATGATCAGGACTCTGATGTCAATGTCGAGGTTTGCTGCTGCTGCTGCTGCCCACAACAGAGAGGGCACCACAGAGCTGCCGACCCACGCGGATTACTACCACGTGTTCGTGCACAGGGAAGGTGAAATTTTCGATTTAAAGCTTTCGTGACTGCAGGGATTCATCTTCTTGGTTCTTTCGGTAAAGTCACGTAGAAGGGAAATACAATTATTATTTCCCTTCTACGTGACTTTACCGAAAGGACCAAGAAGAGGAAGGTGATTTGTCAGGGCCATGCGGCGGACAGACGTTTCAATAGTGGCAACAACACAACATTCAGCTTGTGTGTGTTTCCCTTGTGATGGGATTTTGTAGGATGAACGTTGAGATTTATAAAGGCACGGGTGACCAATACGGTCTGAATTGGTGGTCTGTGATAAGGGGGGGTTGACAGGGCTTCAACAGAGAGAATTTGCGTCGTTTTGCTGTTCCTTTCCTCGTGAAGGCCAATCGGTTCCAAAGGCGATGCCTATAATAACATCATCAGACATCTTTGCATGTTTCGCCACAAGTACCTACTTAATGCAGACTTGATTCCTTGCAAATAAAGGTATCAATTTGGTGTTTTAACATCTCAACACCTGTTTTATTGCCAGAAGGTGTTAAAGCCGATTATTATTTTTCATATGTTGATACTGGCAAATAAAGGTCCCATAGATATAGCTGCTTGCCCCGAGCTATAAATAATCTGATACGTGAATTGTCTTTGTACTGGTCTGACACCGGTGAGGCTAGGTCATCAAGAAGGCTGTCTCTGATGTAGGCTAATTCATTTCAAAGATAATGCATTACATTATCAGAGTACGTTTTACCACAAAGTACGTGTGGTTAATTCTGACTTGATTCCTTACAAAATAATATCTGCTGTTTGGACATCTCAACATCTGTTGTTCATACATCGACTGCCAAAAAAAAGTCCCTTAGATATTTACTGAACCCTGCCTCGGCTGGGAGTGCGACATCATGCAAGCCTGCACATTGCCAAAGTTACTTTGCATTGTCTCTGGGTCTTTCGTGACTTTACCGAAATACCCAAAGAGTATGAATTCCTGCAGTCACGAAAGCTTTAGGTCATTGCCGAGTTGAGCTTTCCTAAAGCACTCCAACCCCACTCGTCCACGCTTCTATGTCAAAATGTTGATGCATTGATGTCCTCCATCAGACATCTCTTGTGTTTTCCCAATTGCCCCGTGCCCAAATTTGTCGAGTTAAGTCTGAACATATCCTGCAGTTTCATTCCCACTGGGACGTGTTTCGCGCCGTACACAGCCACCTGCGAACCGGAGGTGCGCTAGAAGGACAAGCTAAAAAAAAGTTCTCAACAAATGAGTTTTCAATCTAGCAGTTGTAATCAACTATGGGTTATGGTTTTCTGCACCTCCGCTTGGCTACGTACAGTGCGAAAGAAGTGCAACATGTGGACCATATAAGTGGTCTTTAGTGGCTAGCGCCCTGCACTACGAATCCGGCGATCAGAGCTCGATTCCTGCTCAAAGACAAAATCTGTGACAAATATCTGAACCGGTCCTGGGCCTCCCCAAGGTGGGGGATCAATGCATACATTGTGTTTGTTTTAAAGTTTTGCCACAACTGTGTGGTTAATGTAGACTTGATGCTTTGCAATAGGTGTCTATTTGGTGTTTGAACATCTTAACACCTGTATGATTGCCAGAAAGGGTAAAGCCTTTAATTTTTTCGTAATTTTATACTGTTCAAAAAGGTCCCATAGATATAACTGCTCAATCCAGCTATTAATGCTTTGAGATTTGCATTGCCTTTGTATCGTTTGCCTTTTGGCGTTCTCTAGTCTAACACCGGTGCGACAAGGCCATCAACAAGACTGTCTCTGGTGTAGGCCATTCAGTTTCAAAGACAATGCATACGTCATTATCATAGCACGTTTGCATTTTTTTCCATAAGCATCTGTGGTCAACGCAGACTTGCCTTGAAATAGGTGTCTCTTTGGTGTTTGAACATCTTAACACCCCCATTCTTTCCAGAAAGGGTAAAGCTGATTATTTTTCCATCATGCATTGATCTTTGTTGTTGTGCAGTCTACAGGAACCAGCCCACATCCCCGTAAGCCCCGGTTCCCATGGGGCAGCCGTGGGAGCCGCAGCGCCGGCAGGCCGCGGGGTACCAGGCGGCGCTGCTCTTGGTGCTCGCGCTGGCGCTGGGGGGCGTCGGCGGCGCCGTGGTCCGCTCCCCCGTGCGCTGCCTCGTGGGCCTAGCGCTGGCGGTGGCGCTCACCCACGCGCTGCTGCTGCTGCTGCTCCTGTGCGTCGCCTCCCGCCGCCGCCACGCGTCCCGCAGGGCTACGCTGGCCGCCAAGGTGCCGCTGTCATTTCCACGCGGTTACGAGGGGTGGTGACACGGCCCATCAAATCGCCCTCAATGCACCTCATCTTATCAGATCTTAAAAGCTAAGCAAGTACAAGCCTGGTTAGAATTTAGATGGGTAACTATCAGGGCTTGCTATCAGTGTTCTGAGGAGATGGAAGTTTAGAGTATTTGGCTGCTATGAATTTCCACATAAGCCACTTGTTTGAGCTATCCATTTGTAGCCACGTCACTTCTGAAAAGGGGCTTACTTGGTAAAATATTTTTTTTTTTTAGTAAGTGCTGAGTGTCACCACCCATCAATGCATTGGGTTTTCTCCAGGTTCTCAGGTTTTTTTTCCATACTCAAATGGAATTGGCCAAACATTCCAACGCAGGGTTAAGCTTTTCTGAGTAATTTGAATGGTTGTTTTATTTTTTGTTGATTATCATGGGACGTCGTGTTTCTCCTAGGTGCGAGTAGCGATGAAGAGCTGTGCGTACCTTGTGCTCTCTTGCCTGTTCTTCCATGCGGTCACCATTCTCTTTGGAGCACCAGTCATTCAGTAAGCACCTCGGCCACAAAGGACACTCACTGTTTGAATGGTAATAACGCTCACGTATAATTTAGCGCGTTTGGCATGTATGCCATTCTCATCGCGCACGGCTTTCGCAAAAGCAGGCATGATGTATGATACAGTCTGGAGTAGTTTTGCAGTATGGAGCGATGTTGCCATGTGTAATTCCAATTGAGTAATATTTTGGTGTAATTTTTCACTCTTTGGCAAATTTTGACAGTGACTCCAGCACACAACGGCCTCATTTTCAATGACGTCAGAGAATTTTTACTTCCACCGTGAAGCAGACAGTCCGTACTGTTATGCTTAATACACCTGTGGTATTAATTAGGGCTGTCGATTAATTCGAACTGTGAACAAGCGACGAACGCACTGCTGTGAGGAGCCCTGTCACTAAATCTGGCAGGGTTCTAGCTCCTGAGGATTAAAACGATAAACCTGTAACAAAAAACGATTCTCTCAGCATGGCATTCGAGGAGGCTGAGGGATACTCAAAATGGGTCGTTCAGGCACATGTGGCAGCACTGCACTGAGAAGTCCGAATGGGGGCTCCAACCAGTAACGAGTTTCTGTGTTGTTCTTCTGCCTACAAACAGTCTGGGCTCTCTTGAGCAAGTGCAAATCGCAAGGCTGTGTGCACCTCCGATTAGCACGGTTGCCTACGTATGGTGCGAAAGAAGTTCAGCATATATAACATACATGTGCACCGAAATGGTGACATAGTTTAGCCGTGCAGGGCATGCAAGGGTTCATGTCGTGTGCTGCTGCTGCTGACGACGCCGCCACGTTGTGCACACATCCTCACTGTTGCCCTGCTTCTCTGCGTTTCTGATCCAGCCTGGCCCTGGAGACGTTTGTCTTCTCGATTCTGCTGACCACCTTCACGGCCCTGCCATGCCTCTGCATCCTCGGTCCCAACCTCTCCGCCTGGTTGCGCGTTTTCACCAGTAGTGGGTGAGCGATGAGTTGGTCTGCACCGCATTATCAATGAATGGATCGTGAATGAGCCCACGTGTACATTGCGCTCTCCCCGTCGTTTGACGAAACGTCTTCGGAACACAGATCCCCCAATTGGCAGCGCTGTCCCTGTGCGAGACGAGGTGACTCAAGTCTTGATTTAGCGGTGGGTCAGTAGGGGGCGAGGATTGCAATGCGAGTCATTTGTGGGTAAGCTGAGAGGATTGGATGTATCCGGGTAATGTTCCTTAAATGAAAAAAAAATCGACTTAACGAAGTTATTAATGTGCTCCTCGAAGGTTGATAATGGATCGAGGAACACATCGAGATTCCTGATTTCCTGTGGAGGCCGCATGTTGTGGCTGCCGATCATGAGACTTAGCGGACCCGGCATTTAGCAGTTGGAGGAGGTTTGTGCTGCATCCAAGCTGTGATAAGTGAAAGTGAGGACAAGACAACACAGGGAATCAATTTAATTAAATTTCCAATGAATGCAAATGTCAGCGTCTTTAGCATAAAAGTGTAATTTGAGACCTAAAAAATGAAAGGTGGTACCTAGCGGGGGCATGTAGGTACAGAAAAGAAGTGGACCCAGGAATGGGCCCCGGGGGATGCATAGTTAAACTACCGGTTGTGGACTTAGAGCCACCCAGGCTAAGAAATTGCTTGCAATTCGATAAATACGATCGAATCCAGCATAGTGCAGCACCATTAACCGCCACAGCTATTTCCAACAATTCAAGCAGAACACCATGGCCGATGGTATTAAAAACAGCGCACTGGTCGAGCAGAACTGAAATGCTGCACGAACCAGTTTTGGCAGCAGTCATTAAATCATCTGTATGTTGAACTTCTTTTGCACTACACGTCAACCGCGCTAATCGGAGGTGCGGGATAGGTTTTCGTAGGCCAATATCATCATCCGCGAAACGGGCTAATCACAAGCATCTCTGAAACGTATCCCTCGCGAATAATGAGGGAATCCTGTTTTATAATTTGTGGTGCTACGAACTCAGTGACCTGATTTTGGTTCTCGGCCATGTTTAGCTTCATTGACAAATGGTTTGAATACTAAGGGGAGGCCTTCATTCAACAATGGATTAAGAGAGGACTGTGAATGATTATAAACCATTTACCGTTCAGACACGTCTGCAAGTTGCTGGGTGGGTGTCCCGTTCATCGCTGAATCTCGGAACGCGCAAGCGGTTCAACGTAAATTTATTTTAGAGGCATAGCGCTATTGTTTTTAAGGACTTTACTCACCGCAGAGAAATGGAGCAACAAGACTGCCACACTCTATGATAGCTGTTGCAAAACTATGCTACACGCTCTCCCGCATGGCCTTGTGGGAGCCTGGGTACCAATTAAGTTTACAGTACATGCAAGTGCCACTGGGCTACATGGCAAATGCATGTACTGACAGAGAACGTTTAATCTTTCCCTGTGGGAAAAAAAAATTTTCCACATGAGTATTAGCAAATATCCACATATAATGGAATGTACGTTCACAAAAAACAGTTGCTCCATCCTGTTACCCTATGTGCCTATAGCTAGTTTACTTAAAGTGTCATTCTATGAAACAGGTTCTGATAACAGCACTGTCACTTACCTTGAGCTCTAAATCCAAGTAAATTTTAAGTACAGTATTTATGAAAAATGTTCTTCCGTTATTTTTTTGATGTACACGTACGTCGTCAGAACGGAATCGGAAGAAAAACCGACGACAGACACCATCGTAACGGGAGAGGGTGAACGAGTATTGCTCGTGGCGTGTAATGCTGGGTAACTGTTTGTTTGCAGGGCGGCGTCTCCCTGGGAGCAGGGCCTGTGTGTGGGCACCACGTGCACACTGATGGGCGCGTGGCTTGGGGCCCTGCCCATCCCCCTGGACTGGGACCGGCCCTGGCAGGTCTGCCACAATTTCTCTCACGGGGGCCCCATCACAATTATTCACTGCAATATGCGCCGTCGAGTTATTGTTGTTCGGTTTTGCACGAGAGGAGTACTGCGACTGAAGAGCATTTCCCTCTGGGAGTAATGCAATCCAAAACCAAACAAAATTTCACAGGGAAAGATAATGGCTTAAACTTTGAAGGGCATGGTAATGAAGTAAGTGATATTTTTAAAAATCATTATGCAGTGACAGCATTAGCGATAGGTGTTATTGGAGGGTTACAGATTTTGTAAGGGATTTGATTATTGTTGGAATTAGCCGAGCTAATGGGCTTAACAGACAGACTTAGCAGCAGTGACCATTGTTGCTTATCCTGTGCGGATGAGTTCTAATTATAATGAAACCTGTCTACAAGTATCTATCTCTATATCACTGTTGCCTATCAGTCACATTTGCATGAATTTAGTTTGGTGAACTAAGGCAAGAGAACCACAATGCAGTTCTTCATAAACTGCTGAGGGTTTCTGCATAATACACAAAGGCTGTGTCCATTTCACATCTTTATACGTGTTTTTTTTGTTAAACTCATGGTTTTCCGGCCTGCACAATTTGTTTCATGATCATTCGCTTCATCATTTACAAATTCGATCAATATGAGGGAGCAGGAGCGCGCTCCCCCTTAAGCACGGCCGTGCTCGCTGGCCCTGTGGCGCAGTTGGCTGAGAGGGTACTGGTTGTGGGCCCCGTTGAGAGCAACTCTCTGTATCTCCGCGTCGGTTTGCTGTGCAGGCCTGGCCCATCACCTGCTCCATGGGGGCTGTATGCGGTTACGCACTGGGCCTCCTGCTGTCGCTGCTGAGACTCGTCAGGAACGGACCCGCAGTGGGGCACAAGAAGAAGCCCTTGTGATGCCTACGTGTGCAGCGCCCAGCCTGGAAAGCAGCGTTTCTTAATTCCATTTCTGTTGTGTGTTTATCGGGCGGCCGTGTGCCCTGGGTCTCGAGTGCTGTGCGCCTGGCCAGTGTCAAAGGGAATGATCGGTTCTGTCGGAATTTGCCAACACAGCTTTCTGCGAAACACATTCGTCAACACCACGGTCTTAAAAGGAAAAATACACGAGGCGACATTTTGTGCAATGGCACTTTTTCATAGCAGATAAATGCTATAAATTGATGTGCTATGTAAAGACCGGAAACAACACCAATTTTATTTTTTTCTCTTTTAAGGCCACGTTTTCTTTATTATTATGTTGAGTTTTGTTTTTTAGGTAAAAAAAATAACCTAGTACCCAGGAACAAAAATTGTGTTACATAGTGTAATTAATGAAATTGTGCGAAAAACACCATTTGACATGTTATTGCTAATTTTGTAATATTAAAAAAATCTCTACAAGTCCATCTCCGTTGTTAATTTCTCTCTCACCTTATGAAGAAAAACAAGATTGACATTGACTCTGCCTCTTTGTATCTAGTGTTGCCTGCCCTTGCTATATAAATAAAAAAACGTGGTAAAAACAATTGTCGGCCCTTTAGTTTTCGTAGACCCCGAGACACAGTGCTTACTGTGGCCTATTGTATAACACGGCCCAGGTGAGTGGGTGAGTGAGTGGGCCCCGGGCACACTGCCGAGTGGCCTATTGGATAACATGGCCCTTGTGAGTGGGTAAGTGAGTAGGCCCTGGGCACACTGCCGAGTGTGGCCTATTGGGTAACACGGCCCTGGTGAGTGTGTGAGTGAGGAGGCCCTGGACACTGCTTGCTGTGGCCTATTGGATAACACGGCCCCTGATCTCAGGGATGATGGCACTGCGGTTTTCCCTTGTAAAAGGATGGACAGCGATCGCTCGCTGACAACCCCACACTCGGCCACGAACAACACCAACACTCCGTGAGCTATATAGCAGCGACGCTGTGCCGTGACGTAAGGTTATCCGACTCGAGCTCCTCGTGGTATCGTTTCAACGACATCGTCCGCTCGCTGTTCTCCCCGCCAGCCCCGAGCAGTTCGCTGGCCGGGTGGACAGAGCCACCGACGTGAGCACGAGGCGGTGTGGAGTTGGTCAGACGTGGAGTTGATCAGACGGGGACTCGGGTGACGATGTAATTTAGTTGACGACCTCTGTGTCGAGCCACTGCTGCGTGGCTGAAGGCATCCTGAGACGAATCCGCAGGTTTGTTTTTACTTGCCGGGCTTGTGCGTCCAATTGGGTTACCGGTAATGTAATAAAACGATGTTAATGCCTTGAATAAATACCCTTAGGGGCCGTCCATAAATGACGTCACGCACGGGAGGGATTTCAGAAATGTGACGTCACATCAAAATGCGCAACTTTAAATATAGACAACACGTTCTACTTAATTAAATAGACTTTAATAAATGTTTTCTACTACAACATCAGAGTGCAGCGCCACATTAAATACGCACTACAATGACAATAGTTTAAAGCGATTTGAAGCATGTTATTTTTCAAAATGGAAATATGGTTTTGGGCGGGAGGGGGCAGAGCTTTGTGACGTCATATTTGAGGGGGGGGGGTCTGACTTTTTGTGACGCCGTGTGACGAGGGGGGAGGGGTCAAAAAACGTCCAAAATCGCGTGACGTCATTTATGGACGGCCCCATAGGCTTGCACAGACACACTTACATAGAGACCCATATACTTTCACAGAGCAGCTCTGAATTGCGAATACTCATGCTTAGAGACCCATACGCTTAAATGTAGACCCATAGGCTTACAGACTCGTAGGATTGCATAGATACCGATATGCTTACATAGACACATATGTGCTTACAAAGAGACGCATGTGCTTACATAAAGATCCATAGACATATATACAGACCCATATAGGATTACATAAAGACCCATATGCGTATACGCTATATAAATATCCAAACGCTTAACTATAGACCCATATGCTTACACACATACCCATATGCTTACATAGATACCCATATGCTTACACACAGACCCATATGCTTACACAGAGACCCATATGCTTACACACAGACCCATATGCTTACACAGAGACCCCAAAAGCTGCATTAGCAGCTCCTGGCCACACGAAGTGCCTTTCAAGTAGCCGCGTTGCGCCCTGTGGATTTCGTCAAGCAGAGTGGCGCAGCGGAAGCGTGCTGGGCCCATAACCCAGAGGTCGATGGATCGAAACCATCCTCTGCTAGCCATTATTTTCCCTTTTTTTGGTATATTTTTTTACAGTTGTCAATATTTGCTAAAGAGTATTTGGACTAAAACGTATTTAATTTTTGTTAAATAACAAAAAAAAACAGGTTTGGTAGACGTGTGCGGTGTGTGTGCACGTGGTGTAGTTGTGGCTTTTCTCTCCGACACAACCGGTGCGTTGAGCTCGCAACGAATTGTCCCCTTCTGTTTACGTGATACACCTTAATCATTGGCTGTGGAGGGTTTAACGACACATTTTTATATTTACGCGATCTAACCCCCGCCCAAAAAAAAAGCCCTGTGTTATGGATGATATTGGTCGCGAAAGCTTCCGACGTGTTAAACTGCGCGCATGTATCATCAGCACGGCCGCATTGTGGCCCCCAGAGGGCAGTGGTGGTCCCGTCACTCACACGGCCGGCGGAGGCCGCGTGGCGAACAGCGAGGCATGGACGATCGGATGCACTGCATCGAAATCGTGCTCGTTGAGAGCCGATTACTGAACGTTCATATATGGCGTGTGCCGTGAAGAAAGGCCATTGCCCGAAACGTCGACTACTATGTTTTAGTTTAACACGTAGGCTTTCGCGACCAATATCCATAATAGAGTTTTTTGTTGTGGCTTGGCTCTCCAACACACAACCGGCGTGCTGGACTAGTGACGAATTGGCACGTTCTGTTGACGTGACAACCCTCACTAGTTGGCTGTGTCGGGTGGTGGTGGATTCAACGACACATTTATTAATTTACGCGATCTAATTCACAAAAAAACCTCTTATGGATACTATGTTTTATTTTAAGACCATTCACACGAAATGTTATTCGTGAAGGTGTTGCGTTTATATCGTGTGACCTATTTTTTGCCAGTATCAAAGTATGAAAAATAAGAATAGTTGTTACACTTTCTGGCAACACAACAGCTGTTAAGATGTTCAAACACCAAGTCGATACATTTTTTTGTAAGGCATCAAGTCTGCATACACCACGCGTACTTGTGGAGAAAATACAAACAAACATGCTCTGAAAATTATAAAGGCATTGTCTTTGGAACTGATGAACTGCGGTGTTGAGTTTGGTTTTGTTCATTGTGCTTGTGCAGCCGTAATCTCGTTTAGAGCCGAGCTATCCGATTATTTCCATATAATCGATGATTTTACTGATAATCGCTTCGATATTTATTAAACCCACTAACCAGATAACACGAAAAAAATAGGCATTTGGGGGAGATAAGAAGGTGCGTGTCATTGATGGGTGACCGGGCTAAAACCCATCAGCTCACTCCACTTGGGAGAGTCCCGTTTAAACATTGGGTGGCTGAAACCTGGATTCAGTCCCAGGTTCGTCGTAGTCTCTGCTTCAGGTGGCTGCTGCTGCTGCTGATGATGTAGATGCAGAGGAACGACGACAATTTCACATTGAGGTTGGTCAAGTCAGACAACCGCGTCTGGAATAGCGAGGTGTTTCATCGCTGTGATGTCTCCTTCATATCTGTGGGTCGGGCATTGCGTCGTTACATGTTGAGGGCATCCAAGACGTGGGTCTCTTGGAGCGTCAAGACATCAATGAGTATGGCCAAGCAACTAAACATTTACCGAGCTAGATGTTAAGTTTTCGTGACTGCAAGGATCCATACTCTTTGGTTCTTTCGGTAAAGTCATGTAGGTGAAAAATAAAAAACATATAAAATAAAATGTATAACATTTATTTATATATATTTGATTTTTTTCACCTACGTGACTTTACCGAAAGAACCAAAGAGTATTGACCGAGCTGTTGCTTGAGGGTGGCTGAATCACCATTGGAACCTCATTTGCAGTAAAAAATATGATAATTTGTTTTTTACCCTTCAATCTGGCAAAAAAAACTGACACCTTTTTCATGACTGCAGGTATTGTGGTCTATGCAAAAATGACTCCTTGTAAAAAAGGTGTCAGTTTTGTTGCCAGATTGAAGGGTAAAAAACAAAATATCAACGGTGGCTGAATCGTTTACTGTCTGCAGCTCAGTCGGCGTGCTTCCCGCTGGGCAACTTTGTACAACGCACGTGGTGGGTCTCATTTTCATTTCTGCAGGTGCCCAATTCTTTGTTTCTCCACCGCGGCGTGACACTGCTGTTGAGTGGAGTTTAAAGAGCTCTTGACATTATTAGCGGGGAAGGTAAGTCAGTAGGTGGTCATTATGTGCTGGTGTCTGGCCAATCACAACATTTCTTTGCACCTCCGATTAGCACGGTTGGCTACATTCGGTGCGAATAAGTTCAACATACTACGTGTTAAGATCACCCCCGGCTTCTTAGTAAACATTGTCAGAAAAAATAGAATCTATACCGTTTGGATTCTTTTTTAAGTCAAGCACATATTCACTATGATGATGAGCTTGGGAGGAAATTGTATTGACTCGTTGTCTTTTTTATTTGGCCATGTAAGTGTATATGGAGAGGAAGTACATTCTGGGATCTCCTGTATGCTTCGCACAAGAAGACAAACTCCCAGTCACGTCATTGGCCAGACATTGAAATGTCGAGGGACTATTATGAAAATAATATTGAGATCAGTAAAGCTTTGTTTGGTGAATGATCTGAAAAATTCTTGAGCCGTTGCAGCTACTTTGAAATGACATCTCTTACAGTCAAGGTGACCTCGGGAGCAACTGGTTACAGCGGTCGGCACGCTTAGAAGTGAGACAAAGGTTGCACGTAGAAGGAGGCCTGATGATGCAGGCAACGATGAGAAGGGGCCTGGCACTTTTTGGACAACAACAGGAAAATGCAAAGTGTGTTGTGGCTTCGATTTAAAGCTTTCGTGACTGCAGGGATTCATATTCTTGGTTCTTTCGGTAAAGTCATGTAGAAAAAAAAACAATAAAATTATCACGACGTTTCGATTGCAACACAAGCAATCATCATCATCAGGTGATTGCTTGTGTTGCAATCGAAACGTCGTGAGAATTTTTTTGTTTTATTTTTATTATTTTATTGGCCTTTTTTCCCCCCTTCTACGTGACTTTACCGAAAGAACCAAGAATCTGTGTTGTGGTTGTTGTTGTTCGGAAAAATGGAAGGAACTGGAAAGAGAGGAAGACCTAACAGAGAATGGCTTGACGACAACACCAGAGATTGGTGCCAGTTAAGATGTGGCCACTACTTGAGCATATTGGCACAAGACAGGAGAGTGGAAACACAATGACGAAATGTGCAGTGCACACCTACAGGCTATCTGCCCATGGATTGTAATGATGATGTAATAGACGACGTTTCGGGCAATCATTCTCCATCAGCTGCCGCGGAGATTGTCCTTGTAGCGACAGCGCCACCTCCCCCGCACGCGTGCCGCCCCCACCGTTAACCACGGCGGTTCGTGGAGGCGACAGCGAGGGGGTGGTTGCGTCGCACCCCCAGTGTCGTGGCACTCCCCTTCCCCATGGACGTCGAGGAGGTAGGGACCATCACCCCCGGCTCGTCGAGAGAAAGCGGCGCAGCGAAGCACGGAATCGTCTCATCTCTCACTCCTGTATGGGATCGAGTGTTGCCCCCTCGCACTTGTGCGATTTCTCCGGGTGCTGTGGTTTCCTCCCGCGTGCGTAGAGAAATCTATTAATGGGCTGAAAATGTTTTCATATAGAGGACTACAGAGCTTGGGCAATTGTTGGTAGCTCCTGTTCATCGCCCGATTGCCTTCCAACTTTCTCTGTGGTTCCTGGCGATAGTGAGACGCACGATACGGCGATAGTATATTACACTAAACATTGTTATTAACACGTCCGGCCTCCCGGTACTGATTGATTCCTCATTCGGTGGAGGCATGGCCCAGCAGCATCGCGTCCGCAGACCGAATCCAGGTAGGCCACCCTGGTTATCACTGCGGTGTGTATAGTACTGTACATTAACCGTTATCACTGCGGTGTGTATAGTACTGTACCGTACATTAACCGGACGTTAAGGATCACGTGGCGTCCATTCAAACAGAGTCGGCCTTTTGTAATAATCGGAATCTTCATTGATCCTGGAGAAATCCGATGAGTTGTGAAACTCTTTTCCGCGGACGCCCAGTAGGGGCTCGTTCAACGTCTGCGCCATCCTTCGTGATGATAGCCAGAGGCTATAAGAAAGGCGCGAGAGATCGGTGTTAGTCATTAGTACGGTGTCGCATTTTAGCGACGGTTGATGATGGGTGTCACGGGGACAGATTTGGGACGCGGTCGATGGCCGGGTTCGTGCAGGCCCTGCCGGAGCAACGCACCGGAGCGGCGTCACGCAGCCCCACGCAGCCGCTTGGTTGAAGTCTGTTGGGACGTCGTGGTGGCGAGATGTTAACTCCCTCGCCTGGTATACAGGAGGTTGTGGGTTCGATGCCGACCCCTGACGCCTGCTGCTGTATATTTGGAGTTTGCGTGTTCTCCCCGTGGTCGCGTGGATTTTTCTCCGGGTCCTCCGGTTTTCCCCTCCACATTCAGAATCAACATCACGCGTTTAGAGTATTTTGCTGCTATACGTTTCCACGTAATAAGCCACTTGGTTGGGCTCTCATTTGTGATTGCCAGGTCGCTTCTGAGAAAGGGCTGAATAGCTCGGTGGGCCTTACCTGGCAAAATAAAAATTTATTTGTAGATGTAGGGGGTAATTTTCCAATCTCCTCATGGCCTAAAAGCAATCCCCTGTGAGTGGGGCACTGCAGCATTAAATCTCGCGTCCGAAAATCCCGTGCTGTGTGTCGTGTGTGGGCGTGTAATCCCACCACGTGGAATGCACGCAGACTTTCTCTCCCCCCCCCCACCTTTAGCGGGCCCCCCATTGCCAAAGCCATCGCGCCGACTCTAATCTCCCCGTAAAACGGATCGCATTTGACGCCAGCGCCGGTTGCTTTTGAGCCCCGTGGGGCCGCGCACGTGCGAGCGCGCGCGGGGCCACGTGGTTGAGCGAGGAGCAGGCGGCCGTCACCCGCGCCGAGACGCGGATTGGACCGAGATCCGCGCAGCGTGGTAGTGGTGGTGGTGTTTCGTGTTTTTTGCGTTTTTAATGCTCGAGATTACACGGAGCCGTTGTGCCTGCGCTCACGCCCGGGCCGGCTGGTTTTGCCACCGTGAAAATGAGCGAAAGGGCGAGCGTAGTGGATTGAGAGGGCGGGCGAGCGAGCGAGAGAGTAAGTGCGTGGATGATTGCACAAATGAATGAGTGCGCAAATGAGTGAATGAGCGAGCGAGAGAGTGAGTGCACAGATGAGTGAGTGCTTCCGCAAATGAGCGAATGAGCATGGGAATGAGTGAACGAGCAAGTACGCAATTGATTGACCAAAAAAGCGAGCGAATGAGCGAATGCGCGTGTGAGCGATAAGAGTGAAGGAGCGAGTGAACGAGTACACAAATCATCGAGCGAGCGAGCACGTGAGTACGCTGTAATGTATCAAAAATAATAAGTGTAGAAAAACATCCCCAATTCGTTGAAGGGCTTAAGAGACTTGAAGCGGCGTCTCTGAGCGAGCAATCAGAGGCGCCTTGGGCGGCTGAACCCCATCGACGCGGTGGTTTCGGTGGCGCAGGGCAGGGGACGAGCGCGGGTGACGCACATCATGGGAAACCGCTCGGAACGAGCTTGGTAAGACGGCCACTGCTATCATTGTGGCGTTTGTGAACGGGGCTTTCTGCTGTTCTCCGCTTGTCTGGTGAAATCTGATAGCCTTTAAAATATATCTCTCTAAATAAATAAATAACCCGCTGCAAAGTAGGACACGGACGGAGAGATGTAATCTTCGTGAACAGTGGAAATTTTTTAATGGAAACCCCAATAGGGTGATGTCGCAAACAGGGCTTTGGCTGATCCCGGCAGAGACTTGTGCTTATATTTATTTATTTTGGTTAAGCCATTAAAAAACAACGAATAAAAAAGTGAAAACCTAAAAAATACCGGAAAATATCTAAAAGTTTCGAGGTGTGGAAGGGAAGGCGCACGGGCAGACGCCCGCGAGAGCGCGGCACGGTGGCGAGATGTTAACTACCTCGCCTGGTATGCATGAGGTCGTGGGTTCAATCCCCGTGGTCACGTGGGGTTTTCTCCAGTTCCTCCGGCTTTTTCCCCTCCACATTCAGAATGAACGCGCGTTCAGAGAGTTTGGCTGCTTTTGTTTGTTCCATACCTGGTACAATCTGGTACAATACCTGGTACAATCTAAAATAATTTTTGTTTGCAAATCTACGGCACGATCCCCCCGACCATGCTTGCGACAGGGACACTTAGGGGGTCACTCCAGCCAAGCTAGGCCTTCTCGTCGAGGATGGCCTTCCCTTGGGAATCGACTCTACTCAGACGTCAGATGGCTGAGCCGGCAGCGCTGAGATCCTGGGTTGGAAAGCCCAAGTTTCATCCACCGCCCCTTTAATTCTCGTAGCTGAAATGTAGCGAAAACTGAGTGCAAAAAATTAACTCGATGTGATGGCGTGTTTTTAAATGCAGTCAGTGGTGACCGGGCTGAGCCCATCAACTAACTCCACGTGAGAATTAATTTTAATCCCAACTCAGTCTGTGGATCGCTCAGTAAGTCTGTGGCTTTCTATGGAAGTGTTTGAGTCTCGAGGCTGTGAATCAAGTGGGTGGCCGGGCTGACACAATATACTCACCAAGTTAAATGATGAGCGCCTGTCCGACGTTTTCCGTGACCTGGAATCGAACTTAGGAAACGGAATTCATAGCGCAGTGCGCTAACCACTGTGCCACCGCTCCCGTCTCCCCGTGTGTGCACGGTGTTTTCAAATCTGTCAGTCGGAGCTTGCAAGGTAGCGGGAGGGTGTTGGGTGCTAAGTATTGGTTGCCAAGGTTACAAGACACGGGCCGCTCGTATAATGGGGCACAATCTTCAAACCAGAGACGAAATTCGGCCTCTGATGTTGTTGTTGTTGAATGTATTCGCGCGAACGCACGAATAGAGATGAATGGCACGATGCGCCGGCATCCCACCGCTCTGTTCGGCCTACGGAGGAGGCAGGTGGCTTGCGGTTGAAGTGTGAACGCGAACCTGTTGTCATTGTCAGCCCGTTGCCAATGCGGCAGGGTGCGTGGTGGTGGTTGTGGTGGTTGTGGTGGTGGTGGTTGTGGTGGTGGTTGTGGTGGTGGTGATGGTGGTGGTTGTGGTGGTTATGGTGGTGGTGGTGGTTGTGATGGTTGTGGTGGTTGTGATGGTGGTTGTGGTGGTGGTTGTGGTGGTTGTTGCGCAGTGTTGACGCTCGCGCCTCACAGCAAACAGCCCCTGGGTTCGATTGCGACTCGGGCGGCTGTGTGGAACGTGTCCGCTCTCTCCTCCTCCTCCTCTGCATGGGTTTACGATGGGCTCCACCGGTTTGTTCCCAAAGCTGCTGAAACCCCCCCCCCCCCCAAAGCAACTGGTATTGGCTAAACATTCCCAGTCCCGAATACACAAAATTGTACAAGTTCCAAACTTGCACATTGCTCAATTGAGATGTCAGCAACATCGCCCCCCTCCTGCAAACGCCCGGCAGGAATCTCCTGAAAACTTGTCTCGAGACTCAGCGAGGCTCTCCTTGGGTAAACGAGCGACAACAATCCACGGCTGGATGAAGGTGACCCACATGACCATACTTCACCGCGCCGGTGAAGTGGGAAGGCCCAGTGCCGGATGAAGCTAGTGCGGGGCCTGTAGCATGATGTTACAAAGGGGCCCTAAATAAAATAAAACACGTAAATATTAAAACACAAATGTTTAACTTGCATAGTAAAGTAATTGTATTTTTTTATTTGCAATACAGCCAGATAATACGACAAATCTCTAACCTTAAACACAGAGTCTTTCGTAAAAGCTGAAGGCGGTATAGTACTATAGTAATAGAGCAAGTGCAGAATCACTGAACCGGAATTGATAGCTTGACAGCATTTAGCGCGGGGCCCTTGAAAGTGCGGGGCCGGTAGGATGTGTAGCTACTTTTGCTACGAGAATAATCCGGCACCGGGAAGGCCCAGTACTACAAACTAAAACTATTTATTTTATTCTACTGAGCTATGTAGCTGTTTTCAGAAGCGACTTGGCCACAAATGATAGATCAACACAGTGGCTCATCATCATCATCACGTGGACATGTGTATCAGCCAAATACTTTAAACGGGCGATGTTGATTCTAAATGTGGAGGAGAAAACCGGAGCGCAGCGTGCTAACCGCTGCACTGTCGCACCCCACTGCAAAGACAAAGATCCCCCAGTGTAGCCTTAACCGACTGTTGGGGCAAGTGCTGTCCGTGAGCACCTATGAAGGCCGGGATGGCACACGAGGGGGTGGGTGGCCAGCACCACGGATAGCCGCCTTTGTCTCCCTAGTGGAGATTTTTACACACCGCGCCAGGTACTTATTTGAGGCTGAGTCGACCGAGACGACGGAGGCCCAGGACCGGTTCTGATAATCGTATTGGCCGTGAAAGGGAATCGAACTCGAGTGGCCGGGTTCGTAGCGCAGCGCGCTAACCGCTGCACCACCGCTCCCCCACAATGACACTCAAATACACATGGATACACACGTAGACACACAATGATACACACACACATGCTAATCTACTATTCCCACTTACATACCTCATTAAAACCTAGCAATCAGTTGCGTTACATAATTAAATACCAGGCAATGTATTATTAAACATCCTTCATTTCGACACGCCTCAATGCTGCTGAACAAAATGCATTGGGCTTAATCATACATTTGTTCGATTGTATCATTACCATAATAGTAATTATTATAATACGAATGTGGAACCCTGCACAAAAGCCATATATTATCCATGCTTACAGCAGATGCCATCATTTTACCATTTTAATATGAGCGTGCTTAATCATTATCATGGAGCTGCGCTGATTTTCGGGCCGCGCAAGAAGATAGGAATAATTGATGTGAGCCGAGCACAGGGCTTGCTCGTAAGGCAGCAGCGCGCGTCTAATTATAGCCGAAAAATTAAATAACTCAAATGTCTATAAAAAGATGAAGTCTACCAGGGCACTGAGACATTTTTCACCCAAAGAAAACATTATAACCTTCAAAACTCTTCCTCTGCCATCGAGTCCATATCTTCACTTGTGGCCAGGTCGCTTCTGTCAAGAGCTACATAGCTCAGCGGGCCTCACCTGGTGAAATAAATAAAAAGTGAATCGATAGCGACTTCTCCCCGAGCTCCACGCCCACCCAACCGGTGCCGGATGATCCTCGTAGCCAAAGTAGCAAAGGGGCTCATGGGCGAAGTCTGTCCGTACCGCCTGGGGTGGCAAATGCTACCAGTGTCCGCCACGTGCAGTGTCCACCACGTGCAGTGTCCACCACGTGCAGTATATACAAACTAAGAGTGTACCATTGCAATGACATCTTCTTATATAAGCCTACAGCAGTGACCTTGCTATCATAGATAATTGTGATCTAGAGATAACACGATTCAAGGGAATCATTATCAGTGTCTGCCACCCGAAGTAGTACCAATAAACTATGTTCAAGCCAATGGCGCAATGAATAAATGGCATATTCCTTTTAAAAATCTATATTGTAAATAATGTTTTCCCCAATGTTTATCCTGATTGAGTTATCCTCATCACGTCACCAGATGAGGTACAGTGTCATACCAGATATTTGTCAGAGCAACCCCTCGCTATGAGAGGCAAGCAGCACGTGACACCGCCGCTGCGCCACGTGACACCGCCGCTGCGCCACGTGACACCATCGCTGCGCCACGTGCTGCAAAGCACCACGCAGCAACTGCGGGGACCGCGAGAGGGGGGTCGCTTTGCACGGAGCGCAAAGCGACCCCCTCCATCATCAAGGGATTGCTCTCCCACGCCAGCTAATTGAGCCCCATCAGGCACGCAGCAGGGAGATGCGAGAGCAATGGAACTGAGGATCGCGGCCACAGACTGATGCTAACACCGATGACGACGACGAGTGAACGAGAGTACTTTGTTTAGCCTGCAGGAGGAGGACGAATCCGATGAGCTATGAAGCTCTTTTCACAGATGTCCAGTCGAGACAGGTCAGCAACCAGCCACTAGGACTCATTAGATATCCAACCAACTAGTCAACCAGCACAAAGATTCCCCGTATAGCCTAAACAGACTGTTGGGGCAAGTGCTCGGCGCACGAGAGGGTGGGTGGCCAGCACCACGCCCGGCCGCCTTTGTCTCCCTAGCGGCGATGCTTACACTGCACCGGACAAGGTACTCATTTTAGGCTAAGTCGATCTTGGGGAGGCACAGGACCGATTCAGATAATCGTCACCGGTGTTGTTTGCCGTGAGCGGGAATGGAACTCGGGTCGCCGGGTTCGTAGCGCAGCGCCCTAACCGCTGCGCCACCGCTCCCCACACCTCCCAACACCCCAACCCCTCTGCAAGCACCACCACCACCAACCGACACTGCTCTCTGGTTGGACGGCTCACCCTGGAGTCGCACACGCGCGGTGCGAATGTCACCGCATAAATCACTTCGCGATCTCGCAGCGAACCGAACTCATCACCGGCACCAGCAGCAGCAGCAGCGCCAAACGTCGCTCGCTGGCTTCTCCACACGCCGAGACACGCAGAGCCACACAGACACGCAGATATATACACAGAGACACAGTGACGCACAGAGACACGCAGATATACACACAGAGACACGCAGATACACACAGGGGCACGTGTGCACAGAGAATACGGCGGCACACGGAGACACCGAGAAACGCAGAGGCACACAGACGCATCGAGACACACGGAGACACAGTGACGCACAGAGACAGGTACACAGAGACACGCAGAGACACACAGAAGCATGCGGCTTCACTGAGACACACAAAGACACGCAGAGGCGCACACAGACACACGGAGACACGTGGAGATACAGAGACATGAAGTGGCACATTGAGACACACAGAGACACACAGACACACGTAGACACAGAAGCACACAGACACGTAGTCACAGAGACACACAGACACACGTAGTCACAGAGACACACAGACACACGTAGACAC
>CM025667.2:5657327-5667824 GCA_014621495.2 Entosphenus tridentatus
TGATTCTGATTGTTATGATTCTGATTGTTATGATTCTGATTGTTATGCTTCTGATTGTTATGATTCTGATTGTTATGATTCTGATTGTTATGATTCTGATTGTTATTATTTTGATTGTCTTCCAAATTGCATGATGAGAGAATGATCATTCATGTACGGGCGCCTTGGTTTAAGCAAGACACCTTTGACTGATTTGATCATCACCTTCATCGTTATCATCTTTTTCGTCCTGATTCGCATTGTCATAATCATGGTCATCATCATCCCCATCATCGCCATCTTCAGTTTTGTCATCATCATCGCCATGATCATTCTAATCATCACTGTCATCATCCTCTTTCCACTCGTCATCATCATCATCATCAGTGGGTCAGGATATTCCTTATCCTCCTACCAGATGCCACAGAAACCCTCTTCCATGCCTCACGGCACCGATTCGCTTGAGGAGGCTCGCCGCGAGACTTTTGTGCTTGTTATAAATCTGACTCAATTGTTGTAATCATCAAGTGACGTGGTAGAGGGCAGCGCAGCAAACTCCACGCAAACTCCGGTCACCCTTTTGGCTCGGCCATCGAACAAAGGCGGCGGTCACCGCACCGCGCGGCGCTTTCAGATGCACTTCTGCGGCCGTCTGGAACGCTCTTCCTTACGATATTAGGAAACCACTGGAGCTGCGTACGTTTAAATCATCATCTAGATTGAGAAACTCATTTCTTGAGAACTGATTTTTTTGTGTTTAGTTTGTTGTCCTTTCCCCTGCACCTCTGATTATCACGTTTGGCTACGTGTGGTGCGAAAGACGTTCAACGTACATCATCATCACAATGTCCCCTGTCTTCGTTAAGCACTACGCCCCCCTCCTCTTTGCCTTCAAGTCCCTCCTCAACTCCTGCCTCTTCAACCCGCGTGCAGTCACGCTCCTTGCATTGCTCCTTCGTCTCATCTCTCCTTCCCTTGAGTGAGCGAGGGGGTGAGAGAGTGAGCGAGTGAGTCGTGAGCGAGCGGGGAGGTGGGCGATTGAGTGAACGGTTGAGCGAGCGAGTGGGTGAGTGCGTGGGTGATCAAGTGGTGGGCGAGTGCATGAGCGTTCGAGAGAGTGGGTGAGTGAGCGTGCGAGCCAGAGCTCTGCCCTCTGCCATTCCCTCTCGTTTTCCTCCCTGCGCTCTGAGACGTTTGCGACTTTACGGCCGCATTATGAGCGTCGTCCGAACGTCGTCCGAACGTCGTCTGAACGTCGTTGTCGTCGTCGGTGCAGCTGGCGATGGCGCACCAGTGGCTGGAGGGGAACCTGCCGGTGAGCGCGCGCTGCGTGGTGTGCGACAAGGCGTGCGGCAGCGTCCTGCGCCTGCAGGACCGCCGCTGCCTCTGGTGCAAGGCCATGGTACCCTCGCCCCCCCCCCCCCCCCCCCCCACCCTCGCCCCGCCTGCCTGTTGAGGGACTGGGCGTGCGAGCAGTGACCATGCCGTGATATTCTAAACACGTGTGTCTGTGTGTCTATGTGTCTGTGTCTGTGTGACTGAGCAGTGACCGTGCCGGGTCAATCTTCAAATCAGTACGGGGATCCCTGTCACGATTTGCGGATCGAAAAATCCCATTAGAGGCATTTTTGGCTATTAGCCCGCCCGTTGACGACCTTTGGCTGCATCACCCGTAAGTGTCGCCCGCGTCACCCGTGGGACGTACGCCGGCCCTCTCCCGCAGGTGCATTCCGCTTGCAGGGAGCATTACAGCCGCAAGTGCCCGCTGGGCCAGTGCAAGGTGTCCATCATCCCGCCGACGGCGCTCAACAGCATCGACTCGGACGGTGAGCGAGGAGCCGCGTTCCGTGTCGCAGCCACGGGCCCGGCCGGCACGGGTGGGGATGGCGGCCGGGGTCGCTGTCACCTGGAGATGACGGATACTCGACACGTTCCGTGCCAGCGACAACTCCGCTGTGTGTGCGTGTGCGTGCCACGGGTTGACTGGCTTAAACGGTCAGTCAAATCATGGCACGTGGGTCTGTCCCGTGACCTCCTGCCAGCGGGCATTCGAGACTTCACGTGGCCTTAAAGTGCACCTAGCCTGGCACGAGCGCCGTGGTGACGTCGCCGCCACTTAGTTGTGAACGGCGGTTGATGTTGTGTGTTTGCTTGTATGTGGTGGGATTGTTGGATACTCAAGTGACAAAGGCGTCACCGTCACTTAGTATGGGAACGGCGGTTGTTAATTTGAAAACATCTTAACCCGTACCCATTCTGAGACGTCTGCAAGTTGCAGGGTGGGTGTCACGTTCACCGCCGGTGAGCGTCAATTTTACGTAGAGAGAAGTAGCGCCGCTGTTTTTGAAGAACCGAAGCGACACGACCACCATACTGTACGATAGCTGGCGCCAAACTGTGCCACACGCTCTCCCGCATGGCCTTGTGGGAGCCTCGCCTTGTGTACCGATGAAGTTATTTTAGTTTAGTTTGTCTTCCAATTCTGTTCCGATGACGTACATACGTCATGGGTAATGGCCCCACTAGCTCATAGCGCGTAAAGAGAGGCCAGTGGAGAGTGAGAGTGGCCGATGAGGCTTGGAGACTGCACCTGTCGACACCATGGGGTCCGTGATAAGAATTGAGGTTTTTTTTTTTTCCCAATGAGCAGTTCCATTTATTTCTTTAATTTATTTTTTCGTTGTATATTTGTGTTACCTGCTGCCGGGGCAGGTGTCTGCAATGTTGTGATTTAGTCGCTGCTGTAACTTCCATCTTTTATCCAGCAAGGTTCTACACAGATTATTCTTTTGTCAACATAGAGACCCACAGAGACACGTAGAGACACATGGAAATACATCGAGACCCATAGAGACACAGAGATATATATACGCCCAAAGAGAACCATAGAGCTACATAGAGACCCATAAAGATACATAGAGATACAAAGAGACCCATAGAGACACAGAGACCCATAGAGACACATAGCGATACAAAGAGACCATAGAGACACATAGAGATACAAAGACACCCATAGAGATACAGAGACACATAGAGATACAAAGAGACCCATAGAGACACATAGCGATACAAAGAGATCCATAGAGACACATAGAGATACAAAAAGATATATAGACATACAAAGATACATAGAGACACATAGAGATACAGAGAGATCCATAGAGACCCATAGAGATAGAGAGACACATAGAAATACAAAGATATCCATAGAGATACAGAGATACATAGAGATACAAAGAGACCCATAAAGACACATAGAAATACTAAGAGACCCATAGAGATACATAGAGACCCACGGCTCTCCGCTGGGTCATTTTTGAAAATCAGCTTAGAGCCGAATGTTTCTTACAAAGCATGAACAAAGGAACGGAATCAATCAAAGATGAGGAGTTACACCATCAGTAGCTATTGTGCAGCAAGGAAACCCTTCAGACGGTAAACTGTCACAGCCACAGTGTTCTGGGTGTTCACAGCGGTGGTGTTCTGGGTGTAAATATTTTCCAGGTCACTCATAGACTGTCGTAGAGATCACATGACTAGTCGTAGCCACAGACCACAGTGAGAAGATCACAATAAACTATCTTTATTCTACCAGGTGAGGCCCACTAAGCTGCGTAGCTCTTTTTCAGACGCGAGCTGGCCACAAATGATAGCTCAGCGAAGTGGCTCATCACGTGGAAATGTACAGCAGCCAAATGCTGCAAATGCGTGACGTCGATTCTAAATGTGGAGGGGAAAAAATGAAGAAAAATCGACGTGACCACGGGGAGAGAGAGAGAGACAGACACACAAACTTCAAATATACAGCAGCAGCCATCGTCAGGGTCAGGATCGAACATCACGACCTCCCGCGCACCAGGCGAGGTAGTCAACATCTCGGTGTGTGCCGCAGGCTTCTGGAAGGCCACGTGCCCGCCGTCCGTGACGAGCCCGCTGCTCGTGTTCGTCAACTCGAAGAGCGGCGACAACCAGGGGGTCAAGTTCCTGCGCAGGTTCAAGCAGCTGCTCAACCCGGCGCAGGTCTTCGACCTCATGAACGGGGGGCCGCACCTGGGGTGAGCGACGGCCGCGGCGACGCGCCGTGAACGCTCGGTTCATTGACCACCCCCCCCTCCCCCCACCAATATCCATACAGCAGCAGCGCATCACAGGACCGTCTGTTCGTGTCGGGTGTATCGTTTGTGTCTGTCGGATGTATCGTCTGCACGTACCGGATGCATCGTCTCTAAAAAATGTATCATCTGTATTTTATCCGCTGTATCGTCTGTATGCATCAACGGTATCATCTGTGTTTGTCGTATGTACGTTGAACTTCTTTCGCACCGTACGTAGCCAACCGTGCTCACCGGAGGCGCGGGTTCATCTGTGTGTATCATCTCTATGTATCAGACGTCCTTCAAATTGTATCGATGCACGTTCTAAATTTAATAATGAACGAGTGAAGCGCATATCAGGGTTGTTGAACGGTTACCGATTAGCACGGTTGGCTGTGTGCCAAAAAAGCTGAACATGCATACAGACATCCGGCAAACCGGTAAGCCGGTGACCGATTTCACAATGGATTACCGCTTCCGAAAATCAGGAACCGGTGACCGATTCCAGTGCGAACCCTCGTAAAAGACGGCACTGATCGGTGCGCTTCACGGACGTACCAACGGCGCGGCGAACTGAGTCGCTGCCCTGCAGCAGTCGCCGGCCGACGTCGCTGCTGGTGGAAGTGCCTCCTCCGTCAGATGGGGGGCTCTCGAGGCTATTTGGTCTACTCTGCTGTGCTCGCCAGGCTTGTTAGTGGAGGGGCGCCGCTGGGTAGACAGAGGCGGTGCGGGCGGCCGGGTAGGGGTTTGTGAGACTTGCGCAATTGCTATGGCCGCCGCGCCGGGAGATGGAATCGAACCGGCGACTTGCGGATCGCAAGTCCAGCGCGCCGCCAACAACCCGCTAGACCGCCGTGCGAGCTCCCTGATTCTGGCTGTCGCCTGATGAGGCGGTTTGTTGTTGTTGTTGTTTTTTGTTGTTGTTTTTTGTTGTTTTTTGTTGTTGTAATCACGAGCAAAACGTCATGGAGTTCGAATTGTAAATGTTATGGGTTTTCTCTCTAACACAACGATGTGCTGAACTAGTAACAAATTGGCACGTTTTGTTTACATGATGGGTGGTGACGGGTTTAACGACACATTTACATTTACACGATCTAACCCAAAACAACCTTTATTGGGGATGATTGGTCATGAAAGCCTGCTCCGTATTAAACTGAGCTCCCTGATTGTAACGTCTTGTTCCTATAACGCTGCACAAAGACGGGGTGCAGACAGAGAAAGCTGCGATTCCACACGCGGTCCGGGTGAAGTAGAGGGTTGAGCCGCCCTGCCCCTGGCCCCGACTCGCACCCTAACCCCGTCCTCCCTGGCCGGTCGGCCGCCCGCTCTGCGCTTCAGGCTGCGTCTGTTCCACAAGTTCGACACCTTCCGGATCCTGGTATGCGGCGGCGACGGGAGCGTGGGCTGGGTGCTGTCCGACATCGATCAGCTGAGCTTGCACAAGCAGGTGAGCAACCATTCTCTCCCTCCCTCCCACCCACCCTTCCACCCACCCCTCCCTTCCCTTCTTCCCTCCCACCCCTCCCTCCCACCCTCTCTCCCACTCCTCCCTTCCCTCCCTTCCCTTCTATCCCTCCAAAACCTGTCTCCCTCCCATCCCTCCTACCCATCCTTATCTCTCCTCCCTCCCATCCCACCCTACGAATAGCCAGTCGCTGCGCCTCCTCTCACCATAGCTGTCCCTCCACATCCCGGTGGCCACACGGCCTTCTGGGAGGGAGTTCTTTCAGCAGCGTTGGTTAAGCACAAGCAAACTCTGGCTCGGTTTCAGCATTCAGCATCTCATCAGCAGTCAGGCTTTGCTTAAACTAATGCCGGTGAACTGCCAGTTGAATGTCAGTTTTTTTTCTTTTAAACGTGCAGCAGGACGTAAAGTATTGTACAAATCTTGCTTCACGTTTCAATTTCCTAGTTTTGCTGATAACATCAATCAATAAATCAACAGAACTTGCCCCAACAGTCTGTTATAGGCGATACGGGGAATCTTTGTTTTGTCTTTTCAGTGTCAGATGGGGGTCCTGCCCCTGGGTACGGGCAATGACCTCGCGCGCGTCCTGGGTTGGGGCCACTCGTGCGACGATGACGCCACCCTCCCGCAGATCCTGGAGAAGCTCGAGCGTGCCGGCGTCAAGATGCTGGACAGGTGAGGCGGCTCCCCCCCGAGGTCAGAGGTCAGGGGTCAGAACCTTCGTCCCGTCGGTGGAGAGACCACGGTCGTTTAATGTTGACGGCTGTGCTCATGATGCGATCCTCTTCCTTGTGAACTGGTGGTCTGAGCTGCCCTTGAATTCGAATGGTTGCCAGGTGTTCGTGGTCTTAGCCCAGTTACCGATAAATAAATGTTATGATAAAAAAAAGATGCTATACGTTTTGGCTTTTGCACTTAATTTGTCTCAATTACAGCTCTCAGAATTAAAACACCGGTTTGGTTGTCATGTAACGTGTCTGTGTGTCTTCCTGCATCTCCCTGTAACCAAAGTTTGTCCCATTATCTCTGTCTCCCTGAATCTGTCCATCTCTCCCTGCATCTCAATGTGTTCATTTGTCTCGCTTTGTCCGCGCATCTCTCTGTGTCTCTGTGCCTCCCTGTATTTCTATCTCCGTGCGTCTCACTGTCTCCCCCCGCGTCTCCCCGCGTCTCCCGGGCGCGGTGCGTCCGCCCGCCAGGTGGGCGATCATGTCGTACGAGGTGAACGTGCCACCACGGCACTCGCAGCCCGTGCCGGGAGAGGAGAGGTCCTGCGACGGCGCGGCGGACGGGCGAGCGGGCGCGGCCGAGGAGGGCGGCAGAGAAGGCGGCGGGCAGGTTAGAGAGAGAGAGAGAGAGAGCGCGGGGCCCCCGTGCCGCTCCGGCACCCGTCGAGAGGCGCGACCAAACCCGCCCCCGCCGCTCCCGCCGGCGTGGCGGAGTTCGCTCGCACGGCCCCCACGGCCCCCACGGCCCCCAAGGGCCACGCACGCCGCGGGCGCGGGGCAGCCCTCGTCCCGCCGTGGGGTTGACCACGATGTCAAATCCGCCCCTCCGGGATTTCTTGTTTCAACGCGAGGCGCTCGCGCGGCTGCGGACGGCGGGCGGTGAGTGGAAGTCTGGGGCCGGGCTGTCCGCCCCCGCCCCCCTCCCCCGTCCCCCTCCCCCCCACCACGTTGAGCCTCCCAGAATGAAACGCCGTTGCCGTTTGGCGTGCGGGGCGCGGGCAGGCGGAGATGGCGGCTTACGAGGGCTCCGTGGCGGCTCACCTCACGCGCATCCTCAACTCGGAGCAGCACTCGGTGGTGATCGCGTCCGCCCGCGTGCTCTGCGAGACGGTGAAGGGCTTCGTGGCGCGCGTGGGCAGCGCCTACGAGACGGCCGGGGAGAACCCCCGGGAGTCGGACGCCATGGCCCACAAGGTGAGGCCGCCCGCGAACGCCCCCCCCCCCCTCCCCCCCGGCCGATGACACTCGTCGCGATTCGCGGTCGGCTCTTCGGGCCAGGCCAGCGGAAACGACGCGGCCGCGTTCGCGTCGCGAGGGGCCCCCCTCCGGACGTAGCCGAGCTGAAAATGCACGCCGCTGATTCGAGGGCGCCATTTCGTTGCCGCCTGGCGCCCCCCCCCGCCCGCAGTGCGCCGCGCTGAACGAGAAGCTCGACTCCCTCCTGACGGCGCTCAACGACGAAGCACGGGCGGCGGCGGCGGCGGCGCCGGGCAGCACCGGCACCCCCCCCATCGCCGAGGAGGAGGAGACCGAACAGGAGGAGGAGGACGATGACGGCGACGGTGAAGAGGAGGAGGAGCTGGAGAAGGGATCGCGGGAGGGAGCCGGGAGAGAGACGTGCGAGGGGAGGCACATGAAGACGCTGCTGAGGAGGAGGCCGCGACCTCCTCCTCTTCCTGCGCTGGTGACGGCGGCGGCGGCGGAGACGCAGCTGTCCCTGCCGCGCGAGCACCTCATGTCGCGCGCCAACAGCCTGAAGAAGGCCGTGCGGCAGATCATCGAGCAGGCCGAGAGAGGTAGGGCGATGGAGCGACGCGGCGGTCGCTTCGACCGCACGGTTGGCCAGGTCACCCGGGGTGCGCCCAGGCTCGTCACATCCCGGAAGCTAAGCGGGGTTGTACGTTCGTGCTGTGTGTACGTTGAACTTCTTTCGCACCGTAAGTAGCCAACCGTGTTAATCGGAGGTGCGGGGGAAGGACAACAAACTAAACACAAAAAGCAGTTCTAAAGAAATGAGTTTTCAATCTAGATGATTTAAAACTGCATAGCTCCCAGTGGCTTCCTTAGAAGAAAGCACGTTCCAGATGGCCGCAGAAGCGCATCTGGATGCACGCGATGCGAGCCAAAAGCCGCTGCTGCTGCTGCTGCGAGGATGAGTGATTGATGGTTTATACTCCTTGACGAGATAAGCGACGTGTCGTGGTTCATTTGTGGTGAGCACGTTGTGTGCCTAATGAGGGCGACGTCGTAACGGATTCGTTCGGCAACCGGACTCCAATGCGGCTCGGCGAGTGATGGACGGACGTGGGTTGAGCCTGGATCGTGTTGGGACGTGAACGGCGCGGGATGGCGAGGGGCCGCTGTGGGGGCCACGTTGCGGGCAGCAGGAGGCAGTGCAGCCAAATCGTGAACACTCGATTTGACGATACTGCGTTGCCAGTGGTGAAAGTTGCACAAATACAAAAAACATCGATACATCTCAACACGTTCGTCAACAGCATCGTGGCCTTAAATGGAAAAATATATCTAATAGGCGACGTTTCAGGCAACAACCCTTCTTCATGGCACACGATAATCTTCTATTAATGGAGCCCATATTCCTAAAATGGTATGCATGCGTATGTGTTCACACGATGGATGTGGCAATCCGAAATGATGGCCCTATTGTTCGGCATCGTTTACGTGGCCAGCTGCAGCCAGCGCATGAAGACGCTACGATGGGGGGCTGAGCCTGCAAGAGTGCCATGATGGGTATAACCACGATGCGTGCGTGTACATTTCACAAATCTGGCTGTCGCCTGATGAAGCTAGTTGTAATTACTGGCGAAACGTCGTACTCAGATTGTAAATGTTGTGGCTTGGCTCTCCAACACACCGGTGTGCTGTACTAGTGACGAATTGTCGCGTTCTGTTTACGTGACAACTCTTACTAGTTGGCTGTGTCGGGTGGTGGCGGGTTTAACGGCACATTTATATTTTTACGCGAACAAACCCAAAAGAGCTCTATCATGGATATTATGCGTGTGTGTACGCTGAACTTTTTCCGCACCATACGTAGCCAACCCTGATAATCGAAGGTGCCGGCGGCAGGACAACAAACAACACAGCAATGCGTGAAGGTTGCTATGGACTGCTCCGATGCTACGTGGTGGGCAGCAACAGGCAGTACAAGGGCAATCCATTGTTGTGCCGTACTTCTATGCTCCCGGATCTTTTACGCTGCACTTTTCCCAACCCGTGCTGACTAGCGCGGGGAAGTATGGTCAGCCCCCCCCACGACCCGCACGGTGTAGGGGGGGGGGTTGGCAGGAGCAGACGCGGCGTTGATCCGCGATCCGGCGCGGCTTCGTTTTTGTTGTGCGCGTCCGCTCTGTCAGCCGTGGACGAACAGAACGCGCAGACGAGCACCTGCAGGAAGGAGCCAGAGGAGGTGCAGGAGGAGGTGCAGGAGGATGTGCAGGAGGAGGTGCAGGAGGAGGTGCAGGAGGAGGTGGAGGAGGCGGCGGGCCTAGCTGAGGCTCCGCGTGTCGGGGGCACGGAGCCCACCGGTGGCCACGCTCACAGCGGGGACGAAGACTCCTCCCCCCGATCCTCCCCCCGATCCTCCCCCCAATCCTCCCCCCGATCCTCGTTCGGATCTCGTCTCAGCAACCGAGGTGAGGCTGAGGGGGGGGGGGTCTTTGAGGGCATGGTCTATGGGTAGTGGACATGGCCTATGGTAATGGACCAGGTCTATGGGATGTGGACATGGCCTATGGGTAGTGGACATGGCCTATTGTAGTGGACCAGGTCTATGGGATGTGGACATGGCCTATGGTAGTGGACCAGGTCTACGGGATGTGGACATGGCCTATGGGTAGTGGACATGGCCTATGGGTAGCGGGCAGGGCCCTTGTGTGGCCAGGGCAGGTGGTCATCAGTGCAACACTCCGTGCATTTTGTTTTCTCAGTTTTTTTCCTGCACATTTAGAATCAACATCACACGTTTAGAGTATTTGGCTGCTATAAATGTCGACGTGATGATGAGCCACCTCGTCGAGCTCTCATTTGTGGTCGGCAGGTCGCTTTTGAAAAAGAGCTACACAGCTCGGTGCGGCCTGACATCTGGTAACGTAAAAATAGTTTAAAGTTTTAAATTAGGTTGGGGCTGACATGCAAACTAAATACAGGGGCTTGCAAGCCCACCACGTGTCCTAGTGGAGCCCTCCACGTGTCCTAGTGGAGC
>CM025667.2:5683565-5807575 GCA_014621495.2 Entosphenus tridentatus
CCCCCCCCCCCCGTCAAATACGACGTCACAAAGCTCTGCCCCCCCCCTCCCAAAAATATAAAACACGCTTCAAATCGTTTTAAACTATTGTCATTGTAGTGTGTATTTAATGTGGCGCTGTCTATTTAATTAAGTAGAACGTGTTGTCTATATTTATTTAAAGTTGCGCATTTTGATGTGACGTCACATTTCTCAAACTCCCCCCCCTCGTCACACATCGTTACAAATGTCTGACTCCCCCCCCCCCCAGGTGCGTGACGTCATTTATGGACGGCCCCAAAGACAAAGATCCCCCCGTGTAGCCGTAACAGACTTTTGGGGGGGAATGTTGCTAGCGAGGAGCAGCACCTATGAAGGCTGCCACAGCTCACGAGGGGGTGGGTGGCCAGTACCGCGCCCGGCCGCCTTTGTCTCCCCAGTTGCAATGTTTTTACACTCCACCAGGTACTCATTTGAGGCCGACTCAACCTAGGGGAGGCCCAGGACCGGTTCCAATTATAGTCAAAGGCATTGGCCGTGAGCGGAAATCGAACTCGGGCTGCCGGGTTCGTCACGCAACGTGCTAACCGTTACCCTCCCGCTGTCCAATGTACAACACACGGTGTCACCCAGCAGACAGAGATCCCGCGTGTAGCCCTAACAGACTGTCGGGGCAAGTGCTGTTAGCGAGCACCTCTGAAGGCCGTCATAGCACACACGCACGCACACAGGCACACGCACACGCAGGTACACACGCACACAGGTACACACACACGCAGGTACACACACACACAGGTACACTCACGCACACGTTCGTGTTTCCCGACGCAGGACCTGGGAGTTACGAAGATTGGACACATCAAGAGGATACTGCACGGCATCAAGGAGCTGAGCAAACACGCGCAGGTCAGCGAAGTGTGAGAGCCGCGGCACGGCTGCCTGAAGGAGACCACCAAGGAGCGCGCACGACTGCCGACGGACGGAGGGACGCCGTGCGTGCACGAGGAAGGAAGGGGCGACGCATCTCATTGGGATTCCTGCAGGGAGCAGCTGCACTTGCCTCCGTGAAGTTTATTATTCTTTTTTTAAATGTTATTTTTTACACGATACGTCAGCTCTGTTTATAACGGTCCTGCAGACCGATGGTCAACGTTGCAGAACAAGGCCAAGGCTTAGCTACGTCGCGTCCATCCGAACATCGCGATTTGTGTTTTTTATTTATTTTCCGTCCGTGACTTTACACGAAAGGGATGTGACGCGTCGCCAAACGCAGGGTTGCATCGTCGGTCGTCAGCGGAGGCACAACAAAGCACCAGCGGAACTGCTGTTGCGACGAAGACGGGATGGTCTGTCGTAGCACCGTCGCGCTCGCTAACGCGCGTGGGATTTTTATTGAAAACACTGAAGCGTGTATCGTGTACGTACGTGCGTACGTACGCATTTTTAAACCGCCGCAGGGCACTGCTTTTGTCAAACGCTGTCCTGACCATCACGCGAAAAAAAAACAAATCGTCCTGTAGGATTCCATCGGAGTTCAACGACAGCGATTCCCTGCCCGGGCGAGCACGGGGGCAGCGGCGCTCACCTCCTGCTCGCAGGCCCCGAGCCGGCGGTGTCAATTCCACGTTGCCGTGACGGGCACGGCTCTGACCGCCGGGCACTTGTCCCGCACGGTGCTACCCAAAGGGTACGGTCAGGCCCGGTGGAAGTGATCCGAAGGATAAAGCGCCAGGTTGATGAAACGCAGCAAATTGACACAGTAGGGGGCACAGGTGGTTAATTGAGTGGCCATCTCGGTCAGCCAACCCATGGCACCTGGGTCTGTCCCGTGACCTGTCAGCAGCGAGCCCTTCCACTCGTCACGTGGCCTCAAAGTGCACCTGGCCTGGCACAAGCACCGTGGTGACGTCACCGCCACTTGGTGGCGAATGGCGGCTGCAGTTGTTAGCGCGCCAAAGGCAATTGAAAGTCCCATTCGGCCGTAGGGAAGGGAAGACGTTGCCCACCCTGTGACTATTCACAAACAATGCTCCGTCCGTGGCCTGGGTGGCCACTCCTGGAAGCTCACCCCGAAGGCGGGGCCTGTGTGCGATAAGCTGCGCGTGAATGTTCTGGAGAAGGATTGTGTGGTAGGGCGAGGTTTGGTGGAGTCCGACAGGAGATGACTGAACCGTGTTTACCAAATCGGTATTCCTTTTGCGTGTTTTTTTACACCTTGCAGGTGCAATCACGGGGCGCGGTTGCAACAGGGTGGCGTTTGTTTACACTTCGTAACAAAGGCCCCTAGTGCGACATTACCGTATGCTCAGGGTTATAAGATGCACGTAAGAAAGTGAGACTCGCTCCAAACGTTTACACCTGCAGCCAATCAAGTTACAATAAATATGGTCACGGGGCAAGTGCTGGCAGCGAGCGAGCACCTGTGAAGGCCGGCACGGCGCACGAGTCTGTGGGTGGCAAACACTAAGCCCGTGCCGCCTTTGTCTCTCCACACCACACTGGATACTCAATTAAGGCTGAATCAACCTAGGGGCGGACCAGAACTGGTTCAAATTCACTCTGACACACACCTACCGCGTGATAACACGTAACCCCCAACATTTTGTTTAACATACGGAGGCGGGGAAACGAGCTTTTCTCCCGTTTACAGCCCTGCAGATCCAGTGGTGAAAATTCCACAGTCGTATGGTGGGTCAGAGTCTATCCATAGGACGACTGCTGTTGACTTCCCCCACAGAGCGGTACTCGTTTTTATCGACCCCGGAGAGCTGATGGGCTGAGTCAACGTCCCGTCCCCCCCTCCTCCTTCCCCACCGAACCAGGAGTTGAACTTACGACCTTCCGACCGCGAGCCGCCTGATTGGTCAGCGCGTCTTGTAGCGCGGAGAAGCACCGCGGTGGGAATTGATTCGCGATTGTTTCGGCTACTGGATGGGGAGGGCGCCACCCTCGCTCGCTCGCTCGCCACCGCCGCGTGTTTTGTCGGCCAGAAGAGGAAACAACGAATGTGCACCCTCGCCTGGAGCGCTTCCGTAAACTGGAAACATTTTTGGATGGGTCGACGCATTTAGCACCCGTCGCTTGGCCCAATTTGGCGTCGACGTTCTCGTCACCGGTATTTTAGTCGTCGCGATCTGGTCTCGCCTGGGAGCCTGAAAATAGCCGCGATCGCGGTTGGCGATTTTTAAGATGCTTGCACGCAAGCCGCCGGCTAACTTATCGTTGTTCTCTTTGTTTCATGGCTTTCCTCCCCTTGGGAGATTTGTGCGGTATAATGCCACGGCCGCATTTGTCCGTGACGCTTGTTCACGCACGCTCCGTCACCGGGTCTCAGGGCGAGTTGGGTGCGAGGAATTGATCGTTTTATTGGCGATCCCTTCGCCCCAGTCAAGTCAAAGCCACTACCTGCTCGAACGAGCATTGGTGCTTGTGCCCTGTTTACAGTCCTGCAGAGCAAGTGGTGGAAATTCCACATTCCTGTCGCGAGGGCGAGGAGTCCGTCCCATCAGACGACCACCGTTGAGTTCCCCCGCAAAGTGGTACTTGTTTTATCGTCCCCCCCCCCGGAGGAGTGATGATGGCGATTGAAATGTGGGTGAGGCGGACAGAGGGAACGGGGCTGTGTCACAGCCTCCCAGAAAACATTTCTTCGCATTAGCGTAAAGGTCAACTCAACATTGTAGTCCATCTTTTGGCTTTCTGTTCACAGTTTTTCACCATCATCGTTTGAGAAGACGAAACACTGGACCAGTTTGGACTTTCTGGGACTCATCTGCAGGGTGTAGCCTGTTAAAGAAATAGCTGCCAGGCTGCCTGATATTACGGGTTCTCTATTTATTACAATTATTATTTAACCATAAAATACACCACACGGACGCGTAATACATATTGTACATACAAGTGACGTTACTGTTGTTATTATTAAAGTATTCTTTTGTGTGATGGTAATTTGATTTGCCCAAACATATACTGTACATACATATTTTATTTGTTAAGGCAAAACCCATTCCCGTCTTTGCGCGTTCGAGAACGATTCAATCGCGCTGGCGTCTTCGCTCCGCACGGCGATGATCTTGGCTCCTTCGGGAAGAGCCGCGCGGGTCTCTGTGCCGAGCCGAGCCTGGTATCGGTGCCGCCGATGTGCGAGTCTGCGGGGAACGCGTGGTCTGTCACATCCGCACGACTGACAGATCGAGGTGGGTTAAGGAATGAACACCACGGGGCGTAGATGAACCGCTTTTATTGTCTCTCAAACCTCTTCGTACTTTGTTTCCCCCCCCGTGCCTGGACCAAGGTGCCAGGTGAACTTGACACTCGTTGAATTTGCACAACATCAGCAGAGCTGTGAGCGGTCTTCTCGCACAGGTGACAGAGAATTGTATTGTTTTATTTTTTATTATTTTATTATTTCCCTTCTACGTGACTTTACCGAAAGAACCACGAATATGAATAGGTGATATATGGTTAACTTAACAAGTGGGTTTTCACGGCCAATATCACGGATGCGTGTCATCGATCTTTGGGTGATGCCTCGTAATGAGATGACATATCCCGTGTTGTCAACACCCGTTGCCACCCGACACAGTCCAACAAATGTAATTGTCGCGTGCACGAACGTTTCACGACAATTATGATCGTATCAGCTCACTCAATAATTATCGTTTCAGCTCACTCACCGGCTAAGTTGAAGAATTATTTATAAATATGTTCTTGACAATTGCCCTTCAGCCTTCACCTTTTAATTTGTTCGGCTGTGTCGGGTGGTGGAGGGTTCCTAACGTACACAAACTTGGTTGGTTCGTCACGCGGCCTCACACAACAAAAACTCAATTGTGAATCTTCCACGCGTTATGTTCATCGACATCATAAATAGCCGGTTGCCATCACCACAAGGGCTGTGTGCAGGAATGTGCACGCAGATTTGCGATGTCATCTTGACACGCACAGCATCCCTGTCGTATGTCACCGTGAATGACACCTTGTGATTTATTTCTCCCCTGGATGTTAAATCTTCCCTCTTGAGCGAGACAACGCACGCGCCTGAGCTCGCGTTATGGAGTACTTTAGGACGGCATCGACTGCGTTAAACTCGAGGGCCACTGATTTTGTGAGATTTTATACAAAGCGCATTAGGACAGTGACGACGACGACGATGATGCGGTGGTGGTGGTGTCAGAGTCTAAATAAAACAAATAAATCCATCGGGCATGGCCATGTCATAAAAAAATATAAATATATATCGCGGAAAACGATGGAATTTTTACGTGGAACACCGATATGCGTGAGGATTGTACAAGTCACGAGACATCGTTTGTCCCTACTTGAAAGTTAGCAATCTCAGTCTGAAGCCCTCCTCCGTACGGGACGAGGGCACCTACTGGCCTCCGTTGTTGGTGTTGCGTGTTTCGGTGTTGTTGAGTTCGATGTCCTTGCCGCGCACCTCCGATGAGCACGGTTGGTTACGCACGGTGGCGCGAGAGAAGTTCACCGTATGCACGAAAGTGAAAAGGCACATGCTCGGGCGTTTCTAAGTACGTATTCGAAGTACAAAGAGCAGTGCCCCGAGAACTCACCTCGAACTGAAAGGCACCGTGCCTCTAAGCATCTTGGCAGTTCACCAGGCTTTGGTTCAAGCGAGCCCAACTCTTGCTGACGAGACACTCACAGCGTCAAAACCGGTCCGGAGGTTTGCTCTCTTGCTGAAGTCATTCTCTCCCAGAAGGCCGTGGGGTCGATGAAAAGTGTTTTACCCAAACATATATATATATATTTAAACTTGTGTTATTCTACGCGGTGGGACAGATATGGGAAGGAGGCGTAATCATTTTCTGCATATTTATTCCACGACTCGTAATTTCCAGAACGACGCTGATTATTATTTTGTGCCATGCCCGAATTCACGTTTTATAAGGCTCCGGGCAACGACGGTGGTGGTTCTGGTCATGCTTGTGATGGCTGTGTGTAGTGTTTGAATGTTAAAGATTAACGAGAGCCATTCCCGTTATCAGTAGCGCAGGAATGTTGCCAGTTCTACGCAACAACAAACAAAAATTCAGTGGGGAGGAATGTTTGTGTGTGGAGGGTCCCGCATGCCGTTATGAAACGTAACCAAATGTGTGTGTCTTTGTGTGTAAAGCGATGCACAATGTTACGTTGTGTTGTTTACATATACTCCATCACGTAAACCATGGTAAATATCGTGACGTATTGTTTACAGTATTGTGCCGGTGGGGGAGGGAGGGGAATAAGCTCAATTTTGTTTGCGTAAAGGTATTTTTACACTGATAAGTGCATTGCTACGACAAGTCGTTCGAGGCTAATCTGCAATTTAATATATATCTTTGTATAATATCGCTAAAAAATGTAAGATCGTCGCCAATTGTCTGTGGAGTGGTCGGGGCAATATATGGCAACTCCTGCGTGTGAAGTGACATCACAGCTGTGCAAGGCAGTGTGGGTATTTTACAAAATGGCTGCAGGCGGCGTGCTGCGGTGCAGTGACGTTTCTGAACACGTGGCGCTTTCTGAACCGCTGCAATGATCCGTGTTTATTTTTTGGGCAGGCCACGTAGGTCGTGTTAGCCAACATTCTCATCAATTACCCTCAACCACCCAACAAGATGTTTACGTTTACGGGAATATTATTTATACGTGCCAAGGTAATGGTAAAATTATGACCGATAAAACGAGTGATATTGAAGTCAGTCTTCAAAGACTGAAGCCACCACTGAGGAAGCGTTATTGGTCAGAATATGATCAATATTTTAGCACTCACAATACGGTACAGTAATATCATTGTAAGCATAACAATCCTCTTCGGTGGTAGAGAGTTCATGTCAAGGGATGTTGGCATAAATCCACCACGTGACCAAACCCAAAGACAAAACATGGATCACGATGGAAGTGTCTGTTGATGGAAAATGTCAAAAAGCAGTTAAAGTTTATGTTGAGTTTGGCTCTGCAGGTTGGTGATTCATGTCGCTCGCGCAGAAGTGAGTTTTTTACGTCTGTGGATTATTACATGTGGGGAAAAGTTGGTAACAAGTGGGGAGGATGTGCATGCACGTGTCCTGAACTGTCATTATGGTGATCCAGGTCACTCTTGCCAATGAGACTCTGTTCTGGTCTCTTGAGTTCTCACTCTGGTCAAAGAAAACAAAGTTGCGACTTGGGTGGTGTTCCCGTGCTAGAGAAGTTTTTGCTGCTAGTGTATTTTGTTTAGCCAGATGAGAACACTTGAAACCAGGAGTCTCATTTGCAAGGGTAACCTGGGTCACCAACACGACAAGAGGACAACTAAAATGTAAGTACGGCATTGCAGCGAATGAGATCAGAGCATAAGCAAATATAAATCAAAGAGAAAACAAACAACCAAATAAAAATCGGCGCAAAGACGACCGCATTATGGGGTGAATTGAAAATAGTGCAATATCACGAATCAATATCAAACAAATACATTTCCTGCGACAAATGTTGGCTCAGGACAAGTCAAGGCGTCACGATGCGTGGCAGGGGAACACAAAAGACGTGAATCTTCCACACGTCACGTGCATTTTCTGTTCTCTACACTTGAAGGTCCAGCTCAGCCTTGCGGCGCCGCCCGTCGTAGTGGTTGTCGCGATGCAACATCCGAATGTTGAGCCATACCGGGTGAGGAAGCTCGCGACACTCGCATTGAATTGTCTTGGTAAATGTTCAACGATCTTTGCTCCGGTCCGATAGTGCAGCGCTGCATTGCGTCGCTGATGGGTTTTACGTGGACCCCAGCAACCACTCGAGGCCGCTTTACTGAACCACGATGTACATCGATTATTGCACTTGATCGAATCGTTGGTCGGAGAAGAGCGTCGTGGGAGAATCGTCACACCCGCGGTTTTCATATCTCGTGCAATATTTTTCCAGGAGCCCAGTCGTCCCCACACGGCTCTGGCTGAAATGAAATTCACGATTTGGTCACGCTGCTTCATGGGCAGTCATGCACAAGCACAATTCACAAACACCAACAACTCAACACATTCGTCAATAACACTGTGGCATTAAGTACACACACATGATAGGCGACGTTTCGGGCATAGGCCCTGCTTGTGCTATGAAGAAGGACCATATCCTGAAGTATTATATATTTATATATTTTTCCATTTAAGGCCACATAGTTATGAAGGAATGTGTCGAGTTTTTTGTTACTTTGGCTGACATTCTGCTCTGATTATACCTCAAATAGCTATTAGTGTCGACCGTGTTTGTGATGTACACAGTTGACCCCACTACCGTTGATGTGACAAATATGATTAACTTATGAAAGAAAAGAAAAAATATAGCAAACTGAAATTTACACCAGAAACTGCATGCGATTGTATCGAGTTCGCTGCTGCTGCTGCTGCTCGCTTGGCAGCGACGCACACACGCACGGTTCACTACAAGGTCAAGGCATTTGTCAATAACACCGCGGCCTTAAAATAAAACAATAGATAAATGACACGAAATGATGCGCATCTTGTTGGGAAACGCTCTTCTTCTTGTTTTGGTTGCCGACTCCGGACCATGGGAGTCCAGTTCACCATGGGAGTCCAGTTCACCATGGGAGTCCAGTTCACCACGGGAGTCCAGTTCACCACGGGAGTCCAGTTCACCATGGGAGTCCAGTTCACCATGGGCAGGGGTCGGCAACCGGCGGCGGCTCTTTAAGGACTGCCGCTTTGCGACGCTGTTTATCCAGGACCAGCGTCTCGTGTCCACCACACAGTGGCATTGCGCCTCTTGAGATATTGAGATGATTTTTAGCGGCCCGAAACGTCACGTATATTTTACGTGCAGCAGTGAAATGCAGCGGTAACACTCGCGTCTCACAGCAATAACCTCGGTTCGACTCCCATCTCGGGCACCTTTGTATGTATGTACGTTGAACTTCTTTCGCGCCGTACATAGCCAACCGTGCTAATCGGAGGTGCGGGATAAGGACAAGATAACACAACAAGCAGTTTTAAAGAAGTGAGTTTTAAATCTGGATTATTTTAAAGTGTTTAGCTCCGGTGACTTCCTAATTTACATCGGAAGGAAGAGCGTTCCAGACGGCCACGGAAGCGCATCTTGTCCGTGTTGAGTTCGTATGTCCTCTCTCTCCCCCTGTTCTGCATTGGATTCATCTGGGTTCTCTGGCTCCCACCCATAGCTAAACAAACAACAACAATCCCCATGCATTATTACAGGTCTTGGTCAAACATCAAAAGCGAATAGAAGTTACTGCAAATTACCCAAGTGGTGTGACACATCATAGCAACTTGGGACTTTGCTGCGACAGTTCGGCAGGTTCCTCCTGGATAGAGTCTTGAGACTCGGCGAGGCCTCCTGGGTAAATAAGCGTAAATAACAACAAGAATACGTTCTTGACTTTAAGCTTTCGTGACTGCAAGAATTCATATTCTTGGGTCCTTCGGTAAAGTCACGTAGATAGGTTCAAATAAAATAACAAAACTTTTTTTTGTAGATAGGTTCAAAGAAAATAACAAAAAAAATATTTTAAAAAAATCCTTATAGGGCCGCCACGGTGTTCTTAACGAATGTGTCGAAAGTAGATATTTTATGGGTGACCTTTTCAATTCCAGCTTAATGTAAAAAAATTACTTCAGTACGAAAACCGCGTAACGTGGGCTCACTACAATCTGAATCAGATATTTCCGTGAGATGCCAAAAGCATTGCCAATGTTCCTTCATTAAAACATTCCATTTCGTGACGATAACCGCACGCGTGCGTGCGCGTGTGTGCATGCACGTGCGTGCGCGTGTGTGCATGCGCGCGCGTGCACGTGCGTGCGTGTGTGTATCGTTGGGGAGCGCCAGTGTAGCGGTTAGCACGCTGCGCTACGAACCAGGCGACCCGAGTTCGATTCCCGCTCACGGCCAGCAGTGACCATTATCTGAACCAGGTACTCCACCTGGTGCGGTGTATAAAAGCATCGCCACTCGGGAGGCAAAGGCGGCCGGGCGTGGTGCTGGCCACCCAGCCCCTCGTGTGCCGTTGCGGCCTTCATAGGTGACAGCTAACAGCACTTGCCCCAACGGTCTGTTAAGGCTATTATACAGGGGAGCTTTGTCTTTGTTGCGTATCGTTGACAGTGGGGGAGGCACAGGTGGTGCATCTGTCAGTGATCTCAGGGAGTTAACCCCACACCACCTGGGTCTGCCTCGTGGCCTGCAGCAACGAGCCTTCAACACTTCACTTGACGGCCTCACAGTGATGGTGGTGGTGGTGGTGGTGGCGGCGGCGGCGGCGGCGGCCACGCACGTGGCTTCTTGTCACCCGGCACTGTCGAGGCAGCGAGGGGTTGGTGGGTCACACACAGATGGTGTCGAGGAGGAGTCGTATAGCCTGGCTCGCCAGAAGGCAGGAAGGCAACAATGTGAACTCCACCTGTGCCGTCTGTGTGGGATCGAGCGTTTCCCCCTCGCACGCGTGGGGGTTCTCCGGTTACTCCGGTTTCCTCCCACGTGTAAACACTCATCGATTGGCTGCGATAACACCTTGATATGTAGAGGAGCGCAGAGATTGGGCACCAGTTGGCAGTGGCGGCTTGTCTGTGGTGCATCGCGCCTCCAAGTCGTCCTCTCTCTTCGGGCGTTACAAGTTGCACCTCTTATTATTAAGTGCACCTAGCCTGGCACAAGCGCTGTGGTGACGTCACCTGCAGTTCGTGGCCCCAAAAACTTGAGATTTGTATTTACTTTTACTTTACAAAGTAAGGCCCCAGTGAGCTACGTAGCTTTTTTTCAGAAACGAACTGGCTGTCACAAATTAAATTTATAGCAGCCCAAACACTCTAGACGTGGTGATTCTAAATGTGCAGGGAAACACTGAGGAACCGGAGAAAAATACACGCGACCACGGGGAGAGAGAGACACGCAGACTCCAAATATACAGCAAAAGGCGTCAGGGTCAGGGTTGAACCCACGACCTCCTGTAGACCTGGCGAGGATGTTAACATCTCCTAGCCACCGTGATGATGATGAGACACGCAGACTCCAAATATACAGCAGCAGCAGGCGTCAGGGTCGGGGTCGAACCGACGACCTCCTGCAGACCAGGCGAGGTAGTTAACATCTCCTAGCCACCGCGACGCCAGATGGGGCACGATCTCCGTGGTTCCGACCCGAGTTCTTACCAACCGTCTGACGACGTGTTCCCGTTCTCTTCCATTTGGTGAGCAAACTCTAAGATGGAATTGTAAATGTGAATCTTCCACTATCACAATAAACGCGTGCACTCACGCTCAGGGCTGCTGTGTTTGTGTTTGAGGCCGCGTCACCCCTACCCGGTGTTGAACTTGTGTGAGCCTGGTCGTGTTCTCGTGTGTGCGTGTAGGGCGCTTTGAGAACGGGATCTTTGGGATGCCAGAGACAATGATGATGATGGTGGTGGTGGTTGTGCATTTAGTTTCGACATTCTGGGCCTCATCAGCAGAGTCTAAACGTAACAATTTCCATGTTAACAGGTAAGGCCCATTGGCAGGCAGCGCGTTCCAGACGGCCGCATAAGCGCATCTGAAAGCGCGCGATGCAGTGACCACCTTTGTTCGATTCTGGACCCAAATGATGATCAGGAGGGGGTTGGAGATGGTGGGAAGGAGGAGTATTGGGAGGAGGCTCAAAAGGTGGAGGAACCCATAATAGAGGTTGTTTTGGGTTAGATCGCGTAAATATATAAATGTGTCGTTAAACCCGCCACCACCCGACAGCCAACTAGTAAGGGTTGTCACGTCAACAGAACGTGCCAATTCGTCACTAGTACAGCACACCGGTTGTGTGTTGGAGAGCCAAGCCACAACATTTACAATGTGAGTACGACGTTTCGCCAGTAATTACAACTAGCTTCATCAGGCGACAGGCAGATTTGTGGAGAAGTCCACCTGTTTCGTTCCTTATATAGAGGCGTAGATGTGGTGACCGCGCTTGTGCGCCTTCTTGCGCCAAGTGGGGGGGGTGGGTTAATGAGTCAACGCGCATTATGCGAGCCCCTTGATCTTGTGCGTCCTGCACATTGTGTGCCGGGTGGTGACGGCTCTAACGACACACGTGGATATATGTACGCGCTCTAACCCAAACAAGAACCCGTATTGTGGATGATATTGGTCGCGCAAGCCTCCTGGCTGCTGCGCGTTCCACTGATGGTCACAGCAGCCTGGCAAGAGGCGGGGGGGGGGGGGGATCGTGGGTCGGAGAGGATGAGAGGGGGAGGGGGGGGCTCTGACCGGGATGGTTGCGGCGAGCAGGGGGCTGTGGGCAGCAGGCGAGCAGGGGGCTGTGGGCAGCAGGGCGCTGTGTGGGCAGCAGAGTCCGCGTCACCCTCCAGAGTTTCGTCCCAGACGGAGTGGCAGCTCGGAGCGCGCGCGTCGAAGGAGGAGGGCGGTGGGGGGTGACACACACACAGACAGAGGGAGGGAGGGAGAGGGGGGGAGGGAGAGGAGTCGCGGTCACCCCGCGGTGTCTCCTCGCCTCGGAGGAGAGGGGAGGGAGGAGAGATCGAGCTGCGGAGAGACGAGGAGGAGGAGGAGGCGACACGAGGAGGAGGAGGAGAGTCCCCAGGCACGCACAGCGCCTGCCATGGCTGCTGCTGCCGCTGCTGCGCTGCAGCTGCCGCTGCTGCTGCTGGTGGCTCTGTCGCTGCTGCTGCTGCTGCTGCCGCTGGCGGCTGTGGAGGCTCACCCCGACTCAGGTGCGTGGCGACGGCGTGGGGCGGAACGGCCTGGGTGGGTGGGTGGGCACGGTGTGCGAGTGGTGGTGATGGTAATTGTGGTGGTGATGGTAATTGTGGTGATGATGGTAATGATAATGGTGATGATGGTGGTGGTAATGATGATGGTGATGATGGTGATGATGATGGTGGTGATGATGGTGATGGCAATGGCCATGCCCGGGTCCATTGTCAATCGCGCTGCGCCGCTCGTTGTAGAAAACACCGCAAATGTCAGCACCACCATGATCATCATCACCACCATGATCATAATCACCATCATCATCACCACCATGATCATAATCACCACCATCATCACCACCGTGATCATAATCACCACCACCATCATCATCACCACCATGATCAGCACCACCACCACCATGATCATAATCACCACCATGATCATAATCACCACCATGATCATATTCATCATCATCACCACCATGATCACCGCCACCACCATCATCACCACGAATTTAATCGGCGCTGCTGCTGCTGCTGGCGAATCAACTCCCACCACGTCAACAGCAGCGCAGCGGCCTCACGAGGTCAACAACAAACTAGACGAGTCTACAAGGATGTCCATTCGTGTGCCGTGAAGAAGGACCATTGCCCGAAACGTCGCCGCTTTCGTATTTGTTTTCTTTGAAAGCAGGGTGGAAGGATTTGGTCAGAATCTCCAACGATGGAAATATTCCTCCAATAATATATCAATAATATATCAGCTACTAATAGCTACTTATCAGTCATAATAATTATCACTCGAATTAAATAATAACCACTCATCACAGTTTGTTTTAATTAATCTAATTATTATCAGACTCCCATAGTGTAAGCAAGTAAAATCTACAACTCTTATTATCCACTCTCTCTACTGGCCTCTCTACGTATCTAATGCATGTTGAACTTCTTTCGCACCGTACCTAGCCAACCGCGCTAATCGGAGATGCGAGGGGAGGCAGGACAACAAACTAAACACGAAAAGCAGTTCTGAAAAAATGAGTTTTCAATCGAGATTATTTAAAAGTGGAAAGCTCCAGTGGCTTCCGAACAGCGGAGGGAGGAGCGTTCCAGACGGCCGCAGAAGCGCATCTGAGAGCTCGCGATGTAGACACGTCTCAGACTCTGTAGAGACGTCTCAGACTTTGTAGACACGTCTCAGACTCTCATTGTCCACTCTGTCTCTCTAATCGTGCCACTACCCGGATAGTCGCAGATGGCGTTGCTCATCCTTTGAAGGCTGCAGCGCTCTTGACGAGTGTGTTGAGTTGTTGCTGTTATTGTTGTTAGTGTTGTTTTTGTTGTTGTTGTTTCTGTTTGTGCACCACTGCAAACGCAGTAGCAGCACCAGCAAACACGTCGAGTCAGCAGATCAGCAGCGCTACGAACGATTGTTTGCGTCTTGTCATCGTTGCTTAACAAAGTCCCAAAGACCAAAAACACCAACGGTTAGCAACAAACAGCACTATTCAAGTCGTCAGAGATAATGATTCATGCTCTGGCTTTTCGTTATTGAGCAAGTTGGTTTCAGTGGTAGAGCGAACGGAACGTTGCAAATTGAAATCCTGGTGGGGGGTTGAATCATCATCCCTTTGGGGTCGATAAAGTGGGTACCACTTTGTGGGGAAGTCAACGGTGACTGCGCCAAGGACTGACTCGCCCCCCGCCATAGGAATATGGAATGTCCACCATTGGCTCAGGGATGTAAACAGGAGACTAGCACCGCATCGATGATCATTGTGAAGCACAAGCCACGTGGACTTCCTTTGTTTAATGAGAACTTGGAAAGAGACGAGGGGAGGGGAATTCCAAAGTGGAGCACTGGGAGGGAAGAAGCAGAGAGAGGGGGGTCACCTCCAGTGTGGTGAGTGGGTGAGTGAGTGGGTGAGTGGGTGGGTGAGTGGGTGAGTGTGTTGTTGTGACCTGCAGTGTGGTGAGTGGGTGAGTGAGTGTTTTGTTGTGACCTGCAGCATGGTGAGTGGCTGGGTGAGTGGGTGAGTGTGTTGTTGTGGCATGCAGTGTGGTGAGTGGGTGGGTGAGTGGGCGAGTGGGTGGGTGAGTGGGTGGGTGAGTGAGTGAGTGGGTGAGTGGGTGAGTGTGTTGTTGTGGCATGCAGTGTGGTGATTGGGTGGGTGAGTGGGTGAGTGGGTGGGTGAGTGGGCTGTGTTGTTGTTGTAGTCTGCAGCGTGGTGGTTGAACGCGGTGTGAACGCGACGAAACAGCAGTCAGTGTGTGGTAGACCGAGTGAGTCCTCAACACGGGTGGACGGACTCCACGAGTGGAACATCACGGGAACGGTGACCACGACAGCAGCCGTAGCAGAGTGATCAGGGGGCCGACCGACCGTGAGCCGGCGAGCGCGCTCCGCGTGCGATGGACGGAGCTGGCGCGCGGCTTGAAGGTTGGAGTCGTGAATGCGGTGCAGACGCGGATGAGAGAATTGCGCGCTCGTCCGTCCGTCCCGTCCCGTCCCGCCGCAGTGTTCGTGGACCCGCGGCGGGCGGCGCTGGTGCTGCGACGCACGCGCAGGAAGAACAGCGACTTTGAGGAGCTGCGTCCCGGGTCGATCGAGCGCGAGTGTCGCGAGGAGACTTGCTCCTTCGAGGAGGCGAAGGAGGCCGTGGGGCAAGAGCAGGCGGTGCGTGGCGCTACCACCCCCCCACCACCACCCTCGCCCCCCTTGTGGGGTCACGTTGGAGGTGGCGGAGGAGGCGCAGGTTTCGTGCCTCGTGCCAGGGCACGTGGTGACGACGCCACGATGCCGTTGCCATCACACCACCACACACGTCAACACGACCATTGTGTTTATTAGAATTATTATTATAATAATAATCACCATCTGCATCGTGAGCGCCTGTATCAACAACGATACTCTTACCACCATCACTACCGCCAAGACCACAAACAACAACACCATTATCATCATCACAACTTATCACAGTATCGACCACGGTCAACAGCACTGATACCACCACCACAGCCACCATCATGACCACCACTACCAGCGAAACTACAAACACCACCATCATCATCATGATGAAAACTCGCTACCACTGTCATAGAGCAAATAAACACTCCTACCACCAAGCCTGCAATAAACCTTAACCTTCTTTTTCTTGGCTCTGCCGATGAGACACTCTGTTTCAAAACCGGTCCATAATTCGCTTGCCTTGCATTCATCCAATGCTGCTGGAATTTCGCACTCCCAGAAGGCCGTGGCGGCTGCTGAGATGTGTAAAAACACTCAAACTAAACCATTGTTGCGTCGTGCGGAAGGACATGCATGGGAAGGGCGTCGTGTGCTGTGACCTGACTGGAACCTTTCAAGTTGAGACCATTGGGACGCGATCGCTGGGACTGCACGAGACATTTGTTACCGATAAAATCGTCGTTGCCGAAGCGTGGCCCCAGAGTGCACACAACCCGGGCGCATTCCTCCTCCTCCATCCGTGCGCGTGGGTGGGTGGGTGGGTGCCCACGCGTGTTTATTTGGTCAATATTAATATTTGCGATCGCTTTGATGATCAATGCGAAGGGGGGGGTGTCTATTTGCACATCCAGGAGCCGTCCATGCCAAGGCCGCCGCCGCCGCTGCTGCAGCGAAGGGGCCCTAGATGTTGGGATGTTGTCGTGTTGATGATGATCATTGTGATTACTACCACTATGATGATTCCAATGCATCGGGCAAGCGGCATCCAAGCAGATCCCACCGTGGCAAGAGATACATGCCCTGTAGCCTGCGGCGAGCTGGAACGAAGCCGAAATTGTTCCGCTCATATTGAAGCGCTTATTTTCACGAGACATGAAGAGATAAAAACAATGCTGTGGCTGCTGTTTTAATGAAATATTTGGTGACGCTGTTGTTGTGTTGATAGTGGTGCTGGAAGCACAAATAACATTTGTCAGCTACACTGTGGCCTTGTATCAAAAACAAATGTGAAAATGATGACGTTTCGGGAAATGTGGCTCTTCAGGGCACATTTCATCCCTTCATTCGTGTGCTGTGAAGAAAGGGCCATTGCCTGAAACGTCGCCCGTTTAATATTTATTATCTTTAAGGCCACGGCGTCCAGAGTTTTCATTCTCAAACAAATACTGCTGCTCAAAGCCGCTTCATTTGGCTGATGGGCCGATGAACTAAACGTAATAACACTAGACGTAACAACTCTAAATGTAACACCACTAAACGTAACACTAAACATAACATCACTAAACATAACATCACTAAACATAACATCACTAAACGTAACATCACTAAACGTAACACCTCTAAACATACGTTTATGTATTTATGTATTTCCATGCGGGTTTGTTTCAGCAGTCGCCGCGTGGCATCGCACGTTTGGGCCACCAATCGCTCAGCAAGTGACCTTGTTTTTCAATTGACCTTTTTTGACCTTTTTGACCTTTTCCTATTGACCGGTTTTTTTAAAGTTCACCCGCCGACATCGCCGTTCGGCAAAGTCGGCGCCAGCAGGCATCGGATGTTTCCCGTTCCGTCGTGACGACTGCCAGTAGCAGCGGCGGCGGCGGCGGAGTGACGTCAGGTCTCTCTTCGCCGTCGCCGAACGAGACTCGCCGACAAGTTCACCTTCACTCCGCTGTCTCGTTGTGCTTTGTTCTGTTTTACAGAAAATATTCTGGGCTCGATATCGCCTAAGCCAAGGTGAGTGTGCTCACGCTCGACTTCAAGCGACGATGCTTTGCAAGCGTGCTGACGTTGATGACAATGATGATGATGTTCAGACATGAAGTGATTCATAATTCAAAATTCTTAGGCGAGCGTTGCCACCTAGTCTATTATAGCCCAAATACAGACATTTATCAGACGTCGCTAGGTCTATTATATATGATTATCATCAAATCTGTGCTGCAGTTTACTGCAATCAAGTTTAACATAAAGACCGGTATCAGACCTCGACACAAATCAATACCTGGCACCCGAACAAGGTTGCCAATTTCTGGACTGGCCCGGCCAAACCTGACCGGGTGAAACGGGGGCAGGTGGTCACCCTGTCTGAACTCACGACACCAAGTCGTGTTAGCGTAAACCTCAGAGCGGACGGTCCAGCCAATGGTGTTGGTGCACACACCACGATGGTGGAGCAGCCGGGCCACCCTGTCCCCCTCTCCTCCCATCGTGAATCCTCACGGTGGGGGACAAGTTGGCCAAATGAGACGACAACAACAACAACAACAATAAATATAATGCAGTCTGGAGATGATGATGATGAGTTTGTTTTGGGTTAGATCACGTAAATATAAATGTGTCGTTAAACCCGCCACCACCCGACACAGCCAACTAGTAAAGGTTGTCACGTAAACAGAACGTGCCAATTCGTCACTAGTACAGCACCAGCGGTGTGTGTTGAAGAGCCACGCTCACATTTTGAGGACTGAGCTTCGTGTCCTGTCCTCCGGAGACGTGGGGGCGACTCCACCACAGCTCAGCGCCAGGGGGGTTGTGAAACGGCGACACTTGGTTTCAGACGCTCTCTTCTGAAGGGCAGTGGCGTATCTGCAATAACGACCGGGCACCCCCCCCCCCCACGTCGCAATAGCGACCGGACTCCAGTATAGTGTTGAACTTTATTTAAGTGAAATGAACGATTTGTAAAAATTAGATGTCGGCTGACTTGAGAAACATGTCTGGGACTGGTCTGTGCAGAAGTTGGCAACCCGAGTAAGACTGCTGTATCTACAGCACGTGTTTACGCATGTCGCGTCTTTACCTTTACCTTAATGTTCACTCAAACGCCTGGCGTATCTTTCGCACAGTGCGTAGCCAACCGTGCTAATCGAAGCCAAAGCGCCGTCTGGAATGCCATCCGTGCTTCACATCGGCAGCAGCTTTCAATCTACCCCGAGAGACACTTACGGCCCTCCTCGTTAAGGCTCCAACCTCTTTCTCGTCTGGATTTGCGGTGGCACTTAAGCTTGGCCCTGCTCCCCTCATTGTCACGTTCATTTATTTTCTGGTAAACGCCGTGCGTGTGGCAAATGTTCGTTCCGCCAATGCCCTGCTGACCATCGTCCAAAGCGGGTGCCTGTCCTTGCATAAATCGCCCGCTGGGCTGGTTGGGCCAGGCCACCCAGGAGAGAGTGGAGCGCTGGTGGGGTGGATGGCTTCGTTTTGGTGCCTCCCAGCCTCCAGCACTATCACACTTGGACACCCCATCGCGTAAACTTGTTTCAAAAACAAGTCGCCACGGTGTCGGGGCTTTTTGCACGAGACGCCGTGCAACGTTCGAAAAATGCCACAGAGTAACGCGTAAACACAAATGTGCGCAGCAGTGGATTCTTTTCGCTCGTGCAAATACAACAGTTGTAACAAAGGAGATAAGACGGGACGAGAACAAGCAGGGCAAGCGATGCGTATACTGTGCACATGAGACAGCGCAGTCTGAAGCAGAGGGTAGTGACATGGCTGTAATGTTTGTCACGTGACAGACAAATCTCTACTTTTACTCTCTGCACTGCGATTTAGCCAAATTAGGTGCAGAAGCCAATGTGATGGGGGCTGTTGTGTGCAGGCACTGGTGACCGGGCTGAGATCAAATCACCACACTTGAGACCCGTGGTTTAACCCCCACTTGTAAGACCCATTGTACGTCTTCGGGTCTCTATTGGTCTCGATAAGTCTATGAGTATCTATGTGAGTCTAAACTATAAAGAAATAACGTTTTGTTTTACTGGATAAGGCCTACTGAGTTATATAGCACTTCTTGAGAAGCGACCTGGCCACATAGCTGAACGAAGTGGCTTATCATGGGGACATTTATAGCGGCCAAATATTGTACTCTGAACGCTCGTTTCAAAAAGTTGAGGGATTAACCGAAGGATCCGTAGAAAAATCCACGCGACCATAGGGAGAGAGAGAGACACTTCAAATATACAGCAGGCGTCAGGGTCGGGATCGAACCCATGCCCGCCTGTATACCAGGTGAGGTAGTGAACATCTCGGCACGATAGCGCCATTGAGACCCTCCGCTTTGAGACCATCAACTGGCCACACTTGAGAACTCTTGTGCCCCCCCCCCCCTGCCATCACTGCCCCCGCCCCCCAAACAGTGTAAGCCAGCAGGCTGTGCCACTGCCTGCTTCATTCCCTACGAATCAGCGAGACATTCGGGCCGGTGGCGCCGTGACCTTTGACCCCACCTCCCCCCCTCCTCTCGTATCATCGTACAGTCAGTTCTCGAATAACGCTGAGTGTTTTCATAACGTGATGAATGCATTTTAGGAAACACTTTTTTTTATATATTTAACGCGGATGCGAATTGGATATTAAACGCGATCGAGCGAACGCAACGACGTCGCGCGAGTACGAATAAGCGGTCGTACGGCTGCCTCGGCGTAGCTTCGCACAAGGTGGTGGGATGCTGCTGGATACTTCTGGATGCTACCCACGCGCCTCGGTCTTTGTTCGGCCTGCATTATGCATTTAGCGCGGTTTTTATTTATTATTTATTACAACGCGATATTTTATTTCCGTAACGCGGCGTTCTTCAGGAGCGCAACTCCAACTACCGCGCTCTAGCGGAGCGCACCGTCTGCACCGTTGTGCTAACGGAGCGCACCGTCTGTTCCGTTCTGCTAACGCTGTGCGGGGCAGGCGGCTTTCAGGGACGCGCCCCGGCCCCGCGGGTCACCCCGTGCCGACCCAACCCCTGCAAGAACGGCGGCCGCTGCTTGGAGCTGCGCTCGGCCGCCCGGTGCGTCTGCGCCGAGGGCTGGGAGGGAGACACCTGCCACGTCGGTGAGGAATCGTCGCGGCGACGCTCACGGCGGAGGCCGGTGCGAGGGTGCCGGCGAACTCGGGGAGAGCCCCTCTCACCACCACGACCACCACGACCATCACAACCACCACCACCACAACCACTACAACCACCACCAAAACCACCACAACCACCGCCACCACGACCACCACCACAGCCACCACAACCACCATCATAACCACCGAAACCACCGACGTAGGTGGGGCTGGCAGGGCTCGATGCGCCGACCTGTGGGGGCTATGGGGGTCTTCCGTGGGCGGGGGTGGGGAGGGCTTATACATGGGGGAGGTGGCGGGGAAGAGACGACAATCATTCCCAGGGGAGTGTGGGTGGGTGTGCGGGGGCTGGAGGGGGAAAGGTCAGTACCGGATGAAGCTAGTGCGGGGACTGTAGCAAATGTTATTTTAAAAAAGCACACTTTTTTTACTTGCTTAGTAAAGTAATTGTATTTTTTCATTCGCTATACAGCTAGATAATGTGACAAATCGCTAACCTTAAACACCCAGTCGTTCATACACGTTTCAGGCAGTATAGTACTATAGTAATAGAGCAAGTGCAGAATCACTGAACCGGAATTGATAGCTTGACAGCATTTAGCGCGGGGCCCTTGAAAGTGCGAGGCCCGTAGCTACTACACGAGTAGTAGCTGCTACACGTGTGTAGCGACTTGTGCTGCTACGAGGATCACCCGGCACTGGGAAGGGTTCGATATCGTTCACATTCCTTTTTCTCAACCGTCTGCAGTCATTTATTTTTTGTTCCGGCATTCCAGCCGGGACATTCTAGAATACTGTGCCGAGAGTTATGTTGGCAAAACGTCAGCACCGGGGTGACAAAGGTGGCCGGGCGTGGTAATGGCCACCCACCCCCTCGTGTGTCTTGCCGGCCTTCATAGCTGCTGCTCGCTAACAGCACTTGCCCCAACAGTCTTGCAGAGGCGATGCGGCCCCTCTTAGTCCTTGTTTGGGGCAGGACATGCTTAGCTGTTAGGGTCTCATGATCCGCAGAGGGGCGCCACGGTGGCTAGGAGATGTTAACTACCTCGCCAGGTTTACAGGAGGTCGTAGGTTCGATGCCATCCCCTGATACCTGCTGTATATTTGGAGTTTGCATGTGTCTCTCCACGTGGTTGCGTGGATTTTTTTCCGGGTCCTCCGGTTTCCCCCTCCACGTTTAGAATCGACGTCACCACGCGTTGAAGAGCACTTGGCTGCTGCCATAAATGTCCACGTGATGACGATAAGCCACCTCGTCGAGCTCTCATTTGTGGCTTCTGGAAAATATCTACACGGCTCAGTGGGCCTTCACTATTAAAACAGTTTATAGTTTAGTACTAGATTTGAAGCTTTCGTGACTGCAAGGATTCATATTCTTAGATTTTTTCGGTAAAGTCATGTAGGTGAACAATTAAAATTAATAAAAGTAAAATTAAAATAAAATTAAAATCACGAACCTCACAAAAATAATATTCAGGGCCTACCTTGGCTCCTCCCACCCTCAACCAGTATATATACATGGACTGTTTTCTTGGAATTTCTCTCACTTGATACAGCTATCGTGCTGTGACGGTTCCACCTGAAACTTCGTGATTTTAATTTTATTTTAATTTTACTTTTATTAATTTAAATTTAAATTTTTCACCTACGTGACTTTACCGAAAAAAAATCGAAGAATATAGTTTAGTAGTTTATACTTTATAGTAACCTCTCCCACCCCCACCACCCCTCCGTGTGAACAGAAATCCGGTCGTGCGACAGGAACAACGGTGGCTGTGAGCACTACTGCGAGGCGAGTCGCATCTACCGCCTGGTGTGCCACTGCGCCCGAGGATACCAGCTCAGCGACAACGGCTTCAGCTGTGACCAGATCGGTGGGTGGTGGTGGGCCACGCCACCCAGTGCCGCATTATATTATCCTAGCAGCAAAAGTAGCTACACATATGTAGTAGCTACTATGTAGTAGCTACTACATATGTGGTACCTACTACAAATGTAGTAGCTACGGGCTCCACACTTTCAAGGGCCCCATGCTAAATGCTTTCAAGCTATCAATTCTGGTTCAGTGATTCTGCACTTGCACTATTACTATAGTACTATACCGCCTTCAACTTTTATGAACGACTGGGTGTTTAAAATTTGTCGTATTATCCGGCTGTATAGCAAATGAAAAAATACAATTACTTTACTATGCAAGTTAAACTGTGTGTTTTAATATTTATGTGCTTCTTTTTTAATTTAGGGCCCCTTTATAACATATACTACAGGCCCCGCACTAGTTTAATCCGGCACTGCGCACCCCCGCTCCCCCCCCCCGACTCGCACCCTGCTGCCCGGCTCGGCTCGGCCGACTGCCAGCCGGAGGGACGGAGAGACCTTGAATAAAAAGATTCATTGTTGTGCCCGAAATTAATAAAAAAACAAAATCTATATTCCCGAGGCGAGGGCGAAGGACAATGATGGTCCTTGAGGCTTGCCGAGCGGCATGGAGCCGCGTATCGCGAGAGGCATCGCTTTGAAGGCGGCACGGAGCCACCGCTCAGCTCAGCTCAGCTCCTCAATCGCTTGCAGACGAGGGAAGGGATTCCGAGATAAAACAAATGAAAGCCCCGTTATGAGCAGCGCGCCTCCGATGTGCGATTACGCAGCGCGAGCGTCGTCCACCTCGGAAAAACTGAGTTAAGACCTCAGTGGGCTTCGCCTGCTAAGACAAAGCCATGCTTCAGTTTTATTTGTTTGACATTTTTTCAAGTGATTTGTTTCACTTTCCTATACTTGCCACTCCCGTCGAGTTTCTGCATTTGTTGTTGTAACGTTCTGACATGGCCACTATTGGACATTTGTCAAAAGAGCTTTATAGCTCATAGGATTCCTCCAGTATAAATTAATGTCCTGATTCTGCATAGTTTCTTTACGTTTGGTGTTCGTGCCGTCATTGTAGCACAGCGCTGGATCACGAGGGAAGGCGCTGCTGCTGTGTTCCACAGACGGGTAGAGGCTGTCAGTAGGGAGCGCTGCTGCTGTGTAATCTCAGTTGAGACATTTTAAAATTTTGACAAATTTAGTCCGTGACGCCAGCGCACAATGGCCGAGTCGTTTCCAAACGGCGTCCAAAGTGGAGCAGTGCGAGATACAGAGCAAGGGGTGTTGTGAGCTGCAGTGTGTGGGTGAGTGGGTGCGTGGGTGGATGGGTAGGTGAGTGTGTGGGTGAGTGAGTGAGTGAGTGCGTGGTGTGGATGGGTAGGTGAGTGTGTGGGTGAGTGAGTGAGTGAGTGAGTTGCGTGTGTGGATGGGTAGGTGAGTGTGTGGGTGAGTGAGTGCGTGGGTGGATGGGTAGGTGAGTGTAGGTCGACTCAAATGAGTGGCTGGTGAGTTGTGTCAACATCGCCATTCGTGTGCCGTGGCAGCCTTCATAGGTGCTCGCTAACGGCACTTGCTCCTACAGTCTGTTAAGGCTATACGGGGGATCTTTATCTTTGCGTGGTGAGTGGGTATGTGGAGAGATCAATGATGTGAAGTTCACATCATTGATCTCTCCGTAACCATGACAGCAGCTATAGAAGAGTGATGAGGAGGCGACCGACTGAATCTGTGAGCGCCGGGTCATCAACGGAACTGTCGTCTCGGGCGGACGCAGTGGCCGGGGACTCGCGTCGCACGACACCGGTGCCGAGACGCGGGAAGCTGAGCGACGGCGACGAGAATGAAGCCGCCGCCGCCGCTTCTGTTCGTCAGAAACACGGGGGGCGTGAACGGGTCGCACCCAACCCTCCCCCTTAACCTCCGCACCTGCTCTGTCGCTGAATGCCCCCAGACTTGGGCGCTTGCGGGAGGACGGTCATGGACCAGACGGGGCGATCGCTGGGAGGGGACGGCGATTTCTGGGAACCCGACCGCTTGGTCGCCGCCAATGCCACCGCCGATGCCACCGCCGATGCCACCGCCGATGCCACCGCCAATGCCACCACCAATGCCACCGCCGATGCCACCGCCAATGCCACCGCCAATGCCACCGCTGCCACCAACTCCTCCGCCTTCCCGGCGCCTCCGGAGCGGATCGCGTCGCCGCTGCCGCCGCCGCCACAACCCCCCACAGAGCAGGGGAGCGAAGCCCTGGCCGGTGGGGGGCCCCGGCCGATGGAAGGGGGCCCCCCCCCGACGGGGGAAACGGAAGCGCAAGCCGCGTCCACCGTGACGCTGGACGGCATGAGGATCGTGGGAGGGTACATTTGCCCGCGTGGGCACTGCCCTTGGCAGGTGAGTGCGTCGCCGCGGTTCAAAGTCTTCACGTGAGTGGCGGCCCCTTAGGGGCGATGGGTGGAGCCGGACCGCATCACAGGGAGAAAATAAAAGAAAATCGGTGGAGGAATTTTAAGCAGATTTATTCTTCACTTTTCTTCCATCGTCTATCTCGTGATTGTTATTTGTTCATCATTGTAAATTGTCACCGCTTTAGTTCTATGCAGGCACTGTGAACCCTCCCTTCGCACGTATTCCGTGCTCGCCCCCGTCACAGCGGCTGCTCTAAACAGCCGCTGTGAACCCTCCCTTCCCATGCGACTTGCCTGCTGCACCATCAGCCGGGTCACCGTCAAACAAGGAGCTTCTTCAATCAATGGGCCCTACCCAATATACACCAACTCAACAATAAACTTTTTTATTTTGACCAGGTAAGGTCCATTGAGCGATGTAGCTCTTTTACAGGAGCGACCTGGCCACAAATGGTATCGTGGAAATGTAGAGCAGCCAAATAGTCTAAACGCGTGATGTCGATTCTTAATGTGGAGGGAAAAAGGACCCAGAGAAAAATCCATGCGACCAGGGGGAGAGAGACACCGCAAATGTAGAGCCGGCGTCAGGATCGGGATCGAATCCACGACCCCCTGTAAACCAGGCAAGAGGTCCCATGATGTAGCTGATCACCCCGAGCTCTCAATGTCCTGATAGTGGCGTTGTCTCTGTGCTGTTCGCCTTTTGGCGTCCCCTGGTCTAACGCTGTTTGAGACTAGGCTCTCAGGAAAGCTGTCTCTGGTGTGGACCAATCAGTTTCAAAGACAATGCATCATCATATACTACCAGGGAATTTTATTTGTGCTTAGTGCAGACACGATTCCTCGCAAAAGGTTTCAGTTTTGTCTTTTAACATCTGAACACAAGTGTGTTGTTGCCAGAAGGGGTAGTGAAACCTCTTGTCGTAGCCGGCGAGGTCGTCGACATCTCCTGGCCACCGCCCGGCACGAGCCGCTCCCCACGTCCCTCCCCCCGTCCCTACCCCCGTCCCTCCCCCCGTCCCTCCCAGGTGCTGCTCACGGACCGGCGCGGCCACGGCTTCTGCGGCGGGACGCTGGTGTCGGCGCGCTGGGTGGTGACGGCGGCGCACTGCGCTCGCTACACCAAGGAAGTCCTCGTCCGCATCGGTGAGCGGAGAAAGAATCCCCCCCACCTCCTCCCCCTCTGTGCTAGGGGGGGGGGGGGGGGCGACCCCGGAGGTGTCCGGTGTCCAATCGGCTCGCCCGACGTTAACTCCTGGCCGGGCATCGAACTCTCGGATGGCCAGAAGCACCGCTCAGTGCCACCGCTCCCAAAGACGGTGGGGGCCGGGCGTCGCTCGCATAACGACCCCACCCCCCGTGGCGCCAATTAGCAGTTGCTCGATTCATCTTTAGGGACTTCAGACTCACGCTGTGCGTTTCAGTCACGCACTAAAGAAAAAAATTGTCAAATGTAATTTTTCTCAATAAAAAATATTTCTTTTCAGTGACAAACTAAAAACGTTTCGCAGGTTCACCGACTGACGTCTCGAGCCGACGGCGTCCCCGCGTCACGGCGCAGCCCTCCTAGATCCGAGCCCGTTGACCTTTTATTTCCCCTCTTTCCCTATTCCAGGCGAGCACGACGTGCGGCTGACCGAGGGCTCCGAGCAGAACCTGCCGGCCAACCTTATCGTGCCGCACCCCAACTTCGACAGCGACACCTTCGACAGCGACCTCGCCCTCCTGCGGCTCAACTCGCCGGCGCGCCTCGACCGCTACGCCGTGCCCGCGTGCCTGCCCGACCGCCGGCTCGCGGAGCTGCTCACCCAGCCCGGCACGTTGGGCGTCGTTTCGGGATGGGGCCGCGAGCAGGAGCACGGCCGCAACTCGCGCTACCTGCAGTGGGTCGGACTGCCGGTGGTGCCCACGGCCAAGTGTACCCAGTCCACGGAGCAGGTGATGGTCGGGGTCGTGCAGGGGGGGGGGGGGGCTGTTGGGGGTGTTTGGGTTGAGGCTCTGCGGCTACGGTCTCTGCAGATGCGTGGTAGCTGCTGTCACTTAACCCCAAACACTAACCCTAACCTGGTAAGACAGATTTCATTTACTTCATGAGGTAGGGCCCAATAAGGCTCTGTTTCATGGGTGTCCTACGAAGGTGCAGATTTTATATGCTACGGATCTTAGTTACGAGCACTGTTAATCCTACAAATTTAAATGAACCATAACCCATAACCTTAAACACTAACCCTAACCACTAACTTCTAACACTAATTTAGCATGCTGAACCACAAACACTGAACCCTAAATCTAAACGCTAACCCTGAGACTAACCTCTAACCATAATTCCAAACCTTAAACGCTAACCCGCAAGCCCAACCCCAAAACCTAACACGAGCCGCCGACCCCAAACCGAAGCACTCACTGCTGACCTTTAACCCTGAACCACAAACCCGCTGCCTACGAGATTCGAGCAGGGGCACCGCAGTGACGAGATGCTCACTACCTCGCCGAGTATGCAGGGTCGTGGGTTCGATACCAACCCAACACCTGCTGTCAATGTGCTCTCCCCGTAGTGGCGTGGATTGTTCTACAGGTATTTCCCTCCACATTTAGAGTCAACACGCGTTCAGAGTATTTGGCTGCTTTAAATTTCCACGTGATAATCCACTTCTTTTGGCTATCACTTGTGGCCAGGTCGCTTCTGAAAGAGCTACATAGCTCAGTGGGCCTTACCTGGTAAAATAAAAATGTTTTTGTTTGTTACAAAACCCAATATTGTGACGATGCCGAACGACGCAGACGCTGACTCTGGTGAACCCGCTCGCTCCGGCCGTCCACAGAAAGTGACGCAGAACATGTTCTGCGCGGGCTACGCCGCGGGGAGGCAGGACGCGTGCAAGGGCGACAGCGGGGGGCCCTACATGAGCCGGCGGCTCGACACGTGGTTCCTCACCGGCGTCACGAGCTGGGGCGAGGGCTGCGCCCAACGCAGCAAGTACGGCGCCTTCACCCGCCTCGCCAACTTCATCGACTGGATTGAAGCCACGATGCGCGAGAACGCATCGTGACGGGCCCACGGGGAGTCCCTGTGTGGGCATTCGCCAAGCTTTAGCGCGTTGGTTGTTTTTCATAATCATGGTATTTGGGTGAGATCGCGTAAGTATAACTGTGCCTTCGTGACTGCAGGGATTCATCTTCTTGGTTCTTTCGGTAAAGTCACGTAGAAGGGAAATATTAACATAATAAAATAACTAAAAATAAAACATAATAAAATAATTCTCACGACGTTTCGGCCACAACGCAAGCAGCCGTCCTCAGGTGAAGAACAGGTCTGTCGGAAAGACAGCGTCTGAATGGGGATTATTATTTCCCTTCTACGTGACTTTACCGAAAGAACCAAGAAGATATAACTGTGCTGTAACCGTCCACTACCCGACACCGCAAGTCAGATTTGTCACGTGAACGCGCCGGTCAGTTACTACTTCAGTCAGTTACTACTTCAGTCAGTTACTACTTCAGTTAGTTACTACTTCAGTTAGTTACTACTTCAGTCAGTTACTACTTCAGCCCAGCGGTGTGTTGGAGCGTAAATCCACAACATTTACAATCTGAGGAGTACGACGTTTCGCTGGTAATTACATCAACCAGCATCATCGGGCGATTTGCCAGAATAGTGAAGCAATACACCTGTTCCCAGTCTTAAATAGAGCAGCAGCAGCAGGGCGACCTCTTCATTGAGCCCACCAGGTGCAGAGATCAGAGGCGGAGGTGGGGGGGGGGTATTGTAATTCTATAATAGATTAATAATCAGTTAATTAGTATGTTTCCTCTATAAGGAATTGTAGTTGTAAGATGTATTACTGAATAATATCCTTCCAGTCTGTACTAAGCCTATAGCTGTCAGAGCGGTGAAAACTATTTGTATTTTACAATGTTATCCCAATATATCTAAGTCAGCTCGAACCTGCCCGTGTGTCCCTCCCCCCCTCCGAATCCCTCCCCCTATATAAACAGACGCTGCTACGTGCAGTGTCGAGACCCTCGTTGACGAGTCGTGTTCAGTTTGCTTGTGCACCACTGCAAACGCAGCAGCAGCAGCAGCAACATCACCAACTCGTGTCTCACTGCGCCGTCGCCTTCGTTCTCATCGGGTGTCAGTGTGTTGTACGTTAAGCCGGCAAATTCACGCTTTAAATGCCGAGTCACTCATTGCCTCTGTAGACGGTAATGCGGTTTCCAAATCTCCAAAGAGATCTCCCAAGAGGCTTGGACCTAACGAGGCATCGTTGTCTGGGCTGCCGACTGTCCCTAGCAAGGGCAAAGAGCCCTCCCTGGTGGTTGCATAATGAAGAACGGTCAAGGTTTCATCAGCCGCTCATCCTCTCTGCAAATACAGACGATAAGATCTGTGGCTCAACAGCCATTCATTTTACATTAAACAAAAAATATACGAATACTCATCTAATTCAGAACAGGTATTTTGCGTTAGTTTTTAGATTTAACCAGGTAAGGCCCAGAGCTATCATAGCTCCTTTTCAGCAGCGCCCTATCACAAATAGCTCAACAAAGCGCCTCATCATCACGTGGAAATGTACAGCAGCCAAATACTCTCAACGCACATTGCTAAATGTTGCGGGGAAAACCGCAGGATCTGGAGAAAAATCCACAGCCACCTTTTTTCTCTCCGCCTGATGAAGACCGCTTGTGATGCGATCGAAACGTCGTGGGGTTTTTTTGCTTTCATTTTTAACTGTATTTTCTATCTACGTGACTTTACCGAAAGAACCAAGAATATGAACCACCGGGAGAGACACGTAAACTCCAAATATACAGGCGTTAGAGTGGGGATTGAACCCACGTCCACCCATCATCATAGTCTATCCCTCGCAATCGAGGTGGATCGTCTTCCATAGAAAAGTTAGATTATCTGTGGGCCGAAGAGACTGATCTGGGATTGACAAATTCTGCCGCAGCTCCGGCAAATGTCCAGAGTGGTGGGTGGGACTGCATCAGGAAGTTGGGCTGCAGCGTTATGCTGCTTCCACCGTTCCCACTTCTCCTCTTACCGTTTCCGCCGTTGAGTTTCAAAATGTTTGGATCCTTGAAATCGACTCTCGTCTCCAGCTGAGGTGAACCTGGGCCAGATTCTCCCACGAGGTGGGGAACTGTATACCAGGCAAGCGAGTTCACACCTTTTCACCGTGGAGCTTATTGTGCAGCTTCACGGTTGGAGCCCAGCGGCCGCCCAGGTTAATGCCACGGGCGAGTTAACCATGAATTCGGTGCCTTTCGCTTCACAGTGGACAATAAAGATCCGTGATGTTTATTTGAAAAACAGTAGGACGTGTGCCGGTGTCATGGTCCAGATTTGCCAATTTTTCAGAATTACCTGCATACAGATTATCCTCCCTCGATTCACGAACGTTCGGTTCCCGAAATTTCGCGTAAACGCAACCGACAAATAATGGGCACGAGACGTCACTCCGGCACGCGCCGTGAGAACATCGAACAAGAAGCCGCCCGGGACGCCGGGTCGTCATCCGTCCACGACGGCGTGACGGTGTCCCCGCAGCACAACAATAACGCGCCTCGACGTCACGCCTCCACGGCACCTTTAGTCACTCCGACGTGCACATCTTTTGGCGAGGTTCCTGGAAAGGTTAAGTATTTTTGTTTAAAAAGTATTATTATTATTATTCAATTATTTGTTATACGTATGTCCTTTACTATTATTTTTGTATCGTGAAAGTGATGTAGGTGGTGTATATTTTCAGGTTAGTAGTGTGAATGGCTGTCTGAAACACAAACCTCATCTCTAGTATTAAATTAATGGGGAAAGCCGTTCTGATTGACACCATTTCGTTTCAGGCGTGTTTTTTTAAGGACGCATCCCTTTCGTGAATCGAGGGCTACTGGTATTACTCGATAGGAAAAACACACAGCAACCATCGGCCCATCTCTCAAAAGTAGCACGACCCTCCTGGAAAAAGTGTCGAGAGATTCCCGTTGGAGAGTAGAGCCACTCCGCTAACTTTGCCATAAACATCGAGCAGTTTATAATACCAAAAAGTACCATAAGGGTATCGTACAAAAGCTCTGCACGCTTAACACTGACAATACAATACAAACTACAATTCAAGACAATGCGGCAGGCAGCAAGTTGTGTCACTTCAATTGAACAAATTGTATTTTCATAATTTTTATCATAGATTTTAGAGGGTACATTTCATTAAAAAAAAGCAACACAACCGGTCTGTTTAAAGCGTACAAACGTGGCGAAGAGAGCAGGAGGAATGAGTTGTACAACACCGAGTCACCCGTTTCCGCCAGAGCCACATTCCTCGCAGAATTCCAGTTAGACGATAACTCAAGTATCCTCCATCGAGGAACCAAGCTGAAGGCCAACTTGAGCTGTTTAGAAAAGTGACCCCCCCCCCCCCCATTGCTGATAAAATCTGACAAAAATAGTCGAGTTGTCACGTTCCACTTGTGGAAAGTCAGACTTCCCCATAAACACTCGTGAGTAGAAAGCACAGGCCAGGTCGAGTATTCCACTCGTTTACCCAGAAAAGCCTTCACCTAGTCTTAAGACTCTGTTGGTCAGGAGGGTCCTGCAAAGTTTAAACGTTGGCAGAGGGCCATACTGCTGCTGCTGCCACTCAGTGCGAATGATCCCAATTGAGTTTGTAGTCGGTAATACTTCAGCATTTGGAATGTTTGGCCAAATACGAGTTCGTGTTTTTTCCTGTTTAAATTAATAGAAGCACGGTGGGGCGGTGGCGATGATCGTGGCTCACAGCAAGAAGCAACCTGGGTCCGATTCTGGACTTGCTGTGTATGGTTTGTATGTTCACCCTCTTGTTCTCTGTGTTTCCTCCGGGTTTTGTGGCTTCCCCTACCTCATAGCTAAAAAAAAACCTCGTTTACTGGTATTGGCCAAACATCCAAATTCTTAAAAATTACCGGAAAATTACTCAGTTGGGATTACAAGCAGAAATATTTCAAGGATCCACCTTGAAAATAGTCTTGATATTCGGAGAGGCTTTCCTGGGTAAAACAAGCGTAATAATGAATAATGTTACAAGTTAAACTAAATGCTCCCCCCGCCTGACCGTAACGTAATAAAACAAAATAATAATTTGAGTCATTGTGGAGAATACAACCAAATAAATCATCAGCCAATGTCACAAAGCCGGTCCGAAGTTTGCTTGTGTTCAACCAATGCTGCTGAAATGCATGCCCAGACCACCATGCAGCTGATGGAATGTGTACAACATTTGTTTTGGAGGGACATGCAGAAGGCCTATTTATTTATTCGATTGTTAACATCACCGGCTTATTCACTTTGACTGCAACGAGCTTGGTGATGTATTTTTTTCCGGCTCGACTCAAATTCTTTACGCAGTTAATTCCACCCATTCCTTTGAGGCAACATCGATCCCAAAAACAACAACAACCCCCTTGCCACGTCCCCCAAATCCAGGGCGCACTTGAGGTCACAAAAATAAATCGACGAGGGAAACGCACCTCGAGAGGGCAACACGAGTTACGCGGACAACTGGGATGGGAGGCATATCGACTAAAACGAAACTTCATTGATTTCATGAGGTAAGGCCCACTGAGCGATTTAGCTCTTTTTTTAGAAGCCACCTGGCTATCTCAAATGAAAGTTCAACGTGTACATTTATAAAATGGTGTCGTCAGTGGGGTGGTGGTTATCGATTATGCAGGCGGGGCAACTCCACTGGGCTCTACAGGCCGGAAGGGTTCAGGCCCGGAGAGGGAGGGAATTCGGTTCCCATTTAATTCCTTGCATCGGGGTCCATGTCAAAACTACCACGCTATACCGATGGCTATTTTATTTTAGGCCGCTAAAAATACTCTTATCTGTTCATTGAATACAAGTTAGCCACAATTCACCAGGACGGCACTCAACGTGTTGCGTTCGATCTGCAGGGAGCAGGCACAGTTCAGTGTCTGTTGTGCCCTCTAGCGGGCAAGGTGGCCTGCCCACCTGAACAAAAGTCCTTGCGAGGAAATTTGATAAAACACAGAATGACGGGACAGCTCTTTTATACCCTCCCGCGAAAGGTAACAGCTCTGCGGTAAGAAGCAACGACCTTTATGCACAAACAACATTTAGCGTCAAACTATAACGACCCGCTGGGCTGCGCAGTAAAAACACATTTCCTCTTCTCCATCGTTTTTCCCAACCGACTCAATCGAACTGAACATTCAAGTGTCTAACTAAAGTCTGGTCTACACGCATTTATCAAACAGCTCACACCATTTTCCAATCGAGCAATTTTTTGTTGATTTATTTGTCAAGAAAGCTCTTGTAAAGATAGGAGGTGGCAAACAGGGTCGTGTGGATTCATCAATTCACTGCTTAATAAGGCCTGGATTCCTAGTCGCGACTTGGCTCCAGCTGAAGCGGGCCGACTCAAAACCATGCCAGCAACTCCGATGAGCGCAGTTGGGTACGTACGGTGCGAAAGAAGTCCAACAGACAAACGTAACCAGGCCCACGGTCCCAGCTGTGCTCAGAATTTCCATGAGCGGAGCCGAACCACCGCCGAGCGGCAAAGCGCCGGGTGAGCGCACCGCTACTGGTGATGGGTGCGAGAGTCGAGAGCCGACGGTGTAGGCAGCATCACAGGTTGAGCGACGAGTCGCGGTGGATAACCACACAACGTAAAAACAAACGTAATCCGACATACAAAGCACAAATTAAAACGCGATGGACTAACACGCGCACGCTATAAACAAGAAACTGCACCGAGACCTTTCGGAGGGCCCACGTCGGAATCACGCAACAGTCGCTCGCAAAACTTGCGCAACGCCGCCGCCTGCAACCCCTTTGTCCACATTCCAGCGCGTATTTGGCGCAACGTACGTACGTTGAACTTCTTTCGCACTGTTCGTGGACAACCGCGCAAATCGTAGGTGTGGGGGAAGGACAATAAACTAAACACAAAAAGGAAGTCTGTCAAAGAGCGTCTTATCCAGGATCGTAACCATAGCGCTCAAGCTTGTCACGTCATGACGTCGCTGAGAATGATCCGAGCAGATCGCCGCTTGGAAGTGGAGACACGTTCCACGTACAAGCGATTCAGTTGCACGCAACTGAGCTAAGCAACTTCTCGAGCCGGCTTAAAGCTCTGCTCCTCCCCACTGGGGGGGGTAGGGGTTAGTTAAACAAATGGGGCCAGCAGAGAATGAGACCTCCCACTTGACCAAGGACGTGATGATAGCGCTTTGAGTGGTAGGTTGCGTGCCAGAAAAAGGCGGCACGTCGCGTGAAAGCAAAAACGAAAATGGATTCGACACCCAGTGAAGACTTACGAAGAGTTGTTTTCCCAAGACAGCCTTGGTGGAAGGGAACAGAGTAAGAAATTAAATCGAAAGAATTAAGCAGAGGCTGTACACGGTGTGGCTGTCCTTATTATGCCACGTTGGCTGTAACGGGAGAAAACAAACTAGCCTAACTCCCAATATTGAAACATAAAGGTTAGTCTTACAAAGGGCTCAATTCCTGCTGGGCCTATCCGGGTCAACGAGCTGGAAAATCTTTCCACACCCAGCACATCACACCCACCATACCTCTCGCTATGGAACGTCGTGGCCACTATTCTGGTGCCACCTATGATTCCAATCTAATCTAAAAGTATTTTTTTATTTCACCAGGTAAGGCCCACTGAGCTATATAGCTCTTTTTCAGAAGCGACCTGGCCACAAATTATAGCTCAACCAAGTGGCTTATCATGTGTACATGTTTAGTATCCAAATACTCTAAACGCACGTCGATTCTAAATGTGGAGAAGAAAACCGAAGGACCCAGAGAAAAATCCAGGCGAGCACAGGGAGAACATGCAAACTCCAAATATACAGGCGTCAGGGTAGGGATCCAACCAACGACCCTCCTGTATACCAGGCAAGGTAGTTAACATCTCGCCACCGTGGCACCCCCAGCGACACGGACAGGATTCAGTGAAAGATTAAGCCTTGGACTGACAAGAGCAAATCCAATGGCTACTACATAAACTGGCACACACACATACAAAATAATTTCCAAACACTTAATACATATTACAAAAATGTCATTATTACACATCAATAAGATAAAAAGTTCACTCGAGCCGAATGTTTTGACGGGAGACGACCGAGAGCCAAGGCGCACACAATTTCCAGCAGCCAGTTACACACAGCAGCTCGAATGACCTTTGCCCTTTGAACTGCGGAGCAGAGCAGTGGGACGGTGGTTCAAGCACTGCGCTGCCAACTCGGAAACCCGAATTCAATTCCTGGCCACGACAAACATCCAGTGGTGGCGGGTGGAATCTGAACCGGGTCTTGGGAACATACCCGTAATGACCAGCGTGGTGAAGTATGGTCAAACCGCCCCACCCCCCCGCCACAAATAATGGGTAAATGTCCATCAAGCAGTGTATTGCCAAGGGGCTGTATATTCATCATCACGATCCATGGACAGATTTCCCGTAGGTGTCCACTGCACATGTCATTTGTTTCCACTCTCCTCTGACTTGTAGTGCCAACATGCTCAAGTCGTGGCCACATCTTCCTGGCACCAATCTCGGACAATGTCGTCATTGTCAAGCCATTCTCTGCGAGGTCTTCCTCTCTTTCCGGTTCCTTCCTTTATTCCCCCGATCACAGGTTTAAATTTTCGTGTTGTTGTCCATCACACACACACACGTGCCCAAATAGTGCCAGTCTCGCTGTATATTGCCGTTATATTAAATTCCACCGAATCAGAACACTAAGGGAACTGTTAGTGCTTGTAGTTTATGCAACCGGCAATATATATCAGCCCTCAGCAGCCATCGAGCTGTCAAGGAGGAATCGACGGTTCAAGCCAAGTCATCGATTACCATGGAAAAGTGTTGTTTTAAAGCAACATCAGCGCGGCTTTGCTAAATACAGCGCAACTCACACGATGCAGAAAAAACACTAAACTTAAAACAGCCCAAAAAAGGGACGTCTCCTCTATTTTTGCTTGCAATGAGATCTATCGGCGAGGCTCCGAGTTCCTTCTTAGGTAGTTCCTGCATAAATTCAAAACCAAACGCTCTGGAATTGTGTGCGGAGTCACCGAAATCGAGTTTGTTGACCCTGCCCACTGACTCTGGAAGACCAATCAGGGCCACAGAGGTTCGTAGAGGCCCCGGCGGTTACAATGCGACGCGGGACCCCCCCCGGCCCCAATCAACCAATCCAGAGCCCTCTCTGGATTGGTGGGCGGGACTGGTGACGAGGTACAACAAAGACGAGGCGGCGAGCAGCACTGCCCACGAGAACGCGCGCTTCTCCGTTCAACGCAACCTGGTAACGGAGTTGTTAAAATCAACATGCACCACAGCGTTGCAAACGTGATAAGGTGACGCTGTCACGACGGTCGTGTCCGTGGTCTACGGCGCTGCGATAGCGAGGGTTAACGTTGGAATCAAGCACCTGCCTTGAGTTTCTGTAAATGATGGGAGTTTCAAAACGCGATGGGGCTGGGCATACCAAAATAAACAATGTTTTATTTAATTTTACCAGGTAAAGGCCCACTTGAGCTATGTGGCTCTTTTTCAGAAGCGACCTGGCCACAAATGATTGCTCATCACGTGGAAATTTGTAGCAGCCCAATACTCTTAAACCCATGTTTCAAAATGTGGAGAGAAAAACCAGAGTTCCCAGAAATACACGTGAGCACGGGAAGAACAAACTCCAAATATACAGAAGCCAGGGTCAGGATCGAACCCACAACTTCCTGCATATCAGGCGAGGGAGTTAACATCTCGCCACCATGGCACCCCATGCAGAGTTATGCTAAGTTCCAGCTAATTTACAAAAGGGAATGCCGATCGCTCCCTTCACCCTGTCAACCAAGTAGCTCAGAAATTATTGCTATCTACGTTTCTCGAACATTCCTACAAACTGCATAACAATCACCTGGTGTTCAAACTGCAAATGCCACACACTTGGACATCTGTGAAAATGAGCTTCATAGTTCATCAGATCCCTCCAGTGTAAATAAATATTCCGAAACGCCACTGCCCCCAACTGCTTTTAAAAGTGTGCTGCCGAGAATAATAAACTTGCTATAAAAAACACAACACACGTGGGAGCAAAGTAGGGGGTTAACGGAATAAGCGGTTTAGCGGTGTCGTCCCAGCACACCCAACAGACGAATTAAATTCGACCGATGAACTAACCTCCGGACGATAGAAGGTAGTGGGGAGAAGGCACTCGCCACCGCCTTCTCCCCAAGGCCGGATGAAACAAACAGACCGAGCCGTCGCGACGCAAGGGGTGAATGGGGTACGCGAGAGCCGCGACATGATTATGCATAAAATAAACACACAAGAGATTTGACATTTTTTTAATATCCAAATCATGGGGCCGGGCACTTGCTTGTCTACGGTGTGCACTCTCTCGGGAGGAGAGCTGGGAGCTATCACGCGGGCTCGTGTGCGTGTGTGCGTGCGTGCGAGTTGCGCACTGCGGCTAGAGGGGCATGTGGTTGCCCTCGACGCTGATCTTGACGGCACGGATCCCCTTGGTGCTCCTCCGTTTGTCGGCAAACTTCTTCATCTGCTTTTCCACGCGGTTGATGCCCTTCTTGACAGACCCCTGCACGCGCGGACAAAGTTTGACTGCTCAATGTCGGAGGCTCCTGTCGCGCCAGGGACATGGAACAAGGTTTCTCTTCATGGACTTCTCGCTCAACATTTGACATGTTGGAAATCATTATGATAATAAATCTATCCCGATTGCGCAATCGGCATCGTGCCGTGAGACTCGCCACCTTATTTGATTTCTCGCTGCGCGGCAATGCAAGTTAGAGAACGCCCACGGAAGCGGATGTTACGGAGACACCTCGGAGCTGCCTTCGAGTCGCCTCTGTTCTACACAATAGGGAGCAGAGCACTTTCCCAACCCACTCTGCGTATGATGGTCATGTTTGTCACATGACAGTCAAGCCGATTTTTGCGTAAGGAACAAAATGTAGTTTGATGTTTTTTGTGCAAGCATTGACTCACTTCACTACACTTGAAAGCAAAGAGCTGGGTTTAATCTGGAAAGCCTTGCCAGGTCTCAAGTAATTTTTTTTGGCAGGGGAGGAAACTGGACAACTCATAAAAAAAATCCTACTCGGGTACACCATGAAACATTCAAACAACAACAAAAAGAAAGCTAGAGATACCTAGTTGCACGCCTTTTGGCGTCATCTGGTCCAACACCAGTGGAGACGAAGCTCTAAGAAAAGCCGTCTCGGGTGTGGACCAATCAATTTCAAGGACAGTGCATATCATTAACAGAGCTGTCTCTTTGTTTGCATTTTGACTGCTTGTGTTGTGGTTATTGAAAACATGATCCCTTGTATAAAGGTGTCAGTTTTGGTGCCAGATAAAAGGGTAAAAACCTATTACTACTGCTTCTAGAGATATTCTCGGTGCGACCCACTGAGCTCTGCTTCCCATATTGCCGGATTACGCAGCCATGCGCCACCAAACCCAGCAAATACATCATCATCACCACGTTTGTTTTGGTTAGATAGCGTTAATGTGCCGTTAAACCCACTACCGCCCTGCAGCCAATTCGCAAGACTCGTCACGTAAATAAAACATGCTAATTCGTGACTAGTTCAGCACACCGGTGTGTTGGAGAGTAAACCCACAACATTTATTTCATATTCTTGATTTCATAGCCAGAGTTGGCCGTCGCCTGATGATGCTGGTTTTAATTACCGGCAAAACGTCGTACTCGAATGGTGAATGTATGTGTTAAACTGACATCATCATCATTATAAATATCGGCAACCCTTGCTGGATGAAGGCCTCCCCCCAACTGTGGTCACCCCTCAACGGTCCTACGATACCACGAGCCATCCCGCGCTGTTGCATGCGAACGGACTTCGGCACTCCATCTCTGCGGCGGACGCCCCTCCCGGATGCGTTCGCTACTTAGGCCCGCGCTCTGATCACCAGTCTCGGCCATCACCCCTTCAGGTGCTGTGTTATGACCACACTTACTTCCTCGATTCAATTAAATCGTGAATTCCTATTTCTTTCTACCTCTAAGCGCAATTTATATCCGTTTTCTGTTTTTAGTTTGTAGGCCTTTCTACGCACGTCCGATGAGCACGGTTGGCTACGTACGGTGGTGCGAAAGAGGCTCAACATAGACACATTCTCCTCCTCCTCGGAGAGTGAACGAAAACCGTGCACGTTACAAGTTCTAAATGACTTCGTAATTCCTATCACTATTATTAATTCTGATCACTATTAATATAATAATTGATCATTGTCAACGAGCGTACCCGGTTGGATTCGACCTCGATGTTCCACTTGGGTCGGATCACGTAGTCGCGGTTGGACGGCATGGGGACGCGCGCTCGCGAGCAGAACCCCGGGTCGCCCGGCCTCAGCGCCCTGCGACAGCAAACAGAGACGGTGGAACGCCATCATGAAAATTAATCTCAAATGTTTAGTCGACATTGGGGGAGGAGTTTTGGACTGAAAAATGTAAATCGTATAGATATTTTTTTAAGGACGTATTTTCTGTTCCGTCCTGTGGATTAGTGCCTCCGAATCATTTCAGATTTTCAGACACCGTTCGCACAACATACTAATTGAAGTGATGTCACCAAACACAAAAGTGGTTAAGTGGCATCCATTCTTATGATAGCATAATTGTTTCGGAACAATCCGAAACATATTTTTTTCTTAAATGTCGTGTAGAGGCTCAAATTCCATGATTTTCAGATTCACACAACAATCGTGAACACAACCCGACTCAAGATGCATAATTATGCCCCCACCCCTCCCCCCCCGATGTGATTTCAATGAATAGTCCCATTCACAGTTGCAAAGCGCTCCATTTCCCTGTTGTCAATATAGCATCCATGAGTACTTCGTAGTGGCAAAGGGTCACGTGACCAAATTACACACAAAATGTAGAGGCGCGACCAAAGAGCTTGCTCACGCAACTGCTGGCGGAAGGACCTTCATTCAAGACGGTAGCTTTGGCCTACTCTTCCACGCTGGTCAGACGTTCAGGAAGAAGTGTCAGTATCCACAATTTATGCCACCACCTGCCGATCCACCACGGTGTACAGATTCATACAGATGGATGCACAGAGGCGGGCAGGGGAGTTAAGAACCTTGACCCATTGTTTCAACTGCCACGCCGGGAGATTGAATAAAACCAGAGACCTTTGGATTGCAAGTCCAGTGTGCTAACCATTGGCAAGATTTTCTTAAAATCAATACAATTTTAAATATATTATTTCTTACACACACACACACAATTTGTTGTCCTTCCCCCGCACCTCTAATTAGCACGGTTGGCTATGTACTGTGCAAAAGAAGTTCAACATACATAAATGTATTTGGAGCTTAATAAACGATTCAATCTACAAATCTAAGAACGAATGCGATCGTGGCGGTTCTGGTTCTACGACACGCCGACTTACTTTTCCTCTCCAGTCAGGACTTTGTCCAGATCTCTGCGGGGAGTCTGGCCGCCGGTACTGAAAATAAAAACATCGTTGCCGCCATCACCGTCTCATCCAGCCACTGACAATGGTGTGAAACAAGGCAGCAAAATCGTGCACCGTCACGGATTACTGTTAACGCTCTCCACCGTGGGTTTGCCTTCGGCAATATCTAATTGGTAACATTAAACGTTTCTCTAGCCAGGCGAACCGGAAGCGGCGCAGAGGGCTCGATGTTTCACAGATGGGTAGCGTGTGATAATCGGGAGAGACGTTGAAATGTGCTTAACCAGAATTAAGGTCATTTGCGGGAAATTAAATAGTTTTTTGGTAAATGTGGACCGCGACTCTCTTTTTCCCCCGAACACCATCGCGGGCCCCTTGAGCGTCCTCCGTGCAGCAACTGGCATGAGCGCGTAGTGCATCATGGGTAATACGGCAAGCGCCGGTATTAACAGGGCGGCCGCCGGTCTCCAACAGCGGCGAGTCTCCGCAACGAGCGGCGATCCCCGGCGCCCTCACCTGAGCCGCCGTCTGTGAGGCATCTGCTCAAGGTCCCGCTGCTCGCGCTCCTCGCGGGACATGCCCTTGTAGTTGGAGGTGAGGCCAAAGATGGGACGCGACCATTCGTCTGCGGACGCATGGCAGGGGGGGGGGGCGTGGAAACGGTGGTGGCACACGCACACACGCAGTCACACGGCCGTCCGCAATCACGGCAGGTAAACCGCGCAGCGAAAGAGCGCGGCAGAGAAGCACGATAGACCCAGCAACGCGAGGAGGAACGCCACGGATTACAAAGCGTACGCAGGTTAGAGACGTCTTATCGGGATTGGGCAGAACACGTCGCTGGAAGGGATGATGATGATGGACAGCGGTCGAGAGTGGCGATGGCGACAGGAGGAAACATGCCTCAGAGGATGTCCACTCCGGAGGCGGCACAATCAGATCGGCTCTCGTGCAGGTGTTAGACGGAGCTGTGACATCACAGAATCTTTATTCATCCCTCCTGGGAGGAATCCGATGAGCTATGAAGCCTCTTCTCACGCCTGTCCAGTAGGATCGCGAGAGATGGAAATGACGTTGGACGTCCTGCGGCTGGCAGTGGATTGATCAAAGCTGATGAGGATGATACATGTGGGGTATTAAACAAAGGCGTAGTTGTTCAAAGCAATGAGCTATGATTTCGGGGACCTGAATTTGATTCCTGGCCACGGCCAAGGATGGGACACCATGGCACGGGGGTTTGTCAGATGAAGACAAGCCTTGTACAGAAAGAGCGGAGTGAGAGGTGGGAGCAGAACCAGTAGAGAAAGGCAATGGAGACATGTGCATCATCTTTGAGAAGCTCAAGGAGGTTGGGGTAGTCTATGCTATCAATAAACTTGCAGAAGGGGTCACGGCAACCAAAATAACAACAAGAGCTATTCGTTTCAATTTCGCAAAAAAACTCAACATTTCAATGCATGTGAATAGGAGATGGTGGTCCTTAATAAATAACGTCATGAAGCAGTCATTAAAGAGCTGCAAGTTGCAAACCCCTGGTCTCGAAGAATTAGAAGCAAGCGGTTTACGACCTGAAGACAGGTCATTGAACACGCACAGGAGAGCAGTTTCGGTAGAATGGCCTTGGCAGAAATCAGATGACACGGGGTCATAGAGATTGTGGGGTGGAGAGCCATTTTTAGAGATGGGGCAATAGAACCCCTCCCAGGACTTTGGCAATGAAAAGGAGTAACGTTAACTGCTGCTATTGGCTCACGATGATTCTCACAAGCAGAATTCTGATACCTTATTTTTTTATGGTAGATTTAATGTAATAACTATTGTTAATTTGGCAACCAAGGTCACTGTTGAAAATGAGACTATGATCGTTTCTTGAGTTGTGATCTAGTTAAACAAATAAACTTGAAACGTAAGCTTCCAGTAAGAAGAGCAAATGGTGCCATGGTGGCGATATGTTAACTACCTTGCCTGGTATGCAGGTGGTCGTGGGTTCAATTCCGACCCTGACGCCTGTATATTTGGAGTTTGCATGTTCTGCCTGTGGTTGCGTGGATTTTTCTCCAGGTCCTCCTGTTTTTCCCTCCAAATTTAAGATCATTACGCATTTAAGGGTATTTGGCTGCTATAAATTTCCACATAAGTAACTTAGTCGAGCTATCATTTGTGGCCAGGCCGCTTCTGAAAAGAGCTCGGTGGGGCTGACCTGGTAAAATAAAAAATAATTTAGTTTAATTAATTCAGGGGACAAAGAACCATGTTCTTTAATTCAAAAGGATGCAGGTAGGAGCAGAGGCAACAGGCAAGCAGGCGAGGCCAACGCGAGGGTGCACCACACACATGCGCAGGCACACCGGGGGGCCGTGCCGTACTCACTGATGAGCTTGCCGGCCAGGTCTTTGTTTTGTCGCGTCTCCTTCGGGTGCTTGTACAGGTACATGACCGAGCGGCCGATCCCACTCGACTTGAGCGTCTCCTGGGGCACGCTGGGCAGCTGCGTGCAAGCACAACCACCACCGAATTTGATTGCATGCAACAGTCACACGAATACAACCGTGCTCGCCCAAACCCCAAAGCATTCAGGCCACGATGCCCTTAAAATTGCGACTCATGTCAGATGAGGCAGACGTCCCTCGGCGGCCTAGTGGAGACCTCACTGTTGCCCTAACTTCTCCTAGATCTATCAAATTGCCCACTGAATCCACGCCTGCCACCGTCAATGAGACCTGCGACGAGGCCATACGCAGAGGTGATCGCAGATCAACGCAACGAACCCCGGTCGTCTAAAAGATGTGACTTGACACACTCTGACCGCGCGGGAACAACAACGGCCGTCATTCGCCATTAAGTGGCGGTGACGTCACCACAGTGCTCATGCCAGGCTAGGTGTACACACTGAGGCCACGTGAACTGTTGAAGACTCGCTGGCAGGTGGTTACGGGACGAACCCAGGGGTGCCATGGGTTAGCCGATTGAGTCGACCGAACAAATGCACACACCCGGCGCGGCGACACGCGCACGTGGACGTGACGCGCCGTCACTCACGTCCTGCAGGACCTTGAGCAGCTCCTCGCGGATCTTCAGGTTGGGCAGGCTCTTGTCGGGCAGAGGGCACAGCCAGTCCCGGATGGCCGACAGGATCCCGCTGTCGATGAACGACTCCACCAGGTCCTGCCTGCGCGCCCGCGGGAGGAAGCGGCACACAGAGGTGGCTACCGCAAGCGGCACGAGCGACTGCACTAATGGCCGCACACGTTCAGTGACCACAGCCACCCCCACGAGCCATTGGCCCTAAATGGTTTACGGGTACCCCCAGCCCCAAGCAGTGGCACACACGAACAATGATTTTCTTGATGCATTTTGATCTCGAGATCATGCATGTATGGATATGTGGGGAGCGGAAGTGTAGTGGTTAATATGCCGCACTACAAACCCAGCCATCTGGGTTCGATTCCCGTTCACGGCCAACACCAGTGACAATTATTTGAATCAGTCCTGGGCCTCCCGTAGGTCGACTCAGCGTACCAAATGCAGTGTGTAAACATTGCCACAAGGGAAACAAAGGCGGCTGTGCGTGGTGCTGGCAACCAACCCGCTCGTGTGCCGTGCTGGCCTTAATTAGGTGCTAGCTAACAGCACTTGCCCAAACAATCTGCTAAGGCTATACGAAGGATCTTTGTATACATGTGACAATTTAATATGCTGGTTGTCGGGTGGCGGAGGGGTGTCATCAACACTAATTTGGTGAGATCGTTAAGTGGCCTAACCTAAATTCAAATACGAATCATAACATTGAGATGACAAGAAAATAAAGTACGTGTTTACGCAATACATGTTTTCATTTCAAGATAACAGTGCATTGCAGGCAGAGGAGCAGAGCAAGGTGTCGAGTATGGACATGAATGATGGCGAGTGAAGATGCGACCGTACTTGCGGAGGTGTTTAATGACAGTGGGCAGCATGACCATCTTTTTTAGGGCAGGCTTCCTCTCCGTATTGAGCTTCTTGTCTTCCTGCAGGCGGTAGGGGGAGACAGACGACAACTAACGCTTAGCTTCCAAGACATCTGACAAGATAAGGCAGATTTTTCGGGTCATTTGGTAACAAATGAAATATAATTTTGGGGGTAAAAGCACGAAAAAGCAATGCAGGCAAATCGCCCTAAGGTGGTAAAGCAGTTTGGCAATTGGGTGAAGACGTGGCCAAAACCCCAAAGCTGGGTCCGCATCTGAACAATCATTTGCGCAACCAAATCTCTTCTGTCACTGCGCAACTCAAGCACCTGCAACTGCTTTGTCCACATCTGAGAGTAGTTGCACAACAAGGGCATGTCTGGGCATTGCTAAAGTCGGAATCAGAATCTATATTTAGACTGCAGGAGGAACCCGATGAGCTATGAAGCTCTTTTTTCACAGATGTCCAGTAAGTTACATCAACAAACAATACAAATACAAAACAGAGAAAAGATAAGAAAATCACAAAAAGTATCTACATTTCTGCCAATTCCTCTATCGCATAGCCATGCTCCTTTGTCTCGCTAACTCCCCCCCCCCATATCAAAATCGTCACAACCAATCAGAGTTGGCCAATGTGCAGCACGCGATGAAAGGCGTCGCTAAAGATTTCTGCGCCGATCAACGCTGACAAAAGTGGCTCCGTCTCTCCGGTGAGCGACCGGGTTGTGCAACGACTCGCAACGTACAAGCGGGAAGGATCAGGTCGCGCGCAACGAGTTGCGTGCTCACCTCCGCGGCCTCGTTCATGCGTGTGATCATGGCGCTGATGAGGTCGTCGGCGTCGCTGATGAAGGTGCCGCCATCGCGGTGGCCACGCCGCTGCTTGCGATTCAACTCGCGCTTCCGCTGGAGCATCATGTCGAAGTCCGAGATGAACTCCGTACTGCGTGCGGGCGGACACACGAGCAGAGCGCACGGTCACCGTCGCAGTGGCAAACAGCGGTGTGTTTCATCTACATTACAGGGTCACACTCATTACACAAAAAAGTCCTAGCCACAAACGACTCCAGTCAGCCTCTAAATGGCTTTTGGCTAGCAACCGAACAAAGACGGTCACTGCATCGCATGCTTTTAGATGCACTTCTGCGGCCGTCTGGAACGCTCTTCCTTCCGATATTAGGAAGCCGCTGGAGCTATGCACTTTTAAATCATCTAGATTGCAAACTCATTCTTTCAGAACTGATTATTGTGTGAAGTTTTTTTTCCTTCCCCGCACCTCTGATTAACACGGTTGGCTATGTATGGTGAAGGAAGTTCAATATCCATACATACGAGTCCACCTTTAACCCAGACATTGAATCTATGCACTTGAAAGACAGAAACAGGGGTGGAGACATGGATCTGGTGTCGGTGATGTACACTACTGTATGTATGTTGAATATCTTTCGGACCGTACATAACCAATCATGCCAAATGCTCCACATTTGGCAAAATTTTAAGTCGAGCCGCTGCTCCTCTGGATCGAGAGGAGCCAGCCAAGGTGGTTCGGGCACCTGGTAAGGATGCCCCCCGGTAGACTCCCCCTGGGACTCTACCGGGCAACACGTCCCACTGGGCAAAGACCCCGGGGCCAACCCAGGACACGCTGGCGGGACGATGTCACGTGGTGGGCCTGGGAACGCCTGGGAATTCCCCTGGAAGAGCGAGAGTCCATCGACAGGGAAAGGGAGGTCTGGACCGTCCTACTCAATATGCTGCCGCCGCGACCCTCGCCAGGACAAGCGGATTGAGAAACAAACGAATTAACTAATTACATAATTGGAATAACTGGCAGACTAATGCCCACTTGCAGGCCAGTGCTGTGTTCACCTTGTGCCACGCAAGTACAAGGTGCCATTAGGGGGTCTCCTGGGTTAAATGTTGCGCTATGGAGACCAAAAAAAAATGCAGGTACAGCATTATTATTATTAACATTACGCCTGTGCAGGGATGGCAGCGACTCACTCATTGCCCCTCCGCACTCCTTCATCCGAGTCTGACTCCGACTCCTTGTCTTTGTCACCGGAGGGATCTTTGCCCAGAGCAGATGTCTCCTTCTCCAGCTCCTCCTGTCCGAAACCCTGTGGAAATAACAGCAGCAGCAATCCTGAGATGCGTTCGAACCACGTAAACCATTTCAAAAGTCAGGACCGATGGCTCCCTCCTTTCTTCCCACTCCTCATCTCAAACCATGCTCACTCTGCATGTCTTGGGGACATTTCTCTGGAAATGGGGCGCCGTGGTAGTGAGACGTTAGCTCCCTCGCCTGCTATACCAGAGGAATTGGGTTCTATCCCGATACCGACGCCTGCTGTATATTTGGAGTTTGCATGTCTCTCTCCCCGTTGTCGCGTGGAATTTTCTCCGGGTCCCCTTGTTTTTAACTCCACATTTAGAAACATGCGTTTAAGAGTATTTGGCTGCAATATAATTCCACGTAAGCTACTTCTTGTTGAGCTACCATTTATGATAGCCGGGGTGCTTTTGAAAAAAGAGCTACATAGCCCAGTAGGCATTACCTGGTAAAATAAAAAATAAAAAGGTTTCAGGTACTCATAACCATGCAATGCTGACATCTCCCATCCACTTCCCCATGCCGGCTGTAACGGATGACCCAAAACTGTTCCCCGGGAACGATCGCCAAAGCTCTCCGTGCTCGGTGTCCGTCCACCTTACCGTAAACTCCTCTTCCTCATTGTCGGAATCCCCAAAGATGTCGGCAATCAGGATGCCCACGCCCGCCCTGGAGACACAGGCGGAGACAGCATTCGACAAAGGAGCAATGTTCATGAAAGATCGGCGAGTGCTGTGCATCGAAAGTCCTTTGAGTACATTTTTGGGCAGGCAACACACAAACTAAATTAGCATCTGCTGGAAGGTCACGTCATGTCATGTGTGCGGATGTTATGACGTCGCGTGGCGCCGTGACGTCACAACGTCTGCTCGCGTTCACAGATGTGTATCTCTCGTCACTCTGGTAGTCTCGTCTCTCTCTCGCTCTCGTTCATCTCTCATCTCATTAATCTACAACTATTTATATCTGGGTGAAAGGGAGCCATATCTCTTGGTGGGTCCGAGCTTGGAAAGCCACTTCAAGAGCCTTTGTGGGGCACATCTGGCCGGTGGTCTGTCTGTTCAAGAACCCTGGTCTATGCCATGCCTTCCAGATCATTAATAATGCAGCACCATTATCATCATCTTCTTGGTTTTTTCGGTAAAGTCACGTAGAAGGGAAGTAATAAAATAATAAAAATAATAAAACATAATAAAATAATTCTCACGACGTTTCGGCCACAACGCAAGCAGCCGTCTTCAGGTGAAACCAGGTCTGTCGCCTCGACAGACCTGGTCTGTCGCCTCGACAGACCTGGTTTCACCTGAAGACGGCTGCTTGCGTTGTGGCCGAAACGTCGTGAGAATTATTTTATTATGTTTTATTATTTTTATTATTTTATTACTTCCCTTCTACGTGACTTTACCGAAAAAACCAAGAAGATGAATTCCTGCAGTCACGAAAGCTTTAAATCGACCATTATCATCATCATCATCAATGATTAGCGTAAATAATCATCACCACTGCTAATAGATGGCTTTTTCAACAAGTAATTTGATCGTCTCATTGAATGTGCCCCCTGCCCCCCTGAGCCACGTACTCATCTGCAGAGTCGCTGTCGCTGCCAAATATCTGCTTCTCCTTCGTCTTGGTTTTCTCGTCGTCGCCCTTGACTGGGTCGTCGCTACCGCTCTCCGAGTCCGAGTCCATCACTTTGGGTTTCCTCGCCGGCATCTCCCGTTCGGCCTGCCTCTCCTCATCCTCCTCCTCGCTGTCAGAGAGGATGGCCTTCTTAGCCGGTGGCTCCTTCTCCTGCCGCCGCTCCCCATCCTCGTCATCCTCACTGTCCGAGACAATTGCTTTCCTCGCGGGCGCCTCCTGTTCTACCCGCCGCTCATCCTTCCGCTCCGCTTCGTCGTCGTCGCTGTCCGATACGACGCGAGCTCTCCGAGCGGCTGGCTTTCCCTCTGCCTCTTCCCCACCACCGTCCTCGCCGTCACCGGCATCGCTCTCGGAGTCGGAGCCTCGACGTCGTTTCACCGCCGTCGCTGCCGCCGCCGCCGCGACCGTCGCTGGGACCGCCGCACCACCCTCCTCAACTCCCGAGTCGTCTCCGTCGCGATCCGCTTCGAGGTGATCGTCGTCGTTTCTTGTCTCGGCGGGCTCCGCCTCGTCCTCGTCGTCGGAGATCAACCGGCCGCGCTTTGCCGGAGGAGGGGAGCTCCTCGGGGCCTCATCTTCGCTCCCCGAGCCCGATTCGGCCACAGGTTCTGGTCTCTTCGGTTCAAACTCCCTGTCAGAGTCTTCCTCCTCGTTGTCCGAAACAACGCGGTTTCTCTTCACCGCTGCTGCAAACGCAAAGAAGCTTTAGCTGCCAAGGGGTGCGAATTATGCTGGTTTAAAACAATGTGTTACACGGACGTCCGGGTATAAAACGCAACATCATTTCGCGCTTGCCTCGAGAAAAAACTAGGAGATACACCGCAGCCTCGAAATGCACTGACCAAATCTATCAAAACACAAAGGGGGACGTGATATCGCTGATCAGTCGTGTCTAATACACCGCGACCAAAAGTTCCATCGACTTACGTGATTTGTCCACCTCTCCTTCCTCATCTTCACTGCCCGCGTCGGCTTTTCTCTTTTCTGTCAAAACAAAGACAGTGTGCCAGGTCTTAACGATGTTAACGTTGTTAAATGTCAGCGAAGATGTTACATTACTGATGAAGATACAAATTACCTGAATAAAGATCAAATCAATGACGAGGTTAAACGTAATTGTTAATTTAATCATTTTGTGTCCCTTGCACCAACTTAGTCAGATCAATGAATACCACTTGTGGTAGGGCATAGGCCCATGCAGTCAGTAATGGTGCTTTAAAAAAATGATGCTTATAATGCATTTTCCTGTACTTGAATGTTTATCTCCGTCTAAGCTTTCCAGGACATCATATATGCTGCATTCTCTTCGTAAAACATTTAAAAAATTCTCCCGCAGGGCTTTGATTTAAAAGCTACTTCTCCTATGTCATTAAATGGAAATACGCGGCGATGTATCTCCTCACCACCAGTCCTGCCCTCCTCCTCGTGTGCGTCCTCCTCGTGTGCGTCCTCCTCGTGTGCGTCCTCCTCGTGTGCGTCCTCTTCTTCCTCGTCGCTCCGCCGTTGACCGACCTCCTCTGCGCTAGATCGGCTTTCACGGTCGCTGTCAGCCGCCACCGCCTCTCTCTGCTCGGCGGCCCCCTTGTACGGCCGTGGGCGCCCGCCTACCCCCTCGGTCTCGCTCTCCGAGTCGGTGCGTTCGCCCTCCTCTCGCTCCTCGTTTTCCAGCTCCTCCGCCTCATCGCCGCTGTCGCGGTCGCCCTCCGGGCTGTCGCGATCGCCGTCCACGCTCTCCCTGTCGCCTTCCTCGTACCTGATCGATCGTGGGGTCGGTGTCGAACAATGCTGATGATTCCTCGAGTGAAACCGACGTTTTAAAAATTCAAATCAATTCGTGGATTAAATCGCGCACAGAATAAACTGTCAGTTTAGGATGCACACAGATTATAAGCAATTTTGTCACAAAGAGCAATATAAATAACATTACAAGATGTAAGTGGGCTATATTTGTACTTCATGGGAAGAACAGGATTATGTAAGGAAAACTGATATACCGGGGCACCCAACCCCCGAATTAACCAGGTATTGAGGACGCACTGCAACACTAGGCTCTGCTCTCTGCACACGGTCCGCAGTTATCAGCTCATCATCCCATGACGTCACACCTTTCCCCGTCGTCCGACCGCTCCCCCTCATCACTGTGGCTCCTGCTCAGAGCTTGTCCCGCGTCGTCACCGTCACCGTCGTCGTCGTCGCGGTCCTCGCCCTCCTCACCGGACTCGGAGCCGGGCCCCGGCGCCGAGCGCTTGTATGGCTGCTTTGGGTTTACGAGAAGCAACACAGGGTGGTTAACGATGACAGCAATCGTCAGTTGGCGTTCAGATGACCACCCCTTTTCTGATATTAACGATCGTATTTTATCAAATGCGGTGTTGGCCGGTTGCGTAAAAACACCATTAAGTGGAGGTGGCCAGGTGGCCCAGAGACCAGAGCACCGGGCCAGCGCAGCCGAGATCCTAAGTTCGAATCCCAGCAACCACCTGTGATTAAAGCGGGTTTTCAGGTGTAGTGAGTTGATGGTCTCAGCCCATCACCAATGACCGCACACAAAAACTACCACGCTAAGCTCTGCACTTAATCTGCCTTAATTCCAGAACCGATCATTAATAAATGGACGTATTGGCAGAACACCGGTGTAGCATAACACACCAGTCCTCATAAAAGTCTAAAATCTAAATTTGAACCGACATTCGTCTTCCGACTGCATCAACATCACGAGAACTGATTTTGATGCACGTCCCGCAAGATTTTCTGACCGCGTTTGTAAATTGTGGGGAAATTAATAATTATTTCGATTATTTTTTTTGGTTATCGCATACCAGTGTACCGCCAATACGTTCAAATGTCGATTTGACTGTCATGCGACGAACATCACTCAGAAAATATTTCGTGGTAAAACGTTTTGGCACTGCCCTTGCGTTAGAGCAGTCAGTGCGGATCACAGAGATTGACTGACTTAGCAGATCGCACGTTCTGCAATTGTCCATATCTCTGCCCTCTCTACTCTGAAAAAGGCCCACTGTCCAAAACGAAAGTCGACTGTACACATTTTGCTGTGTTATTTGGCAGCATTTATTCTGAGTGTGGTCATATTTGGGGGGGGGGGTAATTAAATCGATGGATTATTAAAACAGGTGTATACCCCTTCATGCAGCAAGGGTTTAAATCCATGTGTTTCATACGAAGCCAGTTGGTACCCCTTCAATGTAGGAAGTAGTTAGATGGTCCTCACCCCTTCAGGTTGTTCTCCATCGCTGTCAGAGCCGAAGTCTCGCTCGTCCTGCACAGGGGTGGCCCCTCCATCACCTGCAGGAAGGGGGTCATAAGCGGCTCCGTGAATTCAACTTCACTATCCTCAAACTGAGCTTCCTCCACCATGAGAGAAGGTAGCTGTTAATCTTGTATACCTAAGCTCTGCAATGGGTTGTGGCCAATTACTTAACAATTTGATCACTTTAATGTATCCAATTAAATATTATGATGCCTTCTGAAGGGTTTGGTAGTCAGACAACAAGATGCTCTGGAAAATAAGATGCACCCCAAATCTTAGGGTCGGTGTGAATGAAATTATAAAAATCTGGTCACATACACACATTGGATTATAAGACGCACTTTCGCTTTAAAACACAATACTGGGAAAAAAAGCATGTGTTGTACTCTGGAGAATGCAGTAATGGCAATTCCAAATTGTTCGTATCCAATTTATATAAATGTCCAAGTCCCACAGATTAAAGTGCGATCTCCAACGATACGTCCAATCTTTATTTCGTCTATACACTAAAGGGCCGTTACATGAAACGTCAGTTTGGTATTTGTTCTAAGTATTAATGACGAATGCAGTCAGTTTTTATCAAGTAGTTTGATGAGGTTGACTAAGGCTACTTTAGAATGTTTCATTGTTATTGTATGGGCTTAAGAGAGCCGGACTAAGACACCTTAGCAATTTAGGGTGGTGTTCAAAAGTCTGAGGCTTAGTAGTTCTATGAAGGCACCTTTACTCATCCTTGTTTCAGTCTTAATGTTAACGAATGAAAGCGAACTAAAGCACCTTTCAGATACTTCTGGTTCAATGTTAATACCTGTGGCTTCGAGAGCCAGACAAAAGACACCTTCACGATCATTATGTTTCAGTGTTAAAGCGATAAGCTCACAAAGAAAGCGTTTCAAGAGCAGAAGAGACTCTTTTAGAATCCAGATTCTTCATTAATCGAAGGGCCTCAGTGAGTCCCAACTAAAACTCGCGAGGGGTTCTTACGGTTCAACGTTTGCGCTTGAAGCTCACAGAGCAAGACCAAGACACCTAAACGACTCACAAAAGAGGCAATCTCGAGTGAGGCACAGCCTCGGTTGAGGTAAACGACTGCGCCCCGTAGTAACATCCCCTAAAGCCGTCCCCTCGCTCGCCCCCATCGGGGTTCCGCGACTAGGCCGCGCTCCCGCATGCCGCCTCCCTCTCACCCCGAGCCGGCCGAGCCGCTATCCGAGGGTCGGTGAGCGCGCGCGCGAGGCCTGCTTACTCGGGCTGGGCGCCTCCTCGCCCTCCTCGTACTCCGCTCCGTTGTCCGAGAAGTCCGCCTCCATGTGGGCAGCGGCGGCGGGGAGGACGTCTCGGGAAAGGCTTCGGGGTGGGGGGTGAATGGGGTGAGGGAACTAAAGGAGGAGGAGGGGGGAGCCCGCGGAGGAGACGGAGCCCGGAGCCGCGAAGCCGCGGCGGCGGCGAAGGAGGAGGAGCGCTGGAAGGCGGCGCGAGTGCCGCGAAAGGACGCCCGCTGATTCGCGCCGCGAAACGACGCCCGCTGATTCGCGCCGCGGAACAAAAAATAGTTTTTGTTTTTATGCGATACGATACCCGCCCGCTAGGACGACACCGCGATATATCGTGCGCTGCGTAACGATATCGCGATATATCGTGCGCCGCATAACGATATCGCGATATATCGCGCGCTGCTTCACGATATCGCGATATATCGTGTGCCGTGTAACAATATCGCGATATAGCGTGCGCTGTGTAACGATATCGCGATATATCGTGCGCCGCGTAACGATATCGCGATATATCGTGCGCTGCGTAACGATACCGCGATATATCGTGCGCTGCGTAACGATACCGCGATATATAGTGCGCTGCGTAATGATATCGCAATATATCGTGCACTGCGTAACGATATCGCGCGTGATGAATCGCGTCTGTCCGCGATCTCGGGATGTCGCGACGTGACGATACGGCGACCTGTGGGGCCGCGTTGTTGACAGTATTATCCCGATTCAGCGATGCTCCGGGGAGTAAGACGTGGAGGTTGTTTTGAGAGAGAAAAACAACTAAAACTTTGGAAAATTAAAAAAAGTAATCGGGAAAAGCGGAAAACTATTGTGTCAAACACGATAAAGGTACGATAATATAGTGTACGAGTAAGACTAACCATGCACACGCAGGGATTCTGTACCGGTTAACGCTTCCCAGAATCAGTGTTTTACTTATCACAGACCAATCCAGACCTCATTGGTCACCCCGTGCCCTTATAAATCTCAACCTTCATCCTACAAAGTCCCATCACAAGGGGGAAACACACACAGATAGACAACAACAACAATGTGTTGCCCGTATTGACACGGCTGTACGCCGTATGGACCTGAAAACTCACATCTCCCTGTACAAGAATACCGCGTGATTTGACGGCTACGCAGAAGAGTTTCGTTACCTCTCAAAGTGTTTCTATTCAACTCAGTTGCAGAGCGCTGCCCTGCATGATGCCCCCAACAGAACGAGCATCACTACCAACGTGGTCACAGACACAACGATAATTCTTCTTCTTCTTCCCACGTTTCTTCACATCGAGCAAGGGGGCCATGACGGGCATTTAGAAACAGACAAGGGGAGTTCATTTTTCGATTTAAAGCTTTCGTGACTGCAGGAATTCATCTTCTTGGTTTTTTCGGTAAAGTCACGTAGAAGGGAAGTAATAAAATGATAAAAATAATAAAACATAATAAAATAATATAATAATATAATAATTTTATTATGTTTTATTATTTTTTATCATTTTATTACTTCCCTTCTACGTGACTTTACCGAAAAAACCAAGAAGAAGGGGAGTTCATTCAAAGTGTTTGTTAGACATTTTTTATTATGAAGATGTAACCGACAGGAGCGCCTTTCCACGCCGTGCGCATTTAGGAGGGTTACTTGGCCATACTTCACCACACTGGCCCTCTGCTGCCCACCAAAGACAAAGATCCCCCGGATAGCATCAACAGACTGTTGGGGCAAGTGCTGGTAGCGAGCCCCGATTTGAAGGCCGGAACGGGACACGATGGGGGTGGGTGGCCAACACCACGCCGCCCGGCCGCCTTTGTATCCCCGGTGTCGATGTATACACACCCCGCCAGGTACTCATTTGAGGCTGAGTCGACCTACTGCCCACCTGATCAGATTTAACGGACATTTATAAATGATACAGCACACTCACCGAAACCAATTGTAATTTCTATCCCAAATTAAAAAGAACCATAACTGTGAGAATAGGTTTTCCACTTTTTTCTGGCAACAAAGCAGGTGTTAAGATGTTAAAACACCAAACTGAAACCTTTTACAAGGAATCATGTCTTCATTAACCACAATACTTGTGGTCAGAATGCAAAAAAAAACATACTCTGATAATATATGCATTGTCTTTGAAACTGATTGGTCTACACCAGACAGCTTTATTGCCAGAAAAAAAGGAGAAAACCTATTCTCATATTTAGGTGTACTGGCAAAAGGGGTCCCATGCTGTACACCATAACTGTGTTCATTCGTGGCGGACAGCAGAGGGCATTGCAGGAATGTCCAAAGCCCGCACTGGCCACGTGGTCAAGCGAAGTCACGAAACCTTCACCTCCCACACGACTTCAGGAGTGAGTGGGGGGGGGGGCCCCCACCCCCCCCCCGGGGGGGGGGGCCCCACTCATCCAGCAGTGGATTGACTAAAGGGCTGCACGTGTACACAGGTTACTGTCGTTATCGCTGGAGCGCTGTTATTATCAGGACTGCCGTGTGATAACTAGGGCTCCAATTGCACAGCTGTCAGCCCACACGGTTTAACAAGTATGTTATAACCACCAGATCTAATAGTGATATAGTGTGTTGTAACAGAAGCAGTACCATTATAACAGGATGGGGGTCATATCAATTATAACTGTAGCTGTCTGTGTATAGTTATAACAGTAGATCTGTAGCTATAACTGTGACTAAAACTGTGATAAGAGATGTCTAGTTATAACTACGGCTCTGTGGCTATAACTGGCATAACAGTAGATCTGTAGGCCAGTGTTGAAACAGGATTTCTCCACAAATCTGGCTGTCGCCTGATGAAGCTAGTTGTAATTACTGGCGAAACGTCGTACTCAGAATATAAATGTCGTGGCTTGGCTCTTCAACACACAACCGGTGGTGCTGTACTAGTGACGATTGGCATGTTCTGTTTACGTGACAACCCTTACTAGATGGCTGTGTCGGGTGGTGGCGGGTTTAACGACACATTTATATATTTACGCGATCTAACCCAAAAGAGCTCCTATGGATGAAAGTGGTCTCGAAAGCCTTTGTGTTCAACAGGCAAGCGTCATTGACGATGTGTTCGTGTGACACGGGGGTCGGTCCCCGAAACGTCGCCTGAATGGCCATTCCCCAAAACGTCGCTCTATTTTGTTTGCATGCAAGGCCACTGCTATGAAGGAGGGCCACTCCCCGAAACGTCGCTCTATTTTATGTTTTCTTGCAAGGCCACGATGCTATGAAGAAGGGCCACTACCCGAAACGTCGCTCTATTTTATGTTTCCATGCAAGCCCACAGTGCTATGAAGGAGATCCACTCCCCGAAACGTCGCTCTATTTTATATTTCCATGCAATGCCACTGCTATGAAGGAGGGACACTCCCCGAAACGTCGCCCTGCTGCTGCTGCTATCCACACGTGGGTGAGTGGCGGTGGCCCCAGGGCGCCGCCAGCCGCCAGCCGCCCGGCCGCTGCCGCTCTAAGCGGGGCCCGCGGGCCCGCGCCGCGCGCATGCGCAGTGCGGCGCGGCCCAACCCCGAGCAGGAGACGAAATGGCGGCTGCGGCGGCGGCGATGTCGGCCCAGCTCCCGCCTCACGCCACCCCACAGGGCAACCACAGCCACCACCACCACCATCAGCAACAACACCACCACCATCACTCGCAACAGCAGCAGCAGCTCCACCATCACCACCACCAGCAGCAGCAGCTACAACAGCAGCAGCAACAGCAGTCGTCACTGTCGCAGGGCCCGCACTTGCACCGCAGCGCGGAGCGCGCCCTCGAAGACGCCTTCTTCTCCGCCGCGCTCAACCTCAGCGGCAGGAAGCTCAAGGAGTTCCCTCGCTCCAGCATCATCGACTTCGACCTCTCGGACACCACGCAGGCCGGTCAGTGTGCACCTCCGCCCCCCCCCCCCCGTGGACTCACCTGACGGCCTCGTCTCATCTCACCTGAACTTCACCACTACCGCTCATGATCTAACCCCCCTACACGTGACTGTGTGGCAACCCCTACCCATTAATCTGTATGGCAACACCTACCCATTAATCTGTATGGCAATCACTGCCCATTAATCTGTATGGCAACACCTACCCATTAATCTGTATGGCAACGCATGACTGTATGACCACAACTGTATGGCACGTTCTATCCATGGTTATGTATGGCAACCCTATCCATGGTTCTGTATGGCAACCCCTGCCCATGACTCTGCGCTGAGACCCCAACCCGTGACCCTGACCAGGCCCGTGACCGACCCTTTTGAACTCTGACCTCTGTCCTAACGGACATTCCATCCGCCTTAAGGTCCACCCCATGTCCTCTACCACCTTAAACTCTACGAACACCTCGCGGCGTGCGGGCCAATCGAGCCATCACGCAAACACGCAAATGTCACAAATCAATGTCGCACACTCCGCCTCGGGCAATCTCAACTCCTGTTTGCTACAGACATCATTCCACCGATGTATGAAGGCCTTCACCACGCCGTGTTGCTCATGCGGGTTGTTGGACCATACATCACCACTCAAGTCCGTGCTGGTTGGTGAAGGAATCCATCCCCACCGCCAACCAACTGGTTTATCCTCTCTTTAGCACTCACTGGCCAGGCTCAAGACATCTCTTGAAAGTGTCCTCAATTCTCACTTGCAATGATCACCCCCCCCCCCCACACACACACACATTGGGACGTAGTCGCGTCGATACGCTTTATAAATCTATGATTGTATTGTAATTCATGCCGTGGGAATATCTATCCCATGGCACGGCTAAGTGCGAGACAGCTGATGTCATGGGGGTGGGTGTGGGTGGGGGGTTGTCCTCCCAGTCAGGACGCTGTCAACACCAAAACTGAAACCCCGTATAGTCGTCTCGGGGTCAGTGTGCATGCGTGTGCCTGGTTGGCTCGCGTTGGGGTCATTGGGGAGGGCTTAGTCCCTTGCATCTCTTTGCCTAGTTGGTTAGGTTTACGAGTAGTGTCATGGTCAGGGTAAGGGCTAGTAGCTGCATGGTTAGTTGGAGTAAGATCATGTGTACTCATGGCTGGTTAGCGAGTTGGTTTATAGATTGAGAAGGCTCGAATCGGTGGCTGTTGTCTCGTTGTTTTACGAGTTCGTGTCAGTGGTAGGGCAAGTCGTTGTAGTAGTAGTGGCTCGTGAATTGGCATATCGGAGTAGCGTTTGATGGACTAGTATGCTTTGCCACCAAAACTGATTCGCCTCTCAAACCCCATTGCATCGCGTGTGTGGACTTTTCAGTTTTTTGCCCGCTTTTTATTTTATTTTTGGTGGTGGTTCCATTCGTCCCGTTATGCCGCAGTGCCGACCGACGCACACACAGACACACACACAGGACTGGAGTTTGCGAGCGGCAGAGGGAGGAAAGAGTCGGTGCGGGCGAGCTCACAAGGAGCTGCTCTTGTGTAAAAGGGCGCGAGTGAGCAGCGGCGCAAATAATGCGGCAATTGTGCTCGCCGTGACTGTCACATCTCATTCGCTGCTTAATCGAATTTTCAGAGACGAGCGTTGGCGGCGTAGCAAGCGGCGAGCGAACGCTGGCACAGCGGCGGGTGCTTTGTCGCTTGCCAACGTGTGGCGAGGCGGAGGACGGGGGATGCTTCTTCATCCAGAGCCACTTCGCCGTGGGTGCGGTGTCCGTGCCACTTTGAAGGGCACATTGTCCATCGAGAGGCCCCATTGAGTAATGCGTTGTCTCGCAGAGTTGGCCTGCTCTGTTCCGTGGCATGTCTTTGTGCCTTTTTTTCTGGCTGTGAGCAGTTGTCTGGTTTTTTAATTAAAAAAAGACTTCTTATGACTTAGTTTCTACAGAGCTGTGTGGGTACTTCCCCGAATAAGCTCAGGAAGTTATTGGAGGCAATACACATGCCACCACCATCACCTTTCTTGTGCTAGAACCCAACACACCACCTCTGAGTTTCTATCTGCTCTGCTAGTTGGTGCCCTGGGCCACACTCCAATGCAATGCCTGCCTTGGTGGTAACCTGTTCTCCTTCATCCAGTACGTGTCCCATCCATTAAAAGTCCCCCTTCCTGGTTACAGCTATAAGACTTATGTTGCCACGTGTGATGGTGCTATTTAATAATGCAGATCTAATATTCACAAGCCAACGTTTCCCAACTTTACATGAACCAAAGGAGGTGCTCGTCTCGACCAGGAGTTCTGGGCCAGGAGTGAAGGTTCCACCCTGCTTGGTAGAGAGTTGTGTCTGACAACAGCTGTTAAATTCTCACCAAGTGGCTTAGATCTCCAGATAGTTAGCCTACATGTTAAACTGATCAGCAAGGTGGCTATTGAAAGCTCTTGGGCCTTTTGCAGACCATCTGTGAAAAAGAGCTTCATAGCTCCTCAGATTCTGGGAAATATGCCTCACATTCGTTTGTGCTTGACTTGACTCCTTTATGTATCTTAGATGTCTACAAATGTCATCTGTTGCAGTACCACTACAGGAAATGGAATTCTTACACGTACTCTACAACATGAATTTAGACGTGTGCATATGCCCGTCATCCGTGATCTCTCCACCGCTAGATAAAGACCTCTGAACACCATCACCATCTATAATGGTCCTTTAATGCCAAAATCCCTCAAACTCCAGCACATGAGCCGATCCATCACTCTCTCCATGTCTGCGATGGCCTTCCGATCCGATTCATCCTCACGGTTGGCTGCAATATCATCAGTCGGCTTGTCTATTGGCCATCATCCCGTCTAGCGATTTGTCTTGCCCAAGACCACATTCTATCTTCTCTTCCTTAACGGTTGATAGGAAGTCTTATTTGTGTTTGTTCCCAGATCCGTGCACTGCTCATGATTTCTCTCAGTAGAATTGCAACTACGTTCGCTTTGCTCACTTTTCACCTAAATTAACATTTTCTACTTCAGGTACTACCTACTACTTCAGGTATGTTGCATTTCACGATCGAATTCAAGGTTTTGGAAAGCACTGAAAGGATGTTGCATCGGCCTCGTCATTTCCAGTCTGTAAACGTCACTTGTTTGACAATGGATTAGTGGGCGTTATCACGTTTCACACAATACCAGCTGCAGTGTAATAGATGGTCTAGACACGAGTAGATTGCATCTGGTAAGATTTTAATCTTAGCGTCAGAACGTGTATCGAGTTGGTTTGCTGATTGCATGCATGGCTTTACGTATAAGTTGCTGCTTCTCGTGTGAGAATATTACCCATCTGTCATGGGTCTGTGTGCTGACGTGCCTTTCAAGTCAAATGAGCTATGAATTGTTTACCGCTGGGTTTTAATTTCAGTATTTTAAAATTAAATGTCTTCCATTAATGCTCGCAGCAAAGTTATGAATTCATGTCACATGGCAGTGATAAACTAGTTAAATACTTAGTAAACATTCCAAGGCGTATATTGACACAGTAATGAAATGCTGGCTCAGAAGTAATTAAGCCAAGTTTTATCAAATAGAGTTTAGTGTTTGACTCCTCGTGCATTGATTCATTGCAGGGTGATGATTTTGCTCTCTCGACAGGTGAAACATTAACATTGCAGACACCGGGGAAGGGTGATTCAATGCGTGCGACGTCCGTAGCAATAATTGCCTCCGTGAGGTTTCTCTTTGAGAACAGGGCATTGTGAGATGAGCAGCGCTCTATTTTGGGCAGGCAAGACCCACTTGCTCGTAAAAAATCTTGTGGGATCAATTCTCCAGCAAACCATTGTCAGATTATAGGGGCATGTCAGCAGTAGACATTTCTTAAAGGTGGTAATGCATATCCATTCGGTGTTGCAATGATTAACCCCAACCCACATCGTATTAAACGTTTCAATAAATTTTCATCATTCGAGGATTTTATTTTATTTATTTTTCTTTGCCTAGTTCTTGTCATCTTGTATATTATTGTTTCCCCCCTCTATATCGCTCTCTCATTTGTATGGTTTCATTAACCGTGAGCCAAAATGCAATGTTCGCGTGTCATTTGCATACATTTTGATTACGTAATCAATTTTAATATTGAGTCACCAGCTTATGACCATGTCAACCTGAATGCGCCCGATATCGGCAGATCTCGGAAGCTAAGCGGGGTTGAACATGGATAGGCGAACGCCACGCATACCTGCTTGTCGTAGCCGCTGTGCTGCGCGGTCATCCGCAGAGGACAGTTCTGTAAATATCATTGTTGCACTGTACTTCTATGCTTTCACATCTATACTGTCCGTATTCACAAACCCGCATTGACCAGCATGGCGAAGTGTGATCAAACAACCCCCAAAACACCACATTGCATGGGCAGGCTCTCATCCAGCAGTGGATTGACAAAAGTGTTTTTTACGTGTACATTCATGCTCTTTAACTTAACAAAGAGACACTGACCGTTGGGCCTGAATCGAGTAGAATCTATTGCTCACCACATGACAGTGCAGCTGAGAAATCCAACCTCGGTCGCCTGCTGTCAGCTGATCCGCACTTGGCAAGCGCGTTTACAGTGTTATGATCGCCGGTTCTTACGTGGCTATGGAGACATCGGCGTACAGTTATCACACAAAAGCAGACACGGGGAAGTGTGGAAACTGCGGTTGTGCTTGCAACTGCAGCTAGAGCGTGCAAAGGAAGCACTGTTATTTAGCACTTTCTGAAACAAATTCTGCACTCTTACTGCTTTCATTGGAAAAGCTAATGGCATTTAATGGAGGCGGTTTTGCATTAAGAAAACGTTTTGAGCGTGTGCTATCAAGAGATTTTATTTGTACCTATGATGTGTTGTGTTAGCAGTCGACAAAGGTTCGTGTCGAAAAAATAATACGGATTGGTCACGATGGAATTCATGAGGTTAACGGAAAAGGCCATGCGTTTTTCTGCCCGTACGTAGTGTGCATACTGAGTACGTGTCGGACAATCTGCAGTGTTCACTGCAATGCCATTTGTCATACGAAGCGACGGTTACGGCAGTTCCATCGGCTCCGCTGTTGAAGATTCTATTGCTGCGGAGGAGCGTTGAGATAAACTAGCCGATGGACTTCAGGGAGGCAGCACTGCTGAGGTCTCCGGTTTTAATCTTGGCAGCTATGAGTGATTAAACCTGAGTGACATAATTCAGGTTATTTCCAGCTCACCATTGATGAATACCTCTGTAAGCAGAGCATTTGAATTGGTGCATCACTGAAAGGGGATAAGAGGGTATTAAAGGGGTCTTAGACTTATGTTGCGTCATCTTCCAGAGTCTGTTCTCTAACACAGAGGTTATGATGCACAGCTTACTGCACTTGTTCCAAATGGGAATTTCTCAATATCATGGCATGACACTGCCAAACGCTCATTTGCAATATAATTAAGGGAAAAACTAAAAAATACAATCACAGTTTTTTAACTGTTGCAAATTCTCTCTTCTACTGGACATCTGTGAAAAAGAGCTTTAAAGCTCATCAGATTTCCTCCAGGACAAATAAAATGTCAGATTCTAAAAGTCCATTGCTGCAAAGTTAAATCTGCACGACTCAGCCTCGTGCCTGGTGTGGCATTGACTATACGTGTCGCTGGCAGATCGTGGATCTCAAGCGCCGCTGGACATGTGTGCCCAGGCCAAATTGATGAGGATGTAAATGCTTTCACGGCGGCCGTGTTTTCACCGCTTAGGATGCGCAAGGTCAACCCGGGCTTCCTCTTAAAATGGCAGCTAGTGTCCAGTTCTTTTAAAAGATGTTTTAAAAAACACATGCCCGTGCCTTCTTCGCTCATTCTGCTCCTCGCCCGTGCGCTACTGCCGCCGCCGCCGTCGGTGGAGAAATCGGTTTTGAATGCTGCGCACGTGCTCTCTCACGTGTGAACCTGGCAGGCGATTGAGTCGTCCCTTGGGCACTGCTGATGCAGACCTGCAGGCGTTTTCTATCGTCGTTGACAGGTCATGAAAAATTCAAGTTAGTTGTGTGTGTTTTTATTATCCCCACTATCTTTTCAGAATCGTAGTTGTCTGATGCTCCATTTATGCAAGGCGGTCTTCGCCATATTAGCTTTGTGTATAAATTCCTCGTATGATTCTGTCTCGTTTTTGTTTCTTTATTTGGACAATCTCCTGTACTGAAATGTTTATTTGATTATCACACTTATAGTTCCTGCCTTGGCTTTGCTTAGTACCATCTTGAAATAAAAACAATTGAAAACGCGGATAATGTCAGGGCTTGTGTGTGTATCTGCTGGCAGCGGTTGGTGCAAAGTGGTGTAAACCCGGCAAAACGAGTTCGATTCCCGCTCGTGACCAACACCAGTGACGATTGTCTAAAACGGTCCTGGGCCACGCTTTGGTCGACATTGCCGCAAATGAGTATTTTGTATGGTGTGTAAATATCGCAACTGAGGAGACAAACGTGGCCGGGCGTGGTGCTGGCCACACAACCTCATTGCCGTGCCGGCCTTGATAGGTGCTTGCCAACAGCACTCGCCCCATAAGTCTGTCAAGGCTATACCGGGAAACTTTGCCTTTGTATCTGCTGACAGGAATTTGAACTCGTGTGTTTTTTGAATGGAAATGCTATGCATCATTTCTTTAAAACGATATTTGTGTCTTCGGGCTCGTTGGCTTATGTCATACAAATGGCATTTGAGTCCGTAGGCCAAAAGAAGAGAAGTTCCTGTTTTAAGACGGCTCGCCTCCTCCCTCCTTGTGGTTTTCAAAAGGCCACACATTGGTCGTTTTCTCAGCTTAAAATATAATTGTGCTCTCAAGTAGGTCATGGCTGTATGCAAGTTCTTTTGTCGGCCATCAATCCACACACACTGTTAGGACCAAACCTATACGGTTGTGACCTCCCATAAAATGAATTGAAACTGCTGTGAATGGGTTTTTTTTATTGTTCCTGCAACGATAAGATACAAGAATAAGGTCATGTTCTCTGCGCATAGGAGCAGCGGTCAAAAGGTTTTAAAAAAACTGGACATTAAGTGCTTTTACATAGACACTTTACGTAGAACCAATATGCTCAGTACAGATAAAGACATTGAAATAGGTTTTCAAACCCAGCACAATGTTAGGTTAGGCATGTTACACTGTTGTGTAATAAGCGGTTTGAAATTAAATTATGTCAAATTAAGTCAATTGCTTTTTCAGTGTGCTGGTATGTAACCAATACTCAAAGGTCCTTGCACCTTTCAATTATTTTGGCGCAATTCACCATTGTGGTAACAAATGCTGTTCATTGTAGAGTTGTGTAATTTAACTTTTGACTTGGCAGGTTTTATAAAAGTGTAAATAATGCCGCCTGTTGTTCGGACAAATCACACAGCATCGGCACGGTGCACGTTTATCAATCGTTTCACTCTTAAATTCTGCAGTGAATGTCGCCTTATAATCTGCGTTCACATATATTCTTCCTGCGGAATTAATGGCGCGGCGTTTTTGCCCAGGGTTCTGCAGCGGGATTCTAATCGGTGCTCCTGCACGTGACGGATATGGGTCAAGAACGTGAGCAGAATCACTGGTGGGGCGTACAGTAGTGGCGTAGTGTGGCGATGCACGGGTTTATAAGTAGGGCCCGGCAGGATGCAGTGTGCAGCGGTCATGGTTGTTATTGCATTGCTCACATTTTGAGGTGGTGACGGGTGTGGGGGCAGAATTTCATGCATGAAGACTGTTCACATGTATTCATCGTGAATTATATTTACCAGCCACTTTAAGATTTTGCCATTGCAAGAACTGCACGTAGTTAATGCTGTGTAACATGCCATAGTGATTGTAATATTTTCTGTGTTAATTTACGAAATGCCGTGTGCCCGACTGCACAGTTGCGTTGTCTATTGTTGCAGACTGGAAATTACAGTGCACTGTTTTCAGGAATGTAACATCTATTTCTGGTGTGATGTGAATTGACGTTGGTTTTTAATAAGCCATTAATATAAAAATACTTTAACAATTAGAAAATCTATTATGCATTTTTAAATAGTTTGAATCTGTGGCTGACCCTATTTTAAACCATTGAAATTATGAAAATATCAATTCAACTTCTTATTATACTCGCCATTTTTGTTCTGGAACGCTCATCTAAAAATAACGATGCCTCTTTCACTTTGCAAACTGTGCGCGCCTGTAAGAGAGTAAAAAAAAAACCCATGCATGGAAACTAAAGCTGGGCGATTCTCACGAGTCCTCACGTGGAATTGAAATTTGCGTTCTTTGACTCAAGTTCGATTCGAAAATGGCATCAGCAATATTTTTTGGGGAGGAGTCAGGCGACGCTGACTCTTCGTGGTGTTAGGGTAAGAATGAGAGGGCCCACGGGACCTGACCAGCCGAGTCACAATTGCAATTTAGAAATATATTGCGTCAGCATCGGTCATACATTTCACTGGCATCACATGAAAAGGCCCCCGGTGGCTCGGGTCAGAGTGTTCATGTGGCACCTCTGAGTTCTTGGGTTCGGAATCTGGGCAGACGCCTGCAATTTAAACCGTGTTTCCCATGTGTTTATCAATGAGTAGTGAGTTCATGGTTTGAGCCTGCTTGGGAAAGTGGTTCCCTTGACTGTGTGGACCAGAAAGTCACTTGAAGGGAACTCGGAGGTAGCTCTGTGATAGTCATTCGTGTTTAGAATCATGCGTTTTTAGAGTATTTGGCTGCTATAAGTGATACGCCACTTTGTTGAGCTATCATTTGTGGCCAGGTTGCTACTGAAAAAGAGCTGTATAGCTCAGTCTGCCTTTCCTAGTAAAATTGAACATTGTTTAGTTTCTAACGCGGTCGGCTGCACTGGATACTCAGTTTCATAAAACAATGCTCTTAGGAACACAATCGGTTAAAAATGTGGAGGATAAAATGCTGGCATTAAAAATAAATGTCTGCTTAGGAGGTAGCACTTGGTTTTTCAGTGAGGTCTTGCCACTTCGCTTATCCTCTGTAGAATTTGGCATTTTTCCCCTTTTAAAATTCCTTCAAAGCCTTTATTGTTATTCATCCACAGTGCTGAGGGCAGGGTTGTTATGGGTTAATGGTTTAAGGCTTTCATGGCTGCTTACTTTCTTGATGACGCAATCCGAAACTGCTCTTCAAACCGAGCTGTGGTTCTGCATTATCAAAATGTGAGAATAATCTTTGATAATCCAGAATCGCAAAATGTGCCTATGATCAACGTTAAGGAAAAGTGTGTGTCCCAAAAGCTTTGTAGCACATTTTTGATTGGTGTACACGTAGTCAGAATTGTTCATATCCTTTCACTTGCCAGACCTTCCCTTTTTTCGTTAACATTTTAAACTTATATTATTGGCTGTTTTGGCATCACACAGATCATCTGTGATTGGTCGGTGGGAGATCTTGTGACTCTTGTCAGGCACGAGGAATGCTGGGTTTTGACCTCATCTTTCTAAGTGGGGCTAAAAAACAACTGGCACATTTTCTTCCAGTTTTTTTTCCTCAATCTGGCACGCAGAGGCTGACGCTTGCCAAAGCAGCTTGCATTAATGCCATCTGTTGCCATCTCCGGCGAACGAAGCTTGATTAAGAACTCCTGCAATTATCTGGGATGCCTCTTCAAAGCTGGCATTGTTACATTTTAAATATTTCATAGCAATTGTGTTAACCATGATGAACACGACAAGCCTGTTAATTAAGTAACCCTAGCCACCGCACAAGTCCTGCCATCGAGGCGTTAGCCCAGGCTTAATCCGGTCCCGCTCATTAGCTTCCGCAGTCAATGTGACGATTGTCATTTGGTGTTGCTGTTAATGTACATTATTATTCCACTTATTTTTAACTAGCTCGGGGCGAGTGATGTGGCACATTGCCTGGCTGCGTAGGGCAAGTGTCAGGATCCCTCAGAGGTGCCGTTTCATCCCTCTCCCGTTGGCCCTACCCCTCCTAAGCAACGGGGTTGCCTTGGCACATTACCTTCTCTTTAAGGCCATGTCATTGAAGACCCGGGTGGTTCTTGTCTGGTTTGATCACGAAGACAGCTCCCACTGTGAGGAGGCCGAGTCCTAACACGTGTTCGTGGAGACGCCTCGCCGGCAGAGCAGGCAGCAGCACAAAGTCAACAGAGACACCCCATGGTTGAGACCGCCCCGGCCAGCGTGCACGTGTGCCTCACCTCGGTCATCCCAACTCTGCGTTGTTGTTTCGTGGATGCTTTACTCCAATTCCGGCGATCCGTGAAGTGAAGACGGACAAGTGATACCAACTGGTGCGTTTAATGTTGACAACAATTCAAGCAACTGCTCCGAGTTAGACTAAAAGGAGTGGTAGATTGAATTGTTTACACAAAAAGCTATACTCCCTGAGGAAATTTAAGTGAGCTTCATAAACATTCGGCTGCCAGCAGTGTATAATATCCAAGCACAATGTGTTCGACCGACAACATGGTTGTCATTCAAAGTCGTCTTTGAATGCACCACAACTAAGCATGGATGTAGAACGCACAGTAAACACATTTTGGAGTCTCGTGGCATGTCTGGGGATGAGCCTGAGTAGTTTAAAATACTTCCTTTGAGAAAACAGCCTCCATTGATTAAAACAAATTCTTGAATCGGCTGATTTTTCTGCCACATTTTGCTGACAAAACCTGGGGTGTAATGTAATGTTAGTGGAAGACAGATTATTAAAATGATCAGATACACCTCAATCAAATTATTATATCTTGCATGCACATTGTACATTACGGACAACTGAATCAAGCCAACCACGTGAACAAGAGCCTAATTTTAGTGTCCTTTGAAAACGCAAAGAAAAATCCCAACTCTTGTTACTGCCATTGCCCCGGCACTCGGTCACCGTAAGAGGTGATGTCATCGCCTCTGGGGCCTCTTACCGCCCTCACCGGCCGGCCCTGGACCCCCGGTTCGTTTCCCGTCCAGGACGAGGAAATGAGTGCGGTGCCCGCCCGCCCACCCGGCCACCAGCGCTCCCGTCCTTAAAGGGTCACGGCAAACACCGATCCGCCCGCTGCAGCCCAGTGATGAACGCTCGGCGAAAATAACGACCGCGTGCCGTTGCCTTCTTTTGGTTTTGTTTTGTTACTGCGAGTTTTTTGTCCTCCCCCGCCCGCCCACTTCCTCTGCGTTTTTAAAAAGTGCCTCCTCGCATGTGTGGCTGCGCCGCCGCCAAACAGAAACGTGCTGTGAAAAGAGCAGTGAAAATTCACACCGCGCCACGTTCCAGGACAAATCGCCACCGCCGCGCGTGTTTCTTTTGCTGCTCGTGGGATTTCCGAGACCTTTTTACTTTGAGAATCTTTACGGCTTGATTTTGGCTCGCTGCCAATGCCAGTGCCTATAATTACGCAACACCCGTGCACGTTCAATACTTAACACTCGGAATAAAAGTTTACTTTGCGATTCTATTTCAAATGACTACGATCCATTTTTTTTAATGTTCCAGGAGGGGGTTGGAGAATAATTGTTATTTGTGTTGGGCCCAGATGTCTTCGTCCCAGGCAGTGACACGTTATTCTCTCTCCTCTCCCATGTTTTCCTATCCTGACCTCTCCTGACCTCTCCTGCCTTCTACTCCCATATAGTTTTAGCATTTTTAGAAAACGTCTTGAGATGCGATTGCATCCATGTCGTGCGACTTCAAACCGCTGTTGTTGTTGTTATTGAAATTTCACGTGAAAATTGGGTTACCAAAATGTCGAGTTCAACGTCGCATTTCAGCGGAGAGCAAGCATGGCTCGCTCTGTTCGGCCGGAGCGCACCGCCCTGCACCGGTGAAATATTTTGTTCGCCCTTTGTCTGACAAGGCGCACAGCACAACGCGACCGACCGGTGTTTCCTACAAGGAAAGGGGAGGGTAGCTGGGCATGGAGGGGGTGTTGTTGGGCCTGCGTGGGAGTTGCGTGGGTTTGGGAGAAGAATTGCCGCGCGTGATTTGAATACCCCCCCCCCCCGCTATTGGCACCGCTGACGTGCACGCCCGTGGCCATGGCAGCAAAGTGGGTCGCGAGGGTGCACGCGAGGGTGCACGCACGTGTTTTCACCGAGTAGACGATGCGGCGACGAATTTCAATCGCGCCGCCTCCGTCTTTCGGCCTCGCTCCCAACGCAGTGTGCTCGTTCGACCTCTTCGCAGGTGCGCTGCGATTTGAAGCGAATCGCCGAGGGATGCATGGCAGCTGAGCCGCCCGAGTGTTTGTGCCAAATTTAATAGTGTGGCTGGCCGGTTACTCGTGCCAGCGTGCGTGCGTCAGTGCGATTGTATTGAATAACAGCGCAGACTGCTTTGCAGTATGAGTGTGAGGGTTTGCAGATTGCCATTTTTAAAACTGCGCTGGTGTTTTTTTTATGATGCCGAATATACTTCAGCATTCTTGGAACATTGAGAAGATAAAAATAGTCAAATATGTTCTATGTTTTAACCCTTTGTCATCCTATACTGGATGAAGGCCTCGCCCACCCTTTTTGTTTGACCATATTTCACCAAACTGGTCCGTGTGGGGTGTGGTGAAGGGGCGATGAGGGGGGGGGGGTATATGACCAGTTTAGATATCACTTGCCACTGATCCTAGCTGCCACCAAGAATCAAACTCAAGCCGCTGGATTTATATTGCGGTGCCATCACCATTGCAAAATTCTCACAACACGAGGTTTTAAGCTTATGGCTTGCTTTAATTTATATTATCATTATCCCATGAACACAGCCTGTGTTTGTCTACATGCATGTGTAGCCAATTTATATAAATTTACAGCAGCAAAACAACCAGTAACGAGAAACCAAGGAAATGAAAATAGGGTGCTCCGATCCACATATCCGGGACATGGATAATAATTCTTATCACCGGTGCATGTAAGTTTAGTGTGGGATGTGCATCTATAAATTGTGCGTGTTGGAAATACGAGAGTATTGGGCCACTGGTCTCAAGCCTTCGTGCCGAAGAGTGGGATTTAAATGTCGCACGTATGCGAGATGCGTAGATCTTTTACCCTGAGCATCACCTGGAGATAAAGGCGCCACTTGGTCGTGCGTCCTGGAAACATTTATGAAACATGCCAAGGCTGCATTTGAGAGAGAGAGATTTAGGCCAACAGGCTGTGTTGCCCAAGTGGAAACAATAACAAACTCCATGTTTTCTTTGTTGTCGATGATAAAATCTTGGTTAAAGAAGCAAAGCCTGCATGTTTCGAGAGGTGCTTTAGAAAGAGATGTGGTGCGATTTGACGTGTCTCAGAATAATTATGTACAGGCTCTTGACTCTTTTATCTACAACCATACAGAATGTTATCTGGGGGCGTCACAGCTGATGCCCCGATTAACATTTATTGTGCGTTTCACTTTGAGAGGCCCTTTGAGAGCACACGACATATACGGTCACTGGTCAACATGGTTTAACGACAAGAAATTAGAAATCAACTCTGGGTAATTAATTTTTCTGTTTAATCGCGCATAGCCTTAGTTCTCTAAATTCATATCATTAGATCGTAAAACTAAAGGGTAATGCTCTAGCGTAAAGTTGCTGCTTCAGTGAACTTATGCAATGAATAACTGCTTAATAAAAATAATTGCATGTTTTTTCATCTTGACTCAGATTAAATAACTATCTTAATGGTTTGGTCAACTGGCGTCTGCAGGAAATGTCAATTCTTACTCTTAAGTGACAATAACTAAATCCTTTTATCATTTTGAAAAAACCCGGGATTTCTTATTCCGTTTAACATGAGGTCAATGCGATTTTTTTTCTTTCATTGCTGCCATCTTGAGCGTTTAAATGCCCGTTTCTTGGGTGTGCATGAAACCGTAGTGCTGAATGTTGTCAGTGTACTGCAATCAATGCTTTATTTTCATGAGAGCAGAACCTATCATTTATGTGGGTGTTATGTTTACAAACCTCTCCGCATTTTCAAAAATCTTAATTTCATTTAGATTTGTCTTTGGCTCTGTTTATTCCAACTGTGCTCTTAACATCAAGTAAAGATCAAGAAATCCGTTCAGAAACATTACAGAGCGGTGTATCACTCCATGTGTAGGACAACAGCCGTGGAAGAGATTTTTCACAGGATTTATGATAGATTCTTCAAGTGGAATTTGTATCCTTCAAACAGAAGAAAGCACACTTTCCCATACACTCTGCGATGAGATTTATTAAGCATGACTGTCAAACTAATATATTTAATTCCCAGAAATGTCATTTACCTCCGGTGAAGTGCAGAACCAAATTAAATGCAGTGACTTTTTTTGTGCAGTCATTAGTGATGGGGCTGAGACCCGCAATTCCCTACACTTGAAACGAGTTTAATCGTAGGTGATGGAAACCCAGATTCGAACACAGCACATTAGCAGTGCAGTTTTCCAGCCGCCTCCCTCGATTTCAGGGCGCCACGGCGAGATGTTAAACACCTCTCCTGGTCTACAGGAGGTCGTGGGTTACATCCCGACCCTGATGCCTCTTTGGAGTTTGCATGTTCTCTGTGGTCGCTTGGATTTTTCTCCAGGTCCTCCTGTTTTTCCCTCCGCATTTATTTTGCTGCAATCAATTTCCAACCCGATAAGTCACTTTGTTGAGCTATCATTTGTGGCTAGGCTGCTTCAGAACAAAAGTTACATAGCTTCGTGGGCCTTACCTAGTAAAATAAAAACAGTTTAGTTTTATTTATGAACTTTACCAAACGCATTGGGATGGAAATTCTAATGTCATGCTGTGTGGGTTGTGGTGAAGAGTCATGTTCACCGAATCACGGGTGGAACCCGGTGAACTCAAACGGCCCCCTTTTTTCAGTCCCCCATGGAGCCACAGTAGCTCACAGATAACTTCGGTGTTGAAGTCCCGCAGTTTGCGTAACGAGGGTGGCAGATATCACCACGGAGCGATGCCGTTGGTGTGCCCATTCACCGAGGGAGCTCCAGAGCCGTGAACCGCACTGCTTTGGATTGCTGGTGCAATTCAAGGCGCCGTAGAGAAAGCTTGTGGAGTAACTCCTAAGGTGCCCCATTATAAAATAGTGGGTTATGCATTTGTTCAAACTAAAGTGGAATCGCCATCGTCCATTGATTAGTTATTTCATATAAATTGTTAAGCACATGATGCGATTGTGCAGCACCCCCCCCCCCCGAACCTCCGATTAGCACGGTTGGCTGCTTACCTACTAAAGTTCTGCGTACACATACATGCATGCTCCGAGTTCCATAGGAAGTGATACAAATTTGGTATTGAATCATCGTGACTCTAATCACAATACTTGACAAATTATCAGTCTGGGGCGATGGCTTAATTAAAATTCCTTGATGCGCACAGAATTCACAACACTTTCATAAACTAACTATAAGTGTCCGTGGGATACTGCTACTGTGATTTGGAGCAGAGATTTCAATTTAATTCCCTAAAAAATAATTGGAAGGCTTTGTTGCAGAAGTGTCCGTGCGTGCCACTGTGTGCCACTGTTAGAAGCTCTTCACCATCCGCTCGCGTTGTTTTGGGAAAGGATTCGGAAACAGCTGTGTTCCTTAGAAGCTTAACTAGATCGTAATATCCGACACTGATCCCTCCTTCCTCCCCACACCACATTGCACCAGAACAAAAAAAAACACAACAATTGTTCAAAGTTCACCTTTCATTTGAACCTGTTCTCCATCATTCATTCATGACGACGTAGCTGATGCGGTGGGGTGGTTGTACACAACGCCTGCGAAAACGGCGCGATCAAGCGGAAGAAAGGGCACAACGTAGATTTCTGGGCAGTGTCGGGCCAGAGGAAGGGGGTTGTAGTTGTTGTTTTGAGCATGTGAGAGCGAGTAATGAGTTGCTTGCTGTCGGGTGGGATAGGTCCTTACCTTTATTCGCGCAAAACATCTACAGTTGGTACAGTGTGTGCCCTTTAGATTAATCTGGGCAAATATACCATTTCTCACGTTTAATTTAAGGGTTTTGGGGAGGATCGCGGAAGATAAAAACATTGTAAAAAAATCTCAAAAGCCGCCTGCCCGAGACCCAAAAAGGTGAACATTGTGCAGATCATTGCCGACGTATTGTGAGCCACGTCACACTTCCGTCGGTCCCGTTTTAGTCCTGCGGATTGTAAAGGCACCACTCGAACATTTAATTATTACCTTCCACAATTAGCTTTTGATTTTCAGTTGTTTCAGTGGTGTTTTATTTTTTCAACTTTCTTTTATCTACTTTTTTGTTATATTTTTATGTGATAGAAAGCAATACAGGCGTGTCTCAAGACTTCTTTGCAAGAGATTTTTGCATTGGGATGTTTGGCCAATGCGATTAACGGGTGTTTGCCATTGTGTGGGAGGAAATTTAAGTGCCCAGGGATAAGCCACGAGTACGGAGGGGATAACGCTCAAACTTCCGTACAGATAGATTCAAGAATATATTGCCATTTAAATCTCGTGGTCGCCTCGCAATCAAAACCAACACCCACCTGCAGCCGTCTGGAATGCTCTGCCTTCCAATAATAGGAAGCCACTGGGAGCTATGTACTTATAAATCATCTACATTTAAAACTCGTTTCTTTAGAACTGCTTCTTGTGTTTAGTTTGTTGGCCTTCCCCCGCACCTCCGATGAGCACGGTTGGTGCGACAGAAGTTCAACATACACACACACATACATACGTACCTGCTTTTCTCAGGAAGCCTCCCCCGCACGAATACTAACCACTGGCTCTCAACTCTAATAATTTTTTCGAGATCGGGGCCCGCGCGCTCGTCGGAATTTGAACGTCTTTTTTTTGTGTTCGCCATCGTGCCCCCCCCCCACCCCCCTCTACAGATCTGTCGAAGAACAGGCTGAACGAGGTGCCGCTCGAGGTGTGCCACTTCGTGTCTCTCGAGAGCCTCGTGCTCTACCACAACTGCATCCGCAGCATCCCCGAGGCCATCGTCAACCTTCGCTCGCTCACGTATCTCAACATCAGGTGGGAGCCCGAGCGTTCGCGTGCCACTACTCGGCTCTCCTCTGCCGTCCTCGATTTTGTTCACGTGATTTCAATGTTTCCGCGCGACGTTCCGCGTCGAGGGCTGCAATTTGTTCGCGTCTATTTTGTACCACTTGAGACATTTTCAACCCTTTCCCATTCCGAGACATCTGCAAGTTGCGAGGTTGGGGTATCCCGTTCACCGCTGAAACTCGGAACGCTCAAGCGGTTCGGCATACATTTTATTTAGAGGCGTAACGCTGTTATTTTAAAGACATTGTGCTCACCGCAGAAAACTGTAACAACATGACCGCACACTACGATAGCTGGCACCAAACTGTGCCATACACCCTCCCGCATGTCCTTGTGGGAGCCTCGGTCCTGATAAAGTTATGTCATCGGCCTATAAATGTAACAAAAATAACGAGACATTTTTAGTTAATTATATGCACATCAAAAATACCAAGGTAGATAGCTAAGATAAGTACATGTGTCTTAATTTTTTTTATAAATTTTTCTAGTAAAACATCTTCACGCTGTAATATTCATATTAACATACAGCCATTTTAGATGTGTCGTTGATCACGTGATCCCTTCCAGCCAATCAAAACGGGTGTCGAATGTGCAGAGCCATGTGCAACGTTATCATTGTCTCTCTGTTGCAGCCCATGATAAACAGAGCAACATGCGACAGCAATTGTGCAGTGCTACAGGAGGAGAGGTGCATGGTTTCACTTGAACTTTAGTCTCCGTTGATGCAGACGAGAAATACGACCACTGGGGTCGATCTTGTGTGTGTGGAGACCGTGGGTGTACAACTCAATTGTTCCTGTCTGTATTAACCATGTACCTCCCATCCACTGTGTTCCATTAAAGTGCAATCTAGTTCCATGAAAGTGCAACCTAGTTCAATGAAAGTGCAATCTCGGGGCGCCACGGTGGCTAGGAGATGTTAACTACCTTGCCGGGTATACAGAAGGTCATGGGTTCGATCCCAACCCTGATGCCTACTGTATATCTGGAGTTTTTGCTTGTCTTTCTCTCTCCCCATAGTCGCTGCTATAAATTTCCACTTAATGAGCCACTTGGTTGAACTATCATTTCTGAAAAAGAGCTGTATAGCTCGGTGGGCATTACCTGGTAAAATAAAAAATATAGTTCAGCCAACAATCGCTGATGATCACAACAATCGATCTGGACCTGTGTGCTGGGACATTGGGTGTGTGGTTACAGTTACATATGTCTTAGTGATTTATATGTTCACCGTATTCTCCGTATTTTAAGATGCTCCAAAAAGTAAGAGGCACCCCAGACTCCTGCCCACTGGCTATAAAAAAATATATATACGAATCTGGTCAAATATAAACACCTACCACATTATAAGATACCCTCCCCTGACTTTTGCTTTAAAGTAAAAGGAAAATGAGTCTTATTATCTGGAGAATACAGCGAAGTTGTGTTGTACAAATAACACTCACGATTGACAATAACGTTGGGAGTCCCTCATGCAGCGGTGGAGTTACCAAAGGGTCTGTGCATGTACAATATTGGTCTGGGAAACCCAAATATATTTTTACGTGACAGAGACATAATTTATTATGTGAACATGTGAAATAGAAGTCCATTTAAATGTGTGGCTTGCGCAGCAGTGAGTCCAGGGTTCAAAACAAATGTCAGTCCAATATAAATGTACACTAACGATGTTTTACGATTCACTGTAAGCAACCATCTGCTTGCTTGAGTCGATATATAAAAGACCCCATGATGCCCTCTGTAGGAGGCCATTGTGAGCCCATGTTAAGGCTGGATTTGGACACTTGCCCACTCTTGCCAAATGAACAGATTGTACACCTACAGCCGTTTGTCAATCCACTGCTGCATTAGGGCCTCCCCAGGCTATGTGGGTCCGAACTGTTATTTGACGACCAAACATCACCATGGTGGTCAGTACGGGTTGGTGAGAGCGGGGACCGTAGACATTGGGAGCATGGTAGAGTACAACCATTTTTTTTTGACAACGTGAGCCCGTAGCAGCCTATAACGCCAGTTGTGTGCATGGTTGGTCACCCATCCAAGGAATATCCATGCTTAGCTTCCGATATTTGACAAAATATGGTGCATTCTTTGTTGATTTTTTTCCTTCGGCGAACAGATTGTATATTCCCAAAGTATTCGCAGACTCAGCCGAGCAAAAACCTGTTTTCCCGATGGTCATGGCGCGTTCAGGAGTGACGTTACACTGGCGCTTGAGAGAGGCCACGGGGCAATGCTGAAATTCTCATCGTATTGCACGCTCGCATCAAGCACGTTCAGCATCTGCTAGACGGCGCTACTAGAGTATGGAATCTACTATAGCTGTTTCCTGTTTGATGCCTTTCTTACATTAATCCTGCCGGATGTGCCTTAGAGGCAGGAAATGGCAGGAAGAGATATATTCAGAAATTATTTGGTGATACTGTATTGTCTGGTGGTGCACAAGCACAAATAGCAAAAAAAAAAAACAACACATTCATGAATAACACTGGCCTTAAAAGTGAAATCTATATAATTTGCCCATAACATCAGGGGTTTTTTTTTAGATCGCGTAAATATAAATGTGTTGTTAAACCCGCCACCACACCACACAGCCAATTAGTAAGGTTTGTCATGGAAACAGAACATGCCAGTTCGTTACGAGTACAGCACACCGGTGTGTTGGAGAGCAAATCCACACATTTTACAATCTGCTGAGATTGTAAATGTGTGTTGGAGAGCAAGATTGTAAATGTTGTGGATTTTCTCTCCGACACACCAGTGTGCTGTACTGGTAACAAATTGGCATGTTCTGTTTACGTGACAAACCTTACTAATTGGCTTTGTTGGGTGGTGGCGGGTTTAACGACACATTTATATTTACACGATCCAATCTAAAAAAAAGATATATTATGGATGATATTGGTCGTGAAAAGCCTACGTGTTTTAAACTATATAATTTGCAATACTTAGGACAGTGGCCCTTCTGATGCATCACCCTTCCTCACTTATAACTGACCACATAAATAAATGTGTTATGAAGAAGGGGCCGTTGGCAAAAACGTCACCTATCCTATAAATTTTTCCTTTTAAGGCAGTGTTATTGACGAATGTGCATTTTTTTAATGTTTTTTGTTAAAACCTTTGTGTGTCCGTGTGCTTTTGAGATTTTACGGCATGTATGGAAGTGTGTCTAAAATATTAAATAACGATTACATTCCAGATGTTTTAACTATCGCCGTTAATATTGCAGTCTTTTTGAGTTGTCGCGGTACCGTCTTAAATGCAAAAGCCAGCCGTTGGAGACAAATTGTGTTTGCGGATAGCTGCGGGGGGGGTAGTTAGAATTGTCTGGGTTCATAGAAAGAAAGGTTTTACTCACATTTGACATGTCTCGCAGAGGCCTCTGGCCATGACATTACATTCTGTCTCGCACATGTGTTTTCGCTGGCACGGTGGTTTTGCTTTTGATTACGCGCTCCGTACGTGTTTCATTCTTCGCCCCAAAATTTTAAACGAAATTCTCCCGTTTCGATCTCGGCCCTGGCCTTGCAGCCGGAATCAGCTGACGACGCTCCCGCCCTACCTGTGCAAGCTGCCACTGCAGGTTCTCAATGCCAGCAACAACAAGCTGGTGTCACTGCCCGAGGAGCTCGGGCAACTGAAGGAGCTCTCGGCGCTGGTGAGTGTCGTCGTTTGCCATCTCAGGTGGTCGCAAGAAGTAAAATGTGTGGTCTGCGCACATGGACTACTTTGTTGAAAGAGGCTGTGATTTTTTCCGATTTCAATATGTCTCTGCCAGCTAACAAATCTGTCTACATATCTATTCAACCGCTGTTCACATTTACAGTCGCCTGCCTCTCTTATTTCTTGGTTTGTCGGCGTCCGCTGGATTCGTCTTTATTAACTCCCACTCGCAATTCCCGACTCGGGCTACGCACACGCTCACAGGGAGTTGTCGTGCCCACACCCACCAACTCACTTCTCCAACCAGTTACCCACAATGCATCGCTACTTTAATCTCTGCACCTGCAGGAGGTGCAGCGAAGGTTAAGCCGTCCTAGCTTAAAGTTACGAAAAATATAATCTTTTACGGTTTGAAATACAGCTTGAGCATTCAGGGAGGACATCAACGCTGCATGGACAGCACTTTATTCTCCCTCTATCATGTCAATGCTTTCATTAAAATCAATAATCAATTTTTGCCAAGGTGCAAAACCTTATTTTAATCGTAGATCCCCACAAAAGGTCCAACGATTGATCTCCGTAAACGTCCCAAAGGCAATGCACAAGGCAGACCCAAACCAGCCACGAAGGCAGTGTCTCACATAGTTACCAATTCCTTGCATGCATTTCCCGCTCTTTTGCATGAGGTGCTTACTTAGTGTTCCAGTATTATTTTTGACTGTGCCCTCTAACAAACAACAATTACTTGCAGAAAAACCAACGAAAGCATTTTAAAGTGATAAGTTTCTGCTTTCGCCGCTTCATTTTGCGGACATAATGGGGTGGCCTCGGGGTGGGAAAGCAGAGCCTTGTCATGTCATGTATTTCAATCGCCGGATGAGTAGAATTCTAGGAGAAAGGTTTAATTTGAGGTTCGTTGGGCTGTGATCGGCGTGATCCGTTGTGATGCCACACAGGCAGCGTTCAAAACGGGAAATGTCTGCGCAAGGCTCTGCTCCTCTCTACAGTGAGGTTCAATAAGCAGCATCTCGGCTGACAGAAGTGGATTCGATGCACAGCAAATATAAATGAGTGCTACGTTTCCCGGACAGCACGCTAAGCACGGATTACGCCTGGTCAGACGCGAGCATGCCATAAATCCGTCATCTTGATGCTATTTTTTGGTTGTACTCTTCAAACGGAGCCATTGTTGTCACAGCGATTAATGCTTCTACTGTGCCCACCCCACTTGGCAAATTCATTTCAGAGCACACCCGTTGTAAAATGAATTGTGCTGCAAAGAAAACCAGACGGGAACAGCGAAGTGATAACGTCAGCAATCACCATTGCCGTGTCGAACTCCAGTTCGCATTGGCCCCCGGTGGCCCATCGTGTTCCCTTCCATGTGTTTTTCTTCGCGTTCCTGTTGCCACATCGCTCATTTTCCTCCATGGGTACCTTGGTGTCCAAACGTGCCTATGCCCTCGTATATGCATTATCCGCCACCTCTACTGTGTGTGTATGTGCCCGCGCGTCGTTGTGATGGTCTCCCTCTGTGTGTCTTTGTGTCCACGGTAGCAAGATGTTAACAAGCTCGCCTGGTATGCAGGAGGTCATAGGTTTAATTCCGATCCCGATGCCTGTATATTTGGAGTTTGCATGTTCTCCTCATGGTCACGTGGATTTTTCTCCAGGTTCTCCGATTTTTCCCTCCACATTCACTCTCGTGTTTGGACGGTTGTGCGTGTGTGAGTGCCTGTGTGCGTGCGTCCTTGCTGCGGCGGCGCGTGTCCGAGTACCCGCTCGTCCCGACGGCCAATCTTGTGTGTGTTGTTGGTAGGACGTGAGCTGCAACGAGATCCAGGCGCTGCCGCCCCAGATAGCGAGCCTGACGTGCCTCCGTGACCTCAACGTGCGCAGGAACAATCTCGTCATCCTGCCCGACGGTAGCGCACCGCTTACGCTTCACTAGAGGCCCCTCCAAGCTCGTTAGGTGCTCCGGCGACGGCCTCAGTCAGCTGTGCGGTCGTGCGTGAACGGAAATGGTGGGGGAGGGGGGGTGCGCAGGGACGGTGGCGGGGGGGCGGTGGAGGTGGAGGGGAGGTCTTTGCAAGGCGGATACGTGACAAAATAAATCTATTTACGTAAAAAGATACCATGTTTATTTTCAGCGTAATGGTCTATTTTGTCGAGGACGCTTGGCAACAGCAGGTCAACTGGCCGGTGTGAGGACTAGCCATGAAACCGTGCATCCAATTCGTCAGTTATAATAGATTCTTATGCTCCCGATACACGCATTCAATTAGTGCATGCCTATGCAAATTTATATGATTTGTATGCGTCATATGTTATTGAGTCATGTGACTCCTTCCACCAATAGAAGCTCGTTGTTCACTGCATTGTTTAAGAAAAAAAAATTGATTGTGCATTCCAGAATAGGCACATGATATTTGTTGGTTTCACTGATATTTTTAACTTTTTCTCCACAATACAAGCTGTAAATGGGCAATATGTTGGTCTCTGCGTACATAACTGATGTATAGTGGAGCACTCCACCCCCGAATAAGCTCGGTATTCCAAGGACGCACTGTGTATATTTTAACAAACTGAACGAGCTGTAAATATCCCACCTCTCGACACGAATGCACATTTCACCCTTCACCTTCTGTCTGGTCCAGGCCACACGCCACCGGGAATTGTGATGTGTTACTCGCCATCTCTACTGAGCCCTTGTCAATTTGGAAGGAGCCTTCTGCCATCGCAAATACGTAACCCTCCTCCAGATAGACTAGTCACGTCTAAATCACATGTTATTTAAATGTTTATTCTTCTTCCACGCGTTTGTCCCACTCATGCGGGGTCCGTAATGGGTATCCAAATTGCACACCAGACAAAGTAATTGGTAACTTTGTATCTCAATATACACAAGGTTACTGTAATAGGTAATCTGTATCACGTTTACAATTCCTATAGCAATTTGTAATTTAATACAATTATTTTAATTTAATTTTATATTACAACACCCGCGCAAATTGCATCTCGAAACGGGAAACCGTTGCGAACCACTTTGACGTCAAAACCGGTGACGAGGACCGCCACCACGGGGGGAAAGCAAGACTAACGCCATCAAGGATAACGGAGGTCATTTCATTGTTTTTTGCCCATTCACATGGCGCTGGGAACCCACACACTCCCTTCTCTCCCCCCCCCCCCCAAACAGAGATCGCGGACTTGCCCCTGGTACAGTTGGACGTGTCGTGTAACCGCCTGGGCGAAATCCCCGTGAGCTTCCGTAAGCTGAAGCAGCTGCAGAGTCTCGTGCTGGACAACAACCCGATGAAAAGCCCGCCGGCACAGGTGCGTGTGGGGCACACAGCGCTGGCTGGAAAAACCGGAAGGCTTGGCGTCGGCGAGAGGAATGCCGTCGAGTCCTTGTGGCGAGCCGAGAGCGAGTCCAAAAGTGTTGCTTGGAAACGCGGTGTTGAATGAGATAACCCAGTGTCTTCTTGGAAGGCGGGCAGGCCCATACCTGCACAGGGTGGATTTTTCCCAATGTGTATGTGAAAATTCAATTATATTTCTTACTCTTTTACGCCATTATTATATTCGTGCTTTCTGTTACCCATTTTAGTTTGAACGTGTTGTAAAGTTGTTCTTTTCAGTGTTGTGATATGCAATACATTGTCTTTACCCCACCTGGGTCTTCCTGTTTACCGACCTGGTTCCACCTGTTTCTCAGTGGGCTGCTCCTTGTTAAATTTAGGGGTTTGCAAATGTAGAATGAATCTCTATATCTATAAATGATATAAATGCTCAAATTTCCAATTGCTTTAGTGAAAGTCAGAGTGGGTATTGGTCCATTGGCCAGAACCAAAGATGGCAAAGCTTAAGTGTTACTAAAATTTTTAAATCACCAAAATAGTCAGTGGATAATGCAATAATCTTGTTTTAAAAGCTTGTCATCACACACTCCACTTGTATTTGCCATATACAGAAGCTTGTAACCCTATATATTTGCCAATTCTAGTGGTGCTGACTTCTGCCCTCGCCCCTAGGTGTGTTATGGGCCGGTCTGCCCTTCTAAACATGACACTGTTTAATTTTCGATTTAAAGCTTTCGTGACTGCAGGGATTCATCTTCTTGGTTCTTTCGGTAAAGTCACGTAGAATGGAAATAATAAAATAATAAAATAAAATAATTCCACCTTATTAAGAACCAAGAAGATGACACTGTTTGTGATGCAAAGACGTCATCTGTTATCCAGGCCCCATGCAAAGCGATACAAAACAACGGAACGGCTCATTTGCTTATCGCGCGACCCTGCCGTGTCTCTCGCAGATATGCATCAAGGGCAAGCATCACATTTTCAAGTACCTTCACATGGAGGCGTGCAAGCTTGATAAGAAGCTAGCCGATCGCTTGATCAGGCCTGCCGGCTCCTCCACATGGTGAGTGATGGAGCAAGCGTGCGCATGCGCTGGGCGCCGGAATTGTCATTCAATTCGGCAGGGCTTGACGCTCGGAAGCTGGCTGCATTGGCGTTAATTTGATATCCGCCCGCGCAGCAATCGCTTAAACCCTTCCCTTCATTTATTTGTGAAAAATGCTCGTGAAATATTTGGCATGACATCTGCTCTGTGTGTTTGTGTGGCGGGGGTGGGGAGCAGTGGTGGAGTGGTTGGTGCATTGTGCTGTGAATTTCAGTTTTGTTCTCAGCCATAACCGGAATGTGCGATTGATTTGCAGGTGTCCCTCGATTTATGAAAGCGATGCACTCTTCAAAAAACACGCGTAAAATGCAATTTTGTAAATCTAAATTTGTCTTTTCTCATTAATTTAATACCAAAAAATTAGGAATGTGTTTCGGACAGTAATTTCAACTATGCTACTAACCTAGAAATTTTAACCACCTATGTCACTATTCACAATATAATAAAATAAAAATGAAAAAATATTATAATGAAGAACAGAAATTGAGTAATAATTTATTTAAAACAAAATAATGCACCTTTTCAGGGAACTTTCCAACAGATCTGCTGCATGTTGTAATGAATGTAAAGGCGATGTGGAAGCGTCACTCTTCCACTATCGGGACACCGTGACGCTGTTGCGGATGGATGAGGCATCCTACTGGGTGCTTCTTGTCTAATCTCGTGGCGTGTGGCTGTTGTGAAATTGTGTTGGCGCGGAAATTCGATGTCGTTAATCGAAAAGTGTCCATAATTTGTCAACTGTGTAAACACGAAATTTCATAAACTATACTTTCGCAAATCGAGGGATACCTGCATGTACCGCTCCTGGACCTCCCTTAGATTGACTCGGTCTCAAATGAATACTTGGTGTGGTGTGTAAACATCAGCACAAGGGTGGCAAAGGCGGGCGGGCGGCCGGCGTGGTTCTTGCCACACCACTCTCTCGTACGCCGTGCCAGCCTTCATAGGTGCTCACGAACAGTACTCGCCCCAGCAGCTTGCGTAGGCTACACGGCGTAGCTTTGTCTTTTTGTGTGTGTTTTACACCATTCGACTGTTTTGTGTTCCCCCGCCAGCCTTCCCGAGGATTTTGTGCCGCACAAGGCGTGCGGACTCCTCGATTCCGGGTTCAACAGCGTCGACAGTGGCAACAAGCGCTGGTCTGGCAACGAGGCACGTAGTAACCGCATCAAGGCAAGGGGGTTGACTTGCGAGTTTGATTTCTGTTCATGAAACGCAGGGGGCGATGACGTGTGTGCATGTTACAGCCCCTTTTTTTTGTCAACGTGCCTCTGGAAAACGAGGGTCTCCCCCCCCCCCCCCGCCCCCCTTAACGTGTAGGCATTGGGGGTCGTTTGACCGTACTGCACGCCACGCTGGTCACTGCGCGGGTTGGCCAAAGGCGGGTGAGCGTGGATGTTGAAGTATACTACCATATATAATAAACAAAAAAAATTCCGTGCTGCCCTCTGCCGACAACGTAGCCTCCGAAATGTGACGCGTTATTAAACGGGCACGGAGGACTTGCGGTCTGGCACAATACACACCCGTGTTATTGAACAGACCACGTGTCATGTTCCTGGCTGTATGATGCATACATACCCCTTGCATCCGTGTTTTTGATTTGAGCATCGTGCGTGCTTGCTGATGGGGGTGCAGAGAGTATAAATCGCTCCTCGCTTGGCCAGCAAACTGCTCGGTAATGTTTTCTACTTGAATCTGCACGCTGAACCTTAGTGGATGGTTGTTTTCGTAACCGTGCACCACAAAGAACCACAATTCAAAGTCTCTATGAAGTCATCTTCTGGAAGTGCTAAATTCCTCCTATTATTCACATCTTTTCAGAAATGATAATAGAGGTCCATGCAGTGACAAAAAAAAACTCATTAAGGATGAATGCATAGCTCGGCGCACTGAGCTTTGCACCATTGAGATTCTGGGTAGGAACCAGGCCATCACTTCTGGTTAAGCCGCCTTCTCAAAGCTAGTGAGTCGATGGAGTTTACTTGAATCTTCAGTTCAGCGGATCAATGCATGCCCAGTATGAGGAGACTCACGTGGTCCAGTCATGTGCTGTGCGCAGTGGGCAAAATCATCCCCTTGTCTCTTGCAATGGAGACGATGTTATGTTTTTATGGTGACTTTTGAATGCTGCTTTAATTTACATTCAGTTGAATTCATTGTCCCTGTTTCAGCAACAAGGGCAGCCTCTAGAATTTGTTGTGACCTGTATGTATGTATGTTGAACATCTTTCGCACCGTACGTAGCCAATCGTGATAATCGGAGGTGCGGGGGAAAGACAACAAACTAAACATAAAAAGCAGTTCTAAGGAAATGAGTTTTCAATCTTGATGATTTAAAAGTGCATAGCTCCGGTGGCTTCCTAATATCGGAAGGAAGAGTGTTCCAGATGGCCGCAGAAGCGCATCTGAAAGAGCGCATTGCAGTGACCTAAGGCACTCTGTGACCTATTCGAAAAAAGAAGAATCATGTTTTTAATGCTTTGCACTAACTCTGTCTGGGGGGGGGTTTTAACTGTTGTAAAGATTATCCGGTATTAAGTAAACTGTAGCACACATGACTATTCGGGACTTGCTGTATTAAAAACTGCCTAAATTGATAACATGTTTGCAAAAATTATAAGCTTTGCTTTGTGACCCTAAACTAGATTAAAAATTACTCTTTCCCAAATATGCAAATTAGTTTTGACCTGAAATATCCCCGCCTGTGGGGTTCCGCGCTGCTCGTTCAACACGTCGAGAGACGAACGCCCGTTGGATAGGGTCACGTCGTCCGTGCCCATCGCGCGATGTTTCTCCCTCCTAAGTTGTTCTGGCTCGCGGCCGTCGCCGCGGCCGCCGCCCTTGTGCGATCTTGACGCGAGTCTCTCTGCCATCGTGTCTTTGAAGCAGCCTTCGGACGAGGAGTCGGCGTCGACGGCTCTGATGCGCGGCGCGGACAGCTCGCGGGACCAGCGGTTGCGACGCGAAACCCCCCACACGCCCCTGAGCAACGGCCTCGGTGAGTTCTCCCCCCCCCCTCCCCCATCTCTGTGGTTTTCCTATCGCCCGTTTGCCCGTGGCAAACGGGAGCAACTGGCGACAGCAATTGTGTTGTCCCCCAGGAGGGAGAGGTTCACAGTTTAACTTTAGCTTTAGTCTCCGTTGATGCTGACGAGAAATACGACCACTGCCATACAGGGTGGATCTTGTGTATTTGAAGACCGAGGGTGTACAACTGAATTGTTCCTGTCTGTATTAACCATGTACCTCCCATCCACTGTGTTCCATTAAAGTGCAATCTAGTTCCATGAAAGTGCAACCTAGTTCCATGAAAGTGCAATCTAGGGTCGCCAAGGTGGCTGGGAGATGTTAACTGCCTCTCCTGCTATACAGGAGGACATGGGTTCAATCCCGACCCAGTCGTCTATATATTCGGAGTTTGCGTGTTCTCTCTCCCCGTGGTCACGTAGATTTTTCTCCGGTCCACATTTACACATTTCGTAGCCGCGCGCACAGCAGCTGTACTTGTGGCTCGACGTCTGTCTGTTGTTGAGCGGGGAGCGGTGATGCAGTGGTTACTGCGTTCGGGACCTGCCGAACCGAGTTTTATTCGAGCTCGTGGCCAACACCAGTGATGATTCTCTGAACCGGTCTTGGGCCTCTCCCTGAGGTCGACTCATCCTCAAATGAGTTCCTGGGTCGTTGTGTCAACCCTCGTGTGCCGAGCCGGCCTTCATAGGTGCTCGCTACCAGCACTTGCCCCAACATTCTTTTAAGGCTCAAGGGGAATCTTTGTCTCTGCCTGTTGTTTGTTTGTCAAGTCTTTTTGCCTCGGTTGTGAAGCGATGCCGTTTCTCAAACTGTCGCGGCCATGTCTAGCTGTGGAGCGCCTTTTAACTCCCATGCAGAGTGGCCGCGATATTATTTTTCACAATACGATATCAGATGTTGCGATTGGACGATTATTGCGTGATAATTGTCCTCTACCTTTGTAGTTATAGTTCAGATTTTCACATTTGTATTGTCCCTTGATGAACTGCAGCCTATAATGTTTATATTTATGCTTGGTGGTTTTTCCCTTCCTCTTATTCAAACCTGCTTCGCTTCCACGATATTACGTGATCTGGTGCATCGCTGGTGATCTGTTCATTGACGAATAGATCGTATCTACCCAAAGTATTTACCCACTCAGCTGGCCAAAAACCTGTCTTCCCAATCGCCATGGCGCAGTCGGGAGTAACGTTAGTGGCATTGTAGAGAGGCCACGAGGAAATGCTGAAATTCTCATCGTATTGCACGAGTTTTCGGCGCTCGCATTGCGCACTTTCAGCATCTGCTAGGCGGCGCTACTAGAGTGTGGAGTTATTGACCAAGGTGGTCACTTTAATTTGTGCTTCTGCTAAAACAACTGCAATATATATGTTTGATTGATTAGCACGGTTGGCTACATACGGCGCGAAAGAAGTTCAACAAACATACATTTGATGTTTAGCTCTCTAATTGAAACCTGACGATGCCGTGGCAGCAGTAGAGATGGCCGCTGTAACGCCACGTTTGTGCCCTCAGTGGTGGAGGAGGGCCAGGAGGTGGACTACATTGAGGACGAGGACGAGGAGGACGCGGTCACCCCCAAGGCGGAAGACCAGCCGGGACTGACCACGAAGTTCATGGCGTACATCGAGCGCAGGATATCTCACGAGGTGCACGCGCTCCCAGCGCCGCCGTCTCGTCTCGCGCATTTAACGCCGGACGTTTCGCCCGTTCGGTCTGCACGTCGTACGATTTCGCCCGGTTTTATTCCAGTTTTGCTATCCGCCATCCTTTCTGGAGACAAGGGTGGCCATTAAGATTTCTCGCAGAGCAGTGCAACTCTCTGTGGTAAAGAACGGCCCGTGGAGGAAGATATAGAACTTCTTCTGAGGTTCTTTAAATAGATTGTTTTTATCCGCACTCCAGCGGGCGCACCTGCCCACATGCTCCACCACAGATAAATGTTTTGTCGCACGGTAGTGGGACAATCATTGATGGCACCTGACTGAGACCATCGGATCCGATCGCTTGAGAACCCGAGTGTTATGTGGCAGATGGCTCCCGAGATGCATACCGGCGATATCAGCATTGCCAGTTCAGTGCTCTTCACTCCGAGCCACCCAGCAATCTCCTACAAACGTAATTCATACGTTAGTCTACGACTTCCCCGTCTCGGTCGTTAAGTTTTAGTTGATTGCCAATCTCAGTCCTGTGCCACTGCAGGGATGCCGGGATGTGCCGACATTACTGCTCACAGGCACGATTATCCCGCCACTCCTCGGCGTAAGAGCAAGTTTAATTGGCTCATAAATCAGGAAGCTGAAATCCTGGCACTGATAATCATCTCCGCTGATAATCACTTACACTTGTACCTTGGCCCAGCTCATCAGATTAGCTTTGATCGGGCTTAGTCGACTCTGGTGTGTTTCAAATTTATTTTATTTAACCAACTCAAGGGGAACCAAAATAGTCTTGAGTCACCTGTCTCTATAATGACCAAAGCAAGAATGTAAAAACAACACGCAATTAGAATTTAGACCAATAACAACCACATTACAGAAGACATCGAAAAACTCTGTTTACGCATTCATCATTATTGAGTGAGGCGAATAAAAAAAAAAGTTGGCTCGGGCAAATTTTATTTATTTACCATTCATATAAAAAAAGTGCGTGCGTACCACCCATACGTCATGTGACTACGGAGCTGCCCAGCAACAGTCGTCCATTTTGTTGACGGCTGCCCCTTGCGCCGTTGGCTAGAAGGCGGAGAGACTTAACTGGATCACACCGACACCGAGCGGTCCAGCGATTTGGATATCGACTTGTGATGGCCAACACGAGAAGAAGACTGACACAACAAAATGACCAATTTTTTTTTTACCATTGCGTGCGGACTGCAGAAGCTGTTTCCGTTGCGGACAGACGAGACGCCGCTGCCACGCTCTGAGGACGAGGGCGGCTGGAGGGACGAGCAGAGGTGAAGCCTCAATTTATACGGTCTTGCGTCGTGTACGCGCGTGCGTCGTTGCTGTGTGATCATCGGGGGCAAGCAGACGGGGCCATACCCTACGCCTGTACCCAAATAAACACCAGGCAGCGTTCACTCGCGTATCGTGTGGCGGTTCCCGTGCGTCAGATTTGTTGTGATGTCTTATTCAGAGGCCCCAGACGGAGATGAGCGGAGAGGGGTAACTGCCAAGTTTGTGAGCTTGGAGTGAGATGCAATCAAAATATAAATATCTTGTGTGACCCGGGGTGTCTGGGGTGCCGCGGTGGCGAGTTGTTGACTACCTCGCCTGGTATGCAGGAGGTCGTGGGTTCGATCCCGACCCTGACGCCTGCTGCTGTATATTTGCAGTTTGCTTGTCTCTGCCCGTGGTCGCTTGGATTTTTCTCCGGGTCCTCAGGTTTTCCCCCCCACAATTAGAATCAACACCGTGCGTTGAGAGTGTTTGGCTGCTATACATTTCCACGTGATGATAAGCCGCTTTATTGAGCTATCATTTTTTGGCCAGGTCGCTTCTGAAAAAGAGCCACATAGCTCAGTGGGCCTTGCCTAGTAAAATAAAAAAACTAGTTTTAGTCTGATTCGAGTTTCAAGCGTTGGAGCTACAGGATGGAGCAGTGGTAACACAATCAACACATAGCAAGTAGGGACTGTGATTACCAACTCGGCCACCTTTCTGCGTAGAATTTGTATTCTCTTCCCCTGTGTCCTGTGTGGGTTTCTGCCTGGTTCTCTGGTTTCCTGTCATGGCTAATTAATAAAAAACAATGACTGGTATTGGCGAAACATCCAATTGCTGTGGAATCACCTGCAAATTACTCAATTGGGGTTACACATAGCAACATTACCCCCCAGCGTAAAAACGTGGCAGGACCATGCTGTAAACGAGTCATGAGACTCGGGTTTCTCTGGGTAAACACGCGTAGTAGTATTAATCATAATCAGAGGTCGGACAGCCAGGGGGACACAGCCTGGGTTTGTATCTCCAAGATCAGAGCGGTTTGTTTGTTGTTTGATCTTTTTACATGACAGCATGTCCCATTGATTCGTCTTCAGCTGTGATTCGGTTGTACACTGGGAGTGCCTTGTGCGTTGTCTGGTTTTTTTTGTTGCACTGACGTTCATTTTGAAAAAGTAAATGTATTTATGCAAAGTATGTTTGTACGTGCACTCCAATGAACAAATTCACTGTCGAGCTAAGCGTTACTTAAGGGTCCGCATTATCAAAATGTATAAATTCTCACGTAAAGAAATATGCCTGTGTAATAGAGACTTGTCCGAGCGTGTTTACGATTATTGTTTTGTACGGAAATTCCATAACGCAATAAATAAAGAATGGATTTTTTTAACTCGCACACAGGTTTTTTTCCAAGTTTGACATTTATCGCACTCACTCGGACACGTAGGCCTGTATGCTGTCATTCTACCGCACGTAAATGTTATTAATTTAACATAAACGCGGGAGAGAAAAGGGAAAAAAATAGTGAAAGAGAAAAGGACCTGCAACAGATTGTTTATATATGGTTATTTGCTTGTCTTGGTGGCTCGTGTTAAAATAAAAAAAATATACTTTAACTGTCGGCGAATACTCGCACCGCGGTGCAGAAAAGTGGGTAATGGTGGCGAGATGTTATCTCCCTCGCTTCGTATGCAGGAGGTCGTGGGATCGATCCGGACCCTGTCCCCTGCTGTATATTTGAAGTTTGCATGTTCTCCCCGTGGTTGTGTGGATTTTCCTCCGGGTCCTCCGTTTTTTTTCCGTCCACATCTGGAAACGTGTGTTTAGAGCATTTGGCTACTGCTATACATTTCCACGTGACAAGCCACTTCGTTGAGCTATTTCTTGTGGCCAGGTCGCTTCTAAATAAGAGTTATGTAGCTCAGTGGGCCTTACCTGGTAAAATTAAGGTAATAGTTTAAAAGTGGGCCATGAGAAGTGAGGTGGCAGGAGCGGACGCCACTATGCACCCACCTCCAAACTCTGCATCACGTCCTGTGGCCCGATGGGAACTTGTTCTTCGTTTAGATAAACTAACAACCAGGGGACGGGAGCATCGACGAGACAAACAAGTGTCTTGTTAGGGTGGGGGCGTGAGGTTTAGGGGGGTTGTGAATCCATTTATTATTCATTACATACTTAAGAACTCTCACTTAAAAAAACACCCAACAATTAATTTAACTCGTATCCATTACAAAGACACATGGTGCTGTATTCAAAAGCTCACAAGCAGAACCTGGGCCACATTTAATTATAATCACGGCAGCATTTTTAGCTCGCATTAATACTACATTTGCATAGGCATTCATTACCATGGGCACAATAACACGGGGAGATGACACCACGTCCGCTCATGAGATGCTTGGTCGACGTCCGATGCCGGAAGTCTTGATGATTTGAATCGCAACAACAGTTAGTACATTACTAAACAATGATAGCATTTCTACAGCACTTGTGAACAGAAACATTGCTTTGGTTATTCTGAGATTCGCCGAAGAGCGTAGCGTGACGAGGCCGTGACTCCTTTGTGCGGTAGACGTTTTAGTTTGTGAAAGAAAACTTGCGTCGACTTCAGGATTCCTCAAATAGAGTGAATGAGAATAGATGCGTGCTCTAGGTTTGCTCAGAACCCATTGCAATGACACGTAGCAATAGCAGATTGTAATGATATTGCTCTTCTATTGCTATACGCAAGAATGGCATAGCTGTAATAGATAGGGATGTGCACGGTTATAGACGCATACTTCTAGGCTCACATCGGCATGTTGGCAATGCGTAAGGCATAGCTGGGCATTCGATGATGGGTCGGGTCATGCTCGTAAGTAGGGCCGTGTTACGTGTGTATGGTGAATTCTTTTGCACCGAACGATGCCAACCGTGCTAATCGGAAGTGCTTGCACCTGTTTGACTGCAGTGTTATATGGAAGAATTAAATATTTTATTTTAGTAATCATAAATCATGGAGCACCTAATGCGATACTTGAACATGCGTGATATCGGCCCCAGGCTTGTAATGATGTGCCAATTAAAAGTTTCTTACACTTCCGATAAGCGCATGTTGTGCGTGTGTGATTTTGCAATAAAGTATTAAAATTGTATGCAAATATGTGAATGCTATATTTAAACTCATGGAATAAACAAAACCATAAAACTAGACTTTGAGATACAGTACAAACGAGATGGTAAAATATAAAGAGAGAAAAATTATTGATTCTCAAAATCAAATCTCTGGATTTAGCCGAGGGCGAAGTGGTTATCGCGCCGCACTGTGAACTGCCAACCCGAGTTCGATTCCAGCCATCGCGAACTCGCATCACTGGCGAGCGATATCTCTGTCACGGCCCCTGCGACTTTCCTCCCATTCGCCAACTCCGTTTTGATGGGCACGGTGAAGTATGGTCAAGCAAACATCGTAACCAAACACAGACTTACGGGGCCTTTATCCAGCGGCAGATTGGCAGACGGCTGAAAATACAACAAATCAGGAATTGTATCTTATTATTTCGCACCTCCGATCAGCACGGCTACGTACGCTGCGAAAGAAGTTCATCATACTTATCTGAACCCCGAATCGTGTAATCGCATCACTTGGAGAGGGTATGGGTGTGTAGTGGTTGTAGTGAGAAATTTGTTCCATAGTCCTAACTAGTCCCAGCATCTCGCGCCGCGTTGCTCTGGCCCCTGCCGTACCTCGCTAACGCGCACCGTGCCCCTTGCCGACTCGTTGCAGCAAAACGCCGACGGCGGACGACGAGCAGGGGGGCGGCGGCGGGAGGGCCGGCGCCGACAGGGAGGCTGGCGACGGCGCCCTGCGGGAGCGTCACCGCAGCGCCGACGGGAGCCAGGAGAGGTACGGCTCCGCCCGGTCGCCCCCCCCCCCCTCACTTGTGACGTGGCGTCCTGCCGAGAGATGACGCAATCACCGTCTCGTCGTCGGCCAAAAAGCGCCACCCCCTCCACCCCCATGTCCTCTTAAGGGCGTCTTGACAGCTGGGGACGTTGCGTGAAGCGGAGTTGGGCAATTGGGAGGTGACAAGCAAAAGCCACGTGGGACGATGCTGCGTGACCTGTGCGTGGGACTAGCAAAGGAAGGGGGTGAGCGGAAGTAGCCGACGTGGCGGCGTCGGCCTGAGATTCTTTAACATTAGAGCCCCAGGTGCAGTGTTCTATTTGCGTCCCAATATAATTAGGTGGTGTTGGGTAATAGCAGTCGTAAAATAGTTTAATGATTAACATTTAAACAAAGGCTCTATGTACGAGCAAATCCTCTGGAATGTGTCCGATATTTGTGATATCTAAAGCTTGGTCGGCTTGGGGCAACCACCTGGCAGAGCAGTTTGTTCACAGTCTGCTGCACTTCTCCATGGTGGGCAGTGCAGCACAATCCACCGCCGTACTGCACTCCTGTGCTACTCTTCCTGCTCACCGCCGCCTCTACCGACCCGCTAGCAGTGTGGGGAGGCTCTAATCCCTAATCCAGCGGTGGATTCACAAAGTGCGGCGCGCGTGTTTATTGCACGCAACACGTTACGTGCAATAAATACGTGGGTGATTATTGAGTCGTTGGGCCATGACGCCAGTGCCGTTTCGTTAACGGCTCGGTACCGTCCACTAAAATAAAAAGACGGCGACGAGACCCCGTGACGAGCGGCGCCTACAGCGGCGTGGCGAGACCCGAGCGTGCGAGCGTGCTATCGCCTGGAGTGCAGCAGCCACCACCCCGGCCCTGCCACGTCCCCAGGCCTCCGAAGTGACGAAACCCAACGGGTGCAAAATGTACGCTGGAAGCGGCGGTCGTCGCGTGTTCGAGCCCCGACGCGCCACGTCGCTGGCGAGCGCGCTCGCTAACCGTGCTTCGTTGCCCGCGTCTGCCTGTGTCTGCTTTTGTCTGGCCGCATCGCCCCCCTTCCCTCTCCTTCCCCGTGCCCCTGCCGCCGTCGCCGCCGCTGCCGCTACCGCTGACAACACCAACGCCTCGTCGCTACCGCATCCGCGGCGTGCGCCGGCCACCCTCTGCTGCACGTGCCTGCTGCTGCCGCCTGCTCGGTTTAACGGGTGCTGCCTGGCGTTTCTCTGTGGTGGTGGTTGGGGTTGGGGGGGGGGTTGGTGGTGGCCTGCGTTGTTGGGGACGGCAGGCGGAGGCCCGTTGTTTACTCGGCGTCGTTCTGCGAGACGGACATTCGCCGACGACCCATATCGTTTCACGACGCCAGGTACCGGCTCAAGTCCCTACCCCCCCCCCTCGCTCACTTCACCCACGCCGGTGACCGTTAATTCGCCGGCCTGCCCGGCCACCATCACGTTTGCAGCACTGCGCCGGGAACCTGACGGCAGAATTTAAACCTGATGGGGGAAATGTTCAGCGCAGCACTGCGATGGTGGCCAGCCTTTCTGTCTGTGAAGCCGTGCGACACCGAATGAGCGAGGGTCACGGACACCGAATGAAATCGGGTTTTAGTTCCACAACTGCTGATCACTTACTTTTTTTTTTACTTTCAATGCAGTGGACAGACCAGTGTACCGGTCGGCCTTATTTACACATCCCTGCTTAGGAGTGCAAATGCAGTGAAACTCGAGCGTTTCACTGAATTTACACAAAATATATCGAGAGTAAATGAAGCAAAATATAACGAAAGGAAGTTCGCGTAAAAACGGCGGGGGGGGGGGGTCACGTTAAAGGGCCACCCAGGGACCTGGCCAGACGGGCAGCTGGGGCGGCTGCGTGGGTCGAGGCTTGAGCATGCCCCCTGGTCTCTTGCCGCATGTCCGCCGCTCGCTGTTTGTCACTAACATAGCAAGAATGTGCGTTAACCTTCCCCCCTCCCCAATCCGTGGTCCCGTGCATCTCTGTCGCCTTCGTGTCCGTCCGTGTCTCCCCGCGTGTCTCCCCGCGTGTCTCTCCGCGTGTCTCCCCGAGTCTCCCCGTGTCTCCCCGCGTCTCCCCGAGTCTCCCCGTGTCTCCCCGCGTGTCTCCCTCTCCCCACGTGTCTCCCTCTCCCCACGTGTCTCCCCGCGTGTCTCCCCGAGTCTCCCCGTGTCTCCCCGCGTGTCTCCCCGCGTCTCCCCCGTGCGCGCGTCTCCCCGCGTCTAAACGTTTCCACCCCGCCGTCTCTCTCGACACGCATGTGCATTTGTCCTTCGTCGTCACGTCCTCCGTGCATCCCCCCCGTGTGTCCCCCCGGCGCCCCGGCCTACCCGCCCCCCCCCCGTGTGTTTGTCTTAGACGTCTCCCTCAGTCTTCGTCCTTCACTGCCAAGGACAGACGCCGCCCCCCCGCGTTTGTCCACTCTGCCCCAAGGTACCGCTCGCTCGCCTGCGCTGGGTCTCCCCCCCGTCTCTCTGACCCCTGCGGGTGCCTTGTGCTTGCCCAGGCCTTGGGCGACGGTTTGCGAAATGCTTCGGCTTCGTTGCGAGCGCAGTCCTGCCGTATTGTTGGTCGCGGGTCTTGTGTTTGCCGTGCAGAGTGATCTTGAAACGTGTCTGTACGAGAGGGTCGCCTGCTGTGAAGTTGTCGTGAACAGATTGGTTTGTTAAATGCGGTGAAACCTCGGTGGAAAGCTGTTTGGCCGCATTGAACGTTCGGTGCGGCCAAAAAAAGTCACGTCAGGAAATGTTGACGTGGTTTCTGTCGATTCGGATTTTTTTGGGACTTAAAAATAAGAATATATATACGGTTAGATCAGAGCGATGCGCACAAAGCGGGAATTTTATGGTGAGGTTTCACTGCATGTACCAACAGCTTTTTCCTCATTTGCAATGTCTTTGTGAATCTATGTTTGTTTTGAAGCAGGGGTCGCGCATCAGGGAGCAACCCCCCCTTGTTTGCCCATTTTCTCACGTGAATGGGAAAAAAGCCAAATGCGCGTTGACGCTTTCGTCAAGTGCCCACGTGCGGTGTTCGTCTTCCCGACACCAGTGTCTTTTGCAGTCCTACGCTACGAGTCGGAAATGCAGTTGGATTATGCAGCGCTTGTCGCGTTGACATTCGCGATCTGTTTGTGGGTGCGTGTCGCATCCCTACGCGACGCGGGCTATCGCGTCGGGATGCGATGGGCGTGTCCGGTGAGTCAAGATATAGGCACTCGACTAAACCATCAATTGGGTAGCTCTTTTTTTCAGAAGCAACCTGGCCAAGATTGATCACCTAATGAAGTGGCTTATCACTTGGAAAGTTATAGCAGCCCAATACTCTTGAATGCTTATTTCTAAATGTCGAGGGAAAAACCGGGGAACCCGGAGAAAAATCACCACGACCACGGACAGAACATGCAAACTCCAAATATACGGGCATCAGGGTCGGAATCGAACCCAGGATATCTCCTGTATACCAGGCGAGGGAGGTAACATCTCGCCACCACGGCGCCCATTCGTAGTTGGCAAGGTGTCGTTGCCGTTGTGCTGCCGCTAGATCAGCTGCGGCGACTCCGTTTGGTCCACGGTCGCCTGCGATTCGTGCAACAGCGGCAGCAGCTGGTGGCTCGTTGCTGTGCTGGCACGCCGTGGCCTTTAATCCAGCGCTGGCGGAGGCGGCGAGGGTTGTTGGATCAGACAAATTCGTGAGGCACCCTCCTTGCCCGTGGACATTTAGGTCGCCATCTCCTGGCTTGCCAGGGTACGAATCGCAGTACAGCAAGTAAACTAATTTCTATCTGTGCGGGGATTGAGCGTTAGCCCCCCCCCCTTACGCGCGGGTTTTCTCCGGGTATTCAGGTTTCCATCTGCGTGTATAATAATTAATCGTGGTGGACAAACATCCCAATGAAGGGAAAGTAGAGCTTGGGCAATTATCGGCGACTGTTCTTGCTGCATTCCCATCACTTCTGTTGTTTCCTGCGCCTGTCAATCGTTTGTGAAGAACGGCCCGTTACTAATTCTGTTATCCGAAGCGACGCGGGCGGCGCAACGCTGCAGCGCGTGCAGGTTCGGTGAGCGGTCGCGTCGTCCGTGTGGTTGTCGCAGTGGGGGGCACGGCGGTGGCGGCGGTGGAGGAGGAGGAGAAGGAGGGGGACCTTGCATGCCGCTCGCCGGCATCTTGCGGAACGCCGGCAGCACCTCGGCTTCGCCGCTCCCGGGGCTCGTCAGCAAGTGAGGGCAGCGACCGCCGGGCGTTTTTTGTCGCAAAGCGAGAAATGGCTGCAGAAGTATTGTTGGGGAAATGAGGTTGTGATGGGTGGGACGCGGCGCGTGCGCGATGAAGGGGGAAGGCGGGGTTATCGTTATCCGAGTGGCGGGTTGGCGACCCAGGGGAATTTGCGCGATTCGTTTTGATCAAGTGTCGTGTATGATCCAAGATTACTACGGTATATATTGATCTTCTTTTGCACCGTACGAAGCCAACCGTGCTAATTTGAGGTTTGAGGGAAGGACAAGAAACTAAGGACAAAAAGTTCTAAAGGAATGAGTTTTCCATCTAGATTTAAAAGTGCATAGCTCGAGTGGCTTCCTAATATCGGGAGGAAGAGCATTCCAGACGACCGCAGAAGAGCATCTGAAAGTGCGCGATAAGTGATGATGTGTGATGTGGTTAAGCATAAAATGTAACCGTGGATGGAAAGACAAGCTAATGTACAGATATGGGTAGCACTCAAAAGTTTGGTCGCCATGGTGGTGAGATTTTAACTTCCTCGCCTGGCATGCAGGAGTCCCTGGGTTCGGTCCCAACCACTGACGCCTGTAGATTTGGAGTTTGCATGTTCTTCCCGTGGTCGCGTGGATTTTTCTGCAGGTCCTCCGGTTTTTCCCTCCACATTTAGAAGCATGCATTCAGAGTATTTGGCTGCCATAAATTTCCACATGTAAGCCACTTTGTTGAGCTATCATTTGTGGGCAAGTCACTTCTGAAAAAGAGCTATATAGCTTAGTGGGCCTTACCTGGTAAAATAGAATACGTAATTTTAACTCTTCCTTCAGTAGGCACTTAAATGGCTGGCTGTCTTTTTCTTTCTGTGTTCCGACTTACTTCCCCGCACCTCCAATTTGTCGCGGTTGGCTACGCATGGTGCGAAAGAAGTTCAGCGTACACACGTACATGCTTGGAACTGTCCTCTTGCACGCTCTCGGTCTGTATTTGGGTCAGAGCGAGCAGTCGTTCGTGTCGCTCTAATCTTTGTCTTGCCTCTTTCAGCGGTCAACCCGGCGTCACGGCGACGGATACCACGGTCTATCAGGTGAGTCTTCTGAGCGGACGTAATCGTAGTAAGGTCCCTTGTTTGACGTTGCTCCTGTTTGTGTCGTTGTTTCACTGTAGCCTCGCCGACGAATTGGGGAACACGACTAGATTTAAAATGCGTTGGTTCACCGCAAACGTGGATTTAAAAAAAAATTGAGAGAGGAGAACGCCAGGGGGTTTGGGCTGCGTGCGCGACGACGCACTGACCCAGCGGGTGCCGAATAAAGCCTCGGTGTTTACAACATCGCCGTGTACTCAGTACCGTACTGCCCTCCCTGAATGTGATCTCTGTGAATGTAATATATTTCAATGTAATCCCTGTGAATGTATCTCTGTGAATGTAATATCTGTGAATGTATCTCTGCTGCCATCTCTGGTGAGTAACATTCTGACCCTGCCTATTACTGAACTTTAGAGCTCATCGGATACCTCCAGCACATTCTCAATATTCCGATTCTGTATTAACTTTTTATTTAAGCTTGTTATGCATCTTTTTTGGGTATCTTTTATTAACTATTTCGGTACTCATTTCATGTTTTTTCTGCGAATATTAACCTAAAAATGAGCGCCAGGAACATATCCTAAATGTATGTCATTAAGTCAGTGGTAAAATAGGTGTCGATTAACGTTGTTTTGCCTACTGTAAATAGAGAACTTACTGTAATAATTAAAAATTATTCGTTCATAAGATGACCCGGTGGCTCAAACGTCATTACTGAGATTAATGGTTTTGAATCCAGGCAGCCACCCGTGATTAAATTGGGTTCAGTCACAGCATTAATAGTTTCAGCCCTATCGTGAGTGACTCCACAAAAATACCCATCGAATTAAATGTCGGTTTTTCATTTAATTTGTTTTGACCTTCGGGCGACGGAACATTATTCTCGGAAAGTGCTGCCCCAGAGGTCACTGGAAGGGATCTCGGAAGCAGCTCCGTAGTATCCGCATCTGTGGGCCATTCTCTTCGGCTCTCTCTCCCCCGCGGGAGTCTCCAATGGATTTTCCGTCCCGCGACGTGACGCCCATTGTACACTTCGAATAACAATTGGCAGAACGGATTTTTTTTTTTGTTAAATGGACCGTCCGTCGTCGGTGCGCCTGATGACGTGGCCGCCCCGTCGCCGTGGCAGCAGGAGGACCTTCCGCCCGCCGAGTTCGAGTTCCAGAAGAAGCGCGAGCAGATCCTGCTGGAGCGCACGCGGCACGAGGCGCAGCTCGCCCGCCGGCGCTACGAGGACGAGCGCCAGCGGCTGACCAAGCACTCGACCACGCAGACCTTCACCGCCGCCAAGGTGCGCGAGCCGGCCGCGTGCGCCCCCGCCTGCGGCACCCGGCTTGTTTGCGCACAAGCGCATCGGCAAGCGGGCGACGCGGTGTGACCGCCTTTGTTCGATGGCCGGCCAAAAGCCGGCGCCGCTGCGAGGATGAGCGGAGTTGGCGTGATGATGATGGTTTACGCCGCTTGGTGAACGAGATCAGCGAGGTGTCGTGGTTCACCTGCGGCAGGCACTTTGTGTGCAACAAGCGAGAGACGGCGACGGCTTGGTAGATGCGTTGGCGAGATGTTAACTACCTTGCCTGGTATACAGGAGGTCGTGGGTTTGATCCCGATGCCTGCTGTATATTTGGAGTTTGCATCTTCTCCCCGTGGTCATGTAGATTTTTCTCCGGGTCCTCCGGTTTTCTCCTCCACATTTAGAATCAACATCACGCATTTCGAATATTTGGCTGCTATACAATTCAACATGATAAGCCACTTCATTGGGCTATCATTTGTGGTAGCTGCTTCTGAAAAAGAGCTACGTAGCTCAATGGGCCTTACCTGGTCAAATAAACAAAAAAAGTTATTGTAGTAGTTTATAGTATATCTTTACTCCATTATGACGTGTTTTGCCCCTAGCCCAACTACCTTTCACAACAAGCAGTACGAGGTTGCCAACTTGCGTGTGAAATATTTTTCTACTCTACGCAAGGTTCCTGAAGCAATGTTAATGATGGTGACGGATGCATCTTAACATGCTCTCGCTCAAGGTGGGCTTTCCAGTTCCCGCGCTATCACAGCAACCTCCGACTCACTGCCCCGCGTGTACCGTGTCTCTGCGTTGTCTTTACGCAGCCTCGCGGAGTCCACCAACACAGCGCAGAGAGCGACCCGCAAAGTGACGTGAGTGTGCCGACGGCTCTGGGGATGCCGAGCTGCTGCTGCCGTCGCCGCCCCCCTCCGTGCCGCCCCGTCTGCTCGCTCGCTCGCGTTCGACAACTCTCGTCATCCCCCACACCAGTTAACCCTCTGTCGCGCGCTGGTTTTGATTTTTATCGGTTAGGTGTTACAAAAATATATTTAATAGTTTAATGTTTGATTTAACTTTCTTTAACCTTTTACCCATGGGAAATGGCAGGAAGGGGAGTAGAGTCAACTAACTATTTCAAGGCGAATGGATATTCTGACTACACAATCCGCAAAGCCATCACCCCAACCGTGAGGAAGGAGCCATCTGAGGATCTAATCAAAACCATCACCCTAGCAGGGGTAACCAAAAATATTTCCAAAATCATGAACAAACACAAGATCAAGGTCCGATTTTACACAGTACATAAAATTCGTGATCTGATCCCATCTGTGAAGGACAAGATTCCTGACATGCAATATCCGGCGTCTACAAACTAAGCTGTGTCTGCGGCAGCAGTTACATTGGGAAAACTAAGCGACATGTCTCTGACCGTGTTCGTGAACACAAGGCAGATCTTAAACACGGCAGGACCAATACTTCTGCCGTGGCTGATCATTTTTTTAATGCGGCTGGCTCACGCGAAATTGATTTCTCTTAGACGATGGTACTTTGCAAGCCTACTGGCTATCAACAAAGATTCGTTCATGATGCCATCCATATATACAGACACAATTTCAACCGATAGGATCATCGGAAAGATGTCATCAACCACTTTGGGTCATGACTTGACTTGTGTTTTCTTGTCATTCAACCTCCACCATCAGCAGTGTGCTGTGTGGAGCGGGGTGCAGTGATTTCCTGGCGGCACTTTGCTGCATTGGCATTGCTGCCCCGCCCATGCTGCTGGTGCTACTGACACACTTGGGCTACACCCATCTCCAAACCTTTATAAACAGTTTGCCTTTAGAGGATAACCCCTTTTCCTGATGACGACCGCTTGTGTTGCGATCGAAACGTCGTGACATTTTGATTTTATTTTTTCTATCTATCTCCGTGACTTTACCGAAATAACCAAAGAATACGAACTACCTCGCCTGGTATACAGGAGGTCGTGGGTCGCGTGCGTTTTTCTCCGGGTCCTCCGGTTTATCCCTCCACGTTTTTAAACATGCGTTTAGAGTGTTTGGCTGCTGTAAGTTTCCACGTGATAAGCCACTTCGTTGAGCTATCATTTGTGGCCAGGTCGCTTCTGAAACAGAGCTACACAGCTCAGTGGGCCTTACCTTATACAATCTAAATAGTTGAGTTTAAAAATAGTTTATTTGCAAAATTATAAAATCACCCTGCATATTACTCCATTGGGGATGACACGTAGCAGCAATCATCACCCCCTCGTGGCAAACTAAGTGAGACTATCCTGCTCTCTCTCGTCCTCAACTGGTTAAACATCTCAGTGACAAGTTGCCGAATTTGAAAAATGACCCCACCAGATTATTTCACTGGGAACCACGCAGCGACCGTCATCCCCCTGCTGCGATGGTGAGACTCTCCCGGCCTCTGTGAGAACCCGTCGTTGTACTGTATTATTGTACGGCCACGCTCGGCTACGCTCCCCGCCTTCGCAAGCCCTGTGCTTGCCGGCGCGGTGACGTTTGTTGTGAGTAAAAACAAAAAAGCGCTCGCGTTACCCGCACGGCTTCTGGCGGCGCTCACCCGGCAGCGCGTCTCCAAAAAGAAAGGGCCGTGCGTGTTTGCACGCGCGCACCCGTGGTTCTCAACCAGGGGGCACGCGAGGTGATTTATAAACGTGCGTGAAATTATATCACACGTGAGAGTCGTCGGTGAATCATCTTGTCTGAATCTGACAATATAAAATAACCACGATTTAAATGTAAATCCCTATGGTAACCTAGAAAGATACAATAAAAGCCTTTCTAAACTGATTGATCGTAAACAATGCGGGTTACAAGAGTAACGAGCGAGCGCGAACACATTTCGCTTGCAGTTACTTGAGAGTTAGAATATCTCACAAAATGGACAGTCGGTTAAAATATCGATGTTCATTATTCATACATTTATTTCTCAGAACCACGTTAGGTCAGGCATGGGGGGGTACAGCAGTAGCCAAACAAGGTTGAGAACCGCTGCTGTGCACCGTACTCGCTTTTGCCACCTGCCGTTTGGCCTTTTGATTTTATGTTTCGTTCATTGTGCTCTGTGTGTGTGTGTGCGCGCGTGCGTGTGTGTTCATATCCCCTCCCTTGCAGTGTGTAAACGTCCCTCCAAGCAGAAAGCCACACCACATTGACGATAGTGCCTTGCTAGTGGTAAGGGACACTTCTCATTTGCGTCTACAGAATGTGTGTGTGGATCGAGACATTCATCGCTGTGGTGTGAATATCAAGCGGCTCACGTTTAAACACCGTTTATTTAAGTTAGGTGGCTGGGTGGATCAAGTCAGAGCGCTGAGCAGACAATGGCAAGAAACCTGGGTTCGAATCCAGGCAGCCGCCGATAACTAAACCGGGCATCTCAAGTGGAGTCAGTTGATGGTTTCAGCCCTGTCCACCAATGACTAATTCTCTTCTGCACTTAATTTGCTTAAATTCCCACTGATAATGGTAAGATCTCCCCTATTTCTGTGTGAACCAGAGGTCACTTGAAGGGATCTCAGAGGTAGCTCTGTGTTGCCCGCTTCTGCCGGCCATCGTCTAATACAGAGGCATCGCTTGTCTCTGCGAGAGATCCAAATGGACACTTTGTCTCCTGACCCGACGCCACTCACGTTGGCATTTCGGTGACCGCGATTGATGATCAATGCCGGCACCTGCAATGTTCCATTCCTTTACGATGTACAAATACAGCTTGAGAAACAAGTTGTCGTCACAGTCCACCAAACTGAAATGAGTTTGTGTTTAACATCCAGTCTCATTCTCACACGTGGGGTGTTTGACCTCGCCTGGCATGCATTCGTATTTGGCTCATTCCACTGTCGGCGACCGTCCATTTATCCGTGTGATTTTGCATTTGCTGCTCCGTTTGTTTACGTTTCTTTGGTTTATCATTTTTGTTTTAGTCCCCTGCTGATCCTGTCTCCCCTGATGCCGCCTTGCCAAAAGCCACTCCCCAGCCCCATAAATTCACCAAGGTACATTTCGTGTCTCAAAATCATGATGCAGCCCGTGTTCTCTTGTTCCTGTTCGGTCGCACACGGTGAACCTGCGCACCGCGGGGCTCGTCGCACATGGTGAACGTGACGCATTGCGTGCGTGGCCGCGGTTGGGGTCTAGTTAACGACATCTGCAGCGCAGCGTCCCAGCTCGTAAAACTGTGTGTTTGCTCACCGTGTTTGCCGTTTCATCGAGCATCGTGAATTTGTGCCGTCGACGTTGCGAGTCATCTCATGTCCCGGTCGTAACAGCTTGGAGATGAGCGTTATTGGGCGAGTCAATAGTATCGTGCAGAAGTGTGTAAGAGTGTCAAATATGGAGGTCGGCAGGATGGTGCTGTGGCTGTAGCACCCGTGCCTCGCAGCAAGAAGGCCCTGGATTCGATATCCAACTTGGGCGCCTTACTGTGTGGGACTCGTACGTTTGGTTTGTATGTTTTCCCCGCTGTTCTGCGTGGTTATCCTCATGTGGCTAAAAACATACGTCATTGGTGTTGGCTAAACATCCCAACGCAGGCTCTTGAAAAATAGTTTTTTGGCTCTCCTAGGTCACACAAATTCGATGTAATTGTCATTATTATAAGATTTGGCCCTCTAGTTCACGGATTAGAGCACTGAACTGGCACGGTTGAGATCCTGGGGTTGAATCCAAGCTGCTGCCCGACATCTCACCAGGTTCTACGGTATAGCGGGTTAAAGGTCTCGGCCCGATCACCATTGACGGCACAACAAAAATCCCGTCGCCTTAAATTTACTTCTTACACCTAATTTGGCTACATTCCAACTCTCGAGAATTAAAAGCCCAAGCTGGACATGCAACGAACACCTTTTGCAGAACGTAACCCCGGCGTGGGGAGTCAATCCTCTGCGGCCGTTCTCCGACACAGGGTGATGCACTGCTCGCTGCACAGTCCTTCTGTCTCGTCACACGACGCTGCTGGCACAATTGGGATGTCAGCGGGCTACTCTATAGGCCACCAACCCACAGGGGTACCTTGACAAAGATACTCTTCATGTGAAACAGGGGTCTTGCCCTCATGACCAAGCTGCTACTAACGGACAATCATCGTATGGATCACAGTCGCCATGCTGCGTCACACCAGTTGCCGTCGGAATAGTAGATCAGTGGTGGTCGCGTCTGTTACGGAGAGCGGCGGTGTAGCGGTCAGCGCGCTGCACCACGAACCCGGCGACACGAGTTTGATTTTAACCGGTCCTGGGCCTCCCCTAGGTCGACTCGGCCTCAAATGAGTACCCGGTGCGGTGCGTAAACATCGCAACTGGGGAGACAAAGGCGGTCGGGCTTGTGCCGCGCCGGCCTTCAATAGGCGCTCGCTAACGACACTTGCCCCAAATGTCTGTTAAGGCCATACGGGGTGTGATGTTTGCGTGCGTGTGCGCCCTGCAGAGCGAAGAGAAGACCCCCACTAACGCTTACAGTGGCTCCAACGCTCCCCTCTTCGGCCTGAAGCTCCGTTCCGGTGAGAATCGTCGCGCAGCCCCCCCCCCAGCAGCCTCAACCCCCAACTCCCGAGTTCCAACCGCCCGTCACGACGGACGCCCGTCGGCACCGCGGCCTTGCGCTAGCACCGCGGCTGTGACGCCCTCGTTCCATCGCTCGATCCGCCGCCCGCACCGAGCACCCCTCCCTCCCCCGCCCCCCCCCCCCCCTGGTTCGTTCCACATCGCCTCATTTCACAACGACGACGATGTGGCCGCATTTTTATTTTGGTTCGGGGGGGGGGTAAAACCAAGTTGCTGCTCGCAATTTGAACGTTGGTTGCGTATTTGGATTCAATCACCTCATGTTGGGTGCCAAAATAGAAATGTGGCCATTTGAGTTTTTGCGTCATCCACAACGTCCAGACATTCCATGGTGGTGGTGCTGTTCTCATTTTCTCAGTCACTTGACACCGATCGTTCAATCTGCATGTGCCGTGTACGACTTGGAGCATGATTTAACCGTGGTGACTTGTTTTATTCTGTTTCTTTACATACATTCTAAACCTTTTGCATGCATTCTAATGAGACCTGTGCTAAGCAGTGTACATTAACATCTCGTCTTTTCACCGTGTCCTTAACAAACTACGTCTAACCTGTCAATATTTTGGCGCGTTACTTTTTTCAGTTATAAAATATATATTTTTTCCTGCAAATGTTTTTATGGTGAGGGTGTGGCTTTTTTGTGTACCGTTACATTACGGTTATATATTATACTTTTCACTCCCAAGCATTTCAACAAAAATCTGTTTTAAAATTGGTTCCACTTCATTGTTGCATTTTCTTTGTACTCTTCCTCCTCCGCGAACTGTTGTTTCTCTGTTTCCCACTGCCATCTAATCGTCTCCCTGTTCTTCCACCGAACACGCCCGTCGCTGTCGTTCCCGCCAACGCCTCTTGCGTGTGTTCACTAACGCTCGACGCCTGCTCTCCGCTCCCCGTCGCTCGCAAGTAGAATCTGCCTCCGTGCGCCCGTGCTCCCAGCCCCCGCACTCCCGCCCGTCGCCCTCCCCCGCCGCTCGCTCGCCGCCGCCGCCGCCCTCCCCGCTTAGCTCCCCGACGCACCCCACAACGCAATCCCCGTCCTCCCCCACGGCCGCTGCCGCCCCCCCTACTACCGCCGCCACCGCCTCGCACGCGCACACGCACTCGCCCCATTCCCCACACAGGGCCGCGGCCTCCGTGCCGGCCAGCAAACCGCCCGGGAGTTTCCTGTTTAGCCCGGCCGGAGGCGGGCTGCTGGAGCAGCGTCTAGGTACGTAGTCGGTCGCCCTCGTGGCCTGGCGCGTCGTGGTAGAGCCGGCGTCGCGTGGCGTCGGGGAGGAGCAGATGGCGCTCGTCGCGAGCGAACGCCGCGGCGGTGGTCCTCGCCGCTCGTTTGGTGGCGCGTATGTTGACGAGCGTCTGATGAACAGTTTTTTTTAATCTCTCCACGTCATTTTCATGACTTGCAGTGTGCCTGGGAAGTGTCAGTGAGTGTGTGTGTGTGTGCCCAGGCACTCGCTCGCACTCTCCTGATGACGATTGCTTGTGTTGCGATCGACACGTCGTGATATTTTTGTTATTTTTTATTCACTTTATTTTCATTTTTATTATTTTATTGTTTTTTCTATCTACGTAACTTTATCGAAAGACCCAAAGAATATGAGTACAATATAGTTTGTATTCATATAGCATCTACATGCAGCTGTATCTTAAGATGCTGTAATGTGCCTCGAGCATAGTAATAATATTCACATTCTTTACATTTACGGAACATATTGGGCCCGTTGCTTTGCAACCCATTTTCACGTAGATTCCTGCCCACACCGTGCAGGTCGTGGACCGTTTTCTCTATCATTCTCCACTACGCCAGTCAGTAGGGCACCGTAACTGGTAAATACGACGGGATGGGGGGGGGGACACGCAGGTCAAGACCCGGGGCCGCGCTCACGCCCCACGCCTCCTTGCCCTGACCCCCCTCCCTCCTCCTCGCCGACCCCTCGCAGCCTTCAACAGCTCGAGCAGCGCCATGGACAGCTTCGAGGGACTGGACCCCAGCTTCACGGTCAAGCGCAAGCTGAGCCACGTGCGCGAGGAGATGGAGCTCATAGAGCAGCTCAAGAAGGTGCGATGCGGCCCGTGACCTCGCGTCGCCGTTGCGTTGGGGGTTTCAAAGCGGCCGCCGCGGTGGCGAGTTGCAGCCAGAGGCGCAATTCCAAACATCCGGGATGAACCCCCGAACTCGCTCCTCGCTGGCGAACGGCGTCTCCTACCTGCTTTGGGCCTCGCCTAGATTCCCTGAGTCAGACTTTAGTTAGTTTACTCATTTATGTCTTACTCCTTGGACCAAATCACTCGGAATGCGCCTGATCTTGGTCACATGCTCATCAGCTTGGATGAAAGGGACCACCATGCATAACAGGTGTTACAGGCGGCGGGACTAGACGGTCGCCAGCAACGATAGCAATGCAGACAGAAGCTATCGTTGCACTGTTCTTCTGTGCTTCAAAGTCTCTGCTCCCCGCCTTCACCAACCCGCGCTGACGCGCGGTGAAGTACGGTGAAGTACGGTGAAATAATCCTCACCGACAGTGGATCGACAAAAGGGGCTGCGCGCGAGTACAGCTGCAGCGCCGCTGTGAATGTGCGCCGGTGCTGGGCAGCAAACGGAACTCGCGGTAACAGCCCAGCGAGGCGGGAAGCGCCTGCCGAGCGTCGCCCCACGCGTGCGCTTTGTGCTTCCCGCTCAGAACATCGAGTGCCGGCTGAAGGTGACGCTGCCGGGAGACCCGGTGAACTTGGGCTCGGCGCTCATGGACGGCGTCGTGCTGTGCCACCTGGCGAACCACATCCGCCCGCGCTCCGTGCCCAGCATCCACGTGCCCTCGCCCGCCGTGGTGGGTGCCCGTCAACCACGACTCCACCGTCTCCGCTGCGTGTCGCCAACAGTTCTCCGGCAATGCCAGTGCCGCCGCACGGCTAGCCCGGGGTCTCACAACATATGGCCGTTAACATCTCGCCACGGTGGCTTGGAGATGTTAACGACCTCGCCTGGTATAGAGGAGGTCGTGGGTTCAATCACGACCCTGACGCCTGCTGCTGTATATTTGGAATTTGCGTGTCTCCTCATGGTCGTGGTGATTTTTCTCGAGTCATCTGGTTTTTCGCTCCACATATAGAAACGTGCATTTAGAGTTTTTGGCTGCGACAAATTGCCACGTGATTAGCCACTTCTTTGAGCTGTCATTTGTGGCCAGGTTGCTTCCGAAAAAGAGCTACATAGCACAGCAACTTTACCCACAGCAGTAAAACTGTAAATACATGGGGTCCCGTTCACCGCTGATTCTCAGAACGCGCAAGCGGTTGCATTAATTACATTTAGAGAGGCGTAGCGCCGTTGTTTTTAAAGATGTTGTACTCACCACAGAGAAGTGTAGCAACACGACCACACTCCACGACAGCTGGCGCCAAACTGTGCCACACGCCCTCCCGCATGGCTTTGTGGGAGCCTCGGTCCCGATAAAGTTATTTTAGTTTAGTTTGTCTTGCGGTGACGTGCGCGTACATACACGCACGTCATCAGAATGGCAAAGGGTTAAACGCCCAGCACTCGTGTGGTGTTAAGTATAAAATTGACAATGTGGACAGCGTGGCGCCACGAGGATTGACAACGCATGGCATCGTCAGCCTGTTGTCACTTCTGCCATCGGCAAATGTCATGTTTATTTCATTTTACTCGACATCTGCGCAAAAGAGCTTTACAGCTCATCAGATTCCTCCAGTATAAATATTCTGATTCTGGACGTTCTTGTTCTTGCCACGCAGCCTAAGCTGACCATGGCAAAGTGCAGAAGAAATGTGGAGAACTTCCTGGAGGCCTGCAAGAAGATGGGAGTTCCACAGGTAGGCATGGGCCTAAAGACCCAGTCTCTACATTGAACTGCACTGCACCGCGTGTGTGTGTGTGTTTGCGTGTGTGTGTGTGCGTGTGTGTGTGTGCGTGTGGGGAGCGGTGGTGTAGCGGTTAGCGCACTGCGCTATGAACCCAGCGACCTGACTTTGATTTTCGCTCACGGCCAACACCAGTCCTGGGCCTCCCCTAGGTCGACTCGGCCTTAAATTAGTACCTCGTGCGATGTGTAACCATTGCCACTTGGGAGGCAAAGGCAGCCGGGCGTGGTTTCTGGCCACCCCCTCACGTGCCATGTTGGACTTTACAGGTGCTCGCTAACAGCACTTGCCCCAACAGTCTGTTGAGGCTATACAGGGATGTTTGTCTGTGGTGTGGAGAGCGGTACGAGTTCCTGGTGTGGTGTGCAAACATCACTGTGGGGAGCAGTGGCGTAGTGGTTATCGCACTGCGCTACAAACTCGGTGACCCGAGTTCAATTCTGCTGACATCAGTGGAGAGTGATATCTGAACCAGTACTGGGACCTCCCTAAGGTCCACTTAGCTTTAAATGAACACCGGTAGCAGTTTATCAACATCACCATTGCGGAATAAGTTGGGCATCGTGCTGGCCAGACCCCACTCCCTTATGCACAATGCTCGCCTTCACAGGGGCTCTCTAATTGAACACGGGGGGATCTTCGCAATCGCGTGGTTGGAGAACGCAGCGCACGCTGCACCGACACGACAAAGAATTCCGTTGAGGCCAAGGAGAGAAATCTTTTGTCGGTGTTTGTCCCCCGCCCTCAGGAGCAGCTGTGCCTCCCTCACCACATCCTGGAGGAGAAAGGCCTCAGCAAGGTGTCCCTCACCGTCCAGTGCCTACTCGACCTGGCCACCAGCAAACCCAGCCAAGCATCCGTGGTCTGACTCCCGCCCCGTGACCCCCCGCACAAACACCACCCCCCCCCCCCCCCCCCCCGATCATCTGTCAAGCAAAATCCACATCGGCCCCTCGGGGGCCCCTAATTCCACCACCCGCAGGCCAAACCGTGAGGCCCTCTTTACGTGCGAGGCCCGGGGCAAATGGCCCCTTTTACTGCCCCCCCCAGCCCCCCTCTGGGCATCCCCTGCCTCCGGGCTCAGCCACACACCCACTACGATTACTTTAATCAGCAGGCCCTGCCGCTTTCGACTGCGACGTGAACGAGGCTGTGTAATGCACTTTGGACCCAGAAGATGTATTAGCATTGCTGTTATAATATTCACCGTTATTGCGATCGCAACAAGTGGCCCGAAGGCGCCGTTCCGTCTTTTCGGTGGTGGTGCTGGTGGTAGCGATGAAGGCCACGGTGCCGGCGTGCGAGGGGTAAGATCTGCAAGCCTGCGATGGCACGGGAGGCCTGCGATGGTTTCCACTCGCGTAGCACCGCTATCACGCAGTACCATCACGTGGTGCCATCACGTGGCGCCATCACGTGGCGCCATCACGTAGCTTCTAAGACTAATTGCAAGCAGTTACAGTGGTCTAATTTATATCACAGGAGCGGAAAGAGAGCTGTCCAAATGCACGAGGTGTACTTTTTAAATCGCATTTTTTATTTTCAGTCTTAGTTTTTTTCTCATCACCCCTTTTAAGCCAAAACTTGTCCGACAGTTGTAAGCAACATTTTCTCTCTTTACCTTGAGAGTTTTATTTTGGCTTTGGCAAAAAAGAACACATTTCCTGCTTTGACCAAATTACACTTCAGCAGATGAAGAGTACACTCTGGTGGTAGCACCACGCGCCTCGTTGTGGTGGTGGTGTTGTTGAAGCCGAACGCTTCAATGCCGACCGCTCTCCGTGTCGTTGGGAGGGCTGCTCCCGACAGGGTCCATGCCGTCTTTCATTTTTGTTTTGTTTCATAGTCGCTGTCGTGGGTTGCGCTTTATACCTTTTGATTTTTTACTCATTTTTAAGCAGGTAACTCAACTTATCCAACTCCACATTCCATAACAATTTTTAGTGGTATTATTCTCACGGTTTATTTCATTACGATTACTACTGTTAATTTCCCACCGCTCTCAAATCCCAACTCATCGTCAGTCCGGAGTCCCGGCGACCAAGAGGAGTAACGTGCTGCCCTTTGTAAATATCGCGATTTCGAAAGGAATTTTTAAATCTCTGAATGCCTGCCGCAACCCAGGTGCGTTGTTTTGATCCCATTCGGCGGAACCCATCGACAAGCGGCCTGGTCCCCCCCCCCCTGCCCCGAGCCCGATCTCTCGCAGCCAGCGTGGACGTGGCACATTGCCAAACCCGACCGCCACCAACGCCTCCACCCCGTCATCCAAAATAATTGTAAGATAGCGATTTTGAAAAACCCACAGATATAGTTTTGTATTCGACGACGTTATTACTGCATGCTTGCCGTTGCGACGTAATGGGGTGAACGTAGTGGGGGGTGTCTTGTTGTTGTATGTGTGGGGCTCGGGCGGCAGGAGGGGGGGGGCTTGTGCTTGACCACGAGAGCTCGGATGAGCCGCAGCCGCAGCCGCCGTGTAAGCGCGGAGCCACGCGCGCACCGCCTGTGCCTGCGGCGCTGGCACAGCCCACGTGTGCGTTACACCCTCACCCCCCCCTCGCCTTTGAACACCTGTTGGGTTTTCTTCTCGATTCACTAAATGGCGATGCAGCCCCCCCCCCTCCCCAAACCCCTTCCCCCCCCCCCCCCAGCTCGCCGTGCCGCGGTGGTGACGGCGCGACCAGTCCCGTTCGCCGAGCCCCGGATCGTTAGCTCTGCTCGGCCGTGCTTGCCTTGCCCGCATGGACCATTCCACACTCGTTGCTAATCCCCGATTTCACATCGCCACCTTCCCAGCGATCTCTTGCCCGTCTCTATTAAGAACTACGGTTATTAGTGAGTGTATCTTCACGTTTAAGAGTTTCTACTCCTTCCATCGCCTCAACTGAAACCGTTATTTTTGTCAGTTTATTACAAATAATGTTATCGCTATGAATAGTGTACAAAAAATTTAAACATAATTTTACAAAAACCCCAAAAAATATATATATTAAACTTCAAGTGCCTACAGCTAACTTGTTAATATTTGGCTCCGTAATAAAAATGGAACTGTAACCCTGGACATGTGCGCATGTAAAGTAGTACTACCAGCTGGTCTGGGTGCCATACAGTTCGGTGTTTGTAGTCGCAGAAAGCAACGAAGAGCTCTCCTGCTGCTGGCTGCACTCCCAGCGATCCTATTATTGGCAACAGAGCTGCTGTGGCTGAATAGCAGTTGGGGGAGGGGGGGGTCCCTTAGGCCAAGACACAAGGGGGTTATTTGAGCAGGCTACGTCACGGTCTTATAAGCAGGATCACCCAGAATGTGTCGTACCTCGGGAAGCTAAGAAGGGTTGGCCCTGATGGATGAATACTGCTCGGAGGGGCGACCGCCACGCATGCAACGCGCACTGTCGGCTGCTGCAGGGCTACGCTGCGGACGGCGGTGCACCAATCCCGTTGTCGCCGCTGCACTCCGCTCCCAACGTCTGTGCCCCCCCCCCCCTGCCCTCTTCGCCAACCGGCACAGACCCAGCGTAGAGAAGTAACAAAACTAAACCCCGCAGCCCAAACGGGGTGCAAATACCCTCATCCAGCAGTGGATTGAGAAAGGGGCCGTACATGAGATGGAAGGGTAGATGACACGCCCAGGTGGCTTCCTCGGATAGTCGGATAGTACAATGAGGCAATTGCAGTGGGAGGATCCGAGTCATCGTTGGGGGGGGGTGGGGGGCCCATGCCAGACCCGCCGATCAACCCCCGACTGCTGTCACGAGGGTGCAGGGATGCAACCGGCCGCCAGGAATAGAGACCCCGAGTGTGGCACACACCGCAAATAGCCAGCTGAAAATAATATACACCTATTTAATTTAAAGAGTAAAAAAAGACGTAAATATACCGAAACTTGTCTCTAAATAAAAAGACTTTTAAATAATAACTCGGAATATTTTGTATAGAGAATTTTGGCGCAGCATTGACAGCCTAACTTCTTTTTTGAGAGCATGCGTTGCATCCAGGCTTACAGTGCGAGTATCGGTATATCAGTAGTTATTCTCGGTATAACGTTATTGTCATAATAGCAATTCCTGTGGTTATACGTTCTATTGTTTTAATGCCGTAATCTCTTACCGTATTGTTTTGTAGATGGTTGATGATTTTCTTTATTCCAATATTTTGCATGAATGCCTTTGTCATCGATTTCCAGTGGTCAGTCTTAATCGTTCGGCAATGGCCAATTAATTGCGTTGCTGAGCCTCCGGCCATCTTCACACTCCTGGGCATCTTAACGAACGTGCTATTTAAAAAAAAGATAATTATTAAAAAAAATAAGCAAATCGTTAACGGAATCATTAAACTTTAAATTTTACTCCGCCTTAGGGGAGACTTCAGAGTAATGTTGAGGTTTATAAGAGCTATATATACGCTTAAACAGCAATATGCGCGCTCACGTTTTATACTTCGGATTTGGCCCGTGGGTAAAATTTGCGGCTTACCGGTAAAATGTGCTCTGCACATCGATGCGTTACGCAAGTGGGGGGCGCACTCACCGGTGATTTGGTTTCGGCCCATTCGGTGGCATAATTTGTAAATGTCTTGAAGGAAGCGCCCTGCAGGAGGGATGGGGGAATGCTTCTTGGCGTGCTCTCTCTATTTGTATATTTGTAAAGAAAGACGGCTCCACTTCACGTGGCCGGGCAAGTTGTGTACAAAAGCACCTTAATGTATGTATTTTGTACTATATTCCACTGTGATGTTTTCAGCTTTTCATTAAAGTGTGTACCGTTACTCTCTTGTTGTCGGTTCCGAGTTTATTTCGCTTAAGCGAGCCACAACTCAAGCGACCGGAGTGGCGTCGCTTTTGCAAGAGTGAACTGGATCACCGAAGACGACAAAAGACAAAACAAAGCACATCGAAAATCCGAGCACAAACTTTTTCCCCAAGTTTGACATTGTTTTTCAAGTAAATGTTTTAATGTTCCGGTGGGTAGTCCTCTAACAGCTTGTGGGTAAAGCGTTTTGCGAGATAAACCCCGCGGATGCTGCGTTGTTTCCAAGGCCAGGAGCAAACAGACTAAAGCTGTTCGGGCCACGCCTGCAGATGCCCTGCCACGGCTCTGAGCTCGCTGCTCATCCCAACGCACGGCCCCCTCCTTCCTCCGCACCCCACTCCACGCGCAGGGGGGGGAAAGCCATCAATTATATTGATCGCAATAATTATTATTCAGACTTGTAACACGCCGTCGCACACAGGTGTGAGGAACCACAGACAAGTTTTAAGGCAGCTGCCAAGCTCTGCGGTCCTTCTATATATCAAGGTATTAACGGTCAATTAATTAGCGTTTTATGAGTGAGGACAGCGGGGACCCGTGGCACATAGACTGAGTGACACTTGTACTGAGCGACACGCGGACCGAGTGACGCACACGGATTGGACGTTGGTAACGTCAATGTCCGGGTGCCAGGTTTTCATGCCAAATACCGGATTGTGGTCACGTCCTCGGCTTGTGCTTTGAAATAATGTGGGAAAGGAAGTGTGTCTCGATTCCAGAGAAACACGGCATTCGTTTGCATTGCCCATGGCCAAGCACAGAGAACGTGTGGTGGTGAACACGGGCGGGAAGGACGATGCGAAGGAGGAGAGCGAGCTGTGGGTGGTGACACCAATTACTTCTTTTTCTTCCCACCCTTCTTGGCCTTCTTTCCCTTCTTGCCTTTCTTTCCCTTCTTGCCCTTCTTGGGCGCCTTGTACTGGCCCAGACCCCGGCGCACCATCACGCCGCGCCACCACGCCTGGATCTGTCCCACAAACGCACCACACACACGCACCACACACACGCACCACACACACGCACACACACCACACACACGTACCGCACCCGCACACGTACCGCACACACGCACCGCACACACGCAGCACCACACACGCACCGCACACTTTACGGTCACATGGCAGTGGCAGCAGTGAACGCGCCTGTGATGTGCGTGCATGTGGATTGCGGCGAGGCTTGTGGTACTGTGTTTCATTGCAAGCGCCTTCATTTGAATTGACTTTTAAACGTTTTGTTATTCTTCAACACGATCTCCATTGCGCTGCAGAGGCCCCCCCCCCCCCTCCATGTGCGTCGCCGTGATGCACGACGTTTCGCAAACTGACATCGCTGACTTTGGGAGGAACCCCCCGACGTGTAACGTTTCCCCGCATATCCGTCGCTACGTCGTTTTCGACTCGTGTCGAAAACTACAACCGGTATTTCTCACATGTGAAGCGTATTATTAAATAACACACCGTTTCATTGCGTGCATATACAGGACATTTTGATTAAATGTGACCGATCGAACTGGTAATATGTTACTGCATATTCTCAGATTCACAATCAATTGTAATTTATATTTTTACATTCAACCCCCTCTGATCTTCGCACCTGATAGGCGCACAGTGAGTGTACCGGTCCTATACTGTACAACACAATGTGCACATTTAAAAGTGTATAAAAGTTTCTGGTCTTTATTTAGAGTAAGGTGATGCCATCACTGTGCGCCTATCAGGTGCTAAGATCAGAGGGGGGTTAATGTACAGGTACGATACTGTGCGTAATTTGGTTGCAAGGTATGAAACGCAACATTTTGCCTATGCTACAGTCCCTATCCCTAACACATTCAATTGTTTCTCATGGAAGAAAAATTGCCACGCTTGGCGATGCATTTGCAATGTTTACACTATACCGTTCCTATTCGCCCGCCACCACATTTCCCATCATTTTTATGGGCAAAATCCACAGTTATACATCGTTTCGTTATCAGTAACAACTTTCCGAACCCCGACGTATCTGCATCGTGCCATGAGACCACGCACCCAATCAGATCTCTCGCTGCACAGAAAAGTCACCTGTCTTAGAGAACTCGCTATGAGAGCCCGTCAAGTTACCTCTGGACCAGAGGGCAGACCACAGCGCTTTCCTACCCATTCTGCACGACGGCAATTCGGTGGTCGTGCAGCCGTCAAACCGATACTTTTATCGTCAGAGCTGGAATCGGTCCAAAGTTGGTGCGGAACGAAATTTGACGTGGTGGATTTTTGTGTCGTCAATGGTGACCTGGTCGAGACCACATCAAGTCTGGAGACCATCAGCTCGCTCCACTTGAGCCCCCACTTTTATCACGGGCGGCTGAATCCTGGACGCGAACCCAGGCCCTCTGGGCTCTGTACTCTGGAGTCTGCCGGCCACCCCAAATGTGCGGTGCGAGGAGCAGCAGCAGCAGCAGCATCAGCAGCAGCACCCTGATGGTGCAGCGCAACTCCAACTCCTCCTGTTCGAGACGCTTGCGCTCCGCCTCCCTCTCCAGCCGGTCCTCGATGACTACCGCCTCGAACTCCGAGTACTACGTGGGTGCAGCGGGGGGGGGGGGGGCGGGGGGGGGGGTGCAGTGGGGAGTTGGGAATGGTGGGTGGGATGAGAGCAGGGCAGGAGTTTGGAGAGAGGATGAATGAGCTCCAGCAAAGACTTGAAGGTTTCATTTACAACCAGATTCATTTGCCGCCACTTGTCTGTTTAGGGTTAGGCTCGTACTCGTGACTCTGGTTGGCGAGTTGGTGAATGGGAGGGCTCGTTGTAAAAGCTGGCTCGACTCGTTGTTTTGGATTTGTGGGAGGACTGATGCTCGTGGCTCGTTGGGTTCGGGTTACGTTCAGTGGAATCGTCCTCGTGACTGGTTGGATAGTTCGGGTTACGTTCAGTGGGAGGGTGAATTCTATCGGCCAGTCGGCTGGTTGATGAGGGTCAAGTGTAGTTAGTGCCTGCTTAAGGACGCCGGGGTGACGAGATGTTAACTACTTCACCTGGTACACAGGAGGTTGTGGGTTCGATTCCGACCCTGACGCCTTCTGTGTATTTGGAGTTTGCTTGTTTGTCTCCCTGTGGTCGAATAGAGTTTTCTCCTGGTCCTCCGGTTTTTTTCCTCCACATGATGAAACATGCGTTTCGAGTATTTGGCTGCTATACATTTCTCCATGATGAGCCAATTCCTCGAGCTATCATTTGGTCGCTTCTGAAAAACCGCTACATAGCTCAGTGGGCCATACATGGTAAAATATAAAACGGTTTAGTTGGTTTTATTTTAGTTTAGTTTGCTTGACTATATGATGAGGGGATAGGTCTCGTCTCGTTACTGGTTGGCTGGTTTGTTCGGGTGGGTGTCGTGTTTGGCTGGCTAGCGTGCTCCACCATCAACGTGCTCACTCCTCTTCCTCGTTGCAACTTGTAGCCAACTCGGTGGTCTCCTCACCTGGCGCGCGAGGTCCTGCAGGTGAGCCAGGTCGCTGGCGTGCGTGGCCTTGAGGTTGTTGAGCTCCTGCTGCTTCGCCTCCAGGTCGTGGTCGTACTTCTCCATCCAGAACTCCAGCTGCTCCGAGAGGTCCTGCGGGCAAATTTAAACAGCCTCGGCTACGTTCCATCGGAGGTCAACCGGGAACACATGGCGAGCTGGTAGCTCCTCCCTCACTCCCTCTCTCAGCCCTGCCCACTTCTACAAAGCCGCACCCACTCAGCCGCTAGCCCCACCCACTCTGTGAGCGGCCTCACATCAATGCTGTCAGACAGGGATCAGGAAACCCCACCCACTACTCTGGTAGCCCCACCCACTACTCTGGTGGCTCCGCCCACGACTCTGGTAGCCCCACCCACTACACTGGTGGCTCCGCCCACCACTCTGGTAGCTCCACCCACTACACTGATGGCTCCGCCCACTACGTAAAGTAGCCCCGCCCACTACTCTGGTGGCTCTGTCCACTGCTCTGGTCGCACCGCACATTGCCCAGGTAGCTCCGCCCACTCTCCAGTAGCCTCACCTACTAGTTGGGTAGCTCCACCCACTGTGCCCATCATGAAGCCAGACGATTGAATACTGTGGGGGACGAAAACTAAAATCCAGGTTCTCCCAAACGGTTGCGGTGGCTTCGTCCACGCGTGCACAGACGCTGGCGGGCGTGCAGAGTGTTGGCGCTGGCTGTCTCACTGCGTAGTGCCTCCTCAGGAAGGTGTCGATGTCCGTGTGCACGCGGCTCTCGTTCTCCAGCTCGCTCCCCAGCGTCTGAAAGGCACAACGGGCGACGGCGCTTTCACGTCTTCTCATTGACAAGTGCAGCGCCATGGATGGGCTGCACTTGCAGGCAGCGACAGGCAGCCCAGAAGCGGTTGGGGGCTGTGGGGGGTTCTGGGATCCCCCGCATCCCCTCCCAACGGGTGGGGGCTGTGGGGGGTTGTGTGACCCCTCAGAGCCCCGCCCCTCGGCTGAGAAACGTATATTAGGCGGCCCTCCGGAGAGGTTCGCGGCAGTTGAAGACTGAAGGCCTGGAAGGTCTGCTCGAGTAGGACCCTCCACCCCGAGCTCCGCCGTCCTCTCAAGGGCCGGAGCTCTGTGAGGCCAGTGGTGGACCCTGGGACTCCCTTAGCTGCCGTCCTTACAAGGGCAGAGTCTGAGGAGCCAGTGGCTGGACCTGTACCTTGGCTGGGTCAGGTCAGACAGCCTCCCATAGGAGTTCAAGTTCAAGTTCATTTATTTAGGATATAATAGCCGGAGGAGCTGGAGCGTAGCCGGGGTAGGCACGCTACGTAGGTGGCATATGACAGGCCGGGTGGAAGAAATACACGATATAGCCTGTACGAGAAGTGTATGTACAGTAGTCAGGGTGTGTGTGTGTAATAAAGACGTCCCCCCTACAAGTGTCTCCGGAGCACATTACACATGTATGCAACCAGGCTGTGTGCCCCGGGCTCACCTGCACCTCGTCTCTCGTGCTCTCACCTGCACCTCGTCTCTCAGGGCGAGCTCCGCGTGCTCTTCACGCCGCGCCGCCTGTGAGAGTCGCGCCTGCGCCATGCGCCGCACGTACCGCCCCTCCATGGCGCTGCGGGCCTTCGCCTCCTGCAGCTCGTCCTTGAGCATCGTGATCTCCTCTTCCAGGCGCTGCCACGGACACGCGGGGGGGGGGGGGCGAGTGTCCCATGAGCGACGTTAGCGATTATATTTCTTTTCTCTTTCTTAAATCGTCCCCCGATTTGTTCCTCGTCCATTGCCGCTACCGGCGGGGGCGGCGGTGGTAACGAGACAAAGCGGCGATTCGAAACGCTCGCAGAACAGAGGCCCAGCATCGGCCCTACGCCGTGGGTGATTCTGCGGCCGTCTGGAACGCTCTTCCGATATTAGGAAGCCACTGCAGCTATGCACTTTTAAACAATCTAGGTTGAAAACTAATTTCTTTAGAACTGCTTTTTGTCTTTAGTTTGTTGTCCTTTCCCCGCACCTGCGATTAGCAGATTAGCTACATCGAGAGTGAAAGAAGTTCAACACACGTACAGAAATACGTCACAGAACGGCCCACGGAAAAGTGGATTTCACAGAGCTACCTCTGAGTTCCCTTCAAGTGGCCGCTGGCACACAGAGCAGAGGGTCGGCACTTTCCCACCGAGTGTTTGTTGCATGACAATCGCACCTATCGGAATTGCTCAACTGGGAACACACATGGCATCTTCGCCCCTCACACTGTGAAGCCACCGCAGGTTGTGTCTGTGAGACGTAGCAGCGCCTTCCTTCGTACACAGCCTCACGCAATCTCCTTCTAGCGTATGGCAAGTTACGTCTCAATTGTACATCCAGGTTTAAGTTTTGTGTGAGCCATGCGATGGATTTGGGAGCAGCGTGGCCAATATTCTCCATTCCGCCGGAGAGACGGCATCGAATGCAGTTGTTTGCGATGTGGTCCACTGTTTGGTTTGGGTGGCTGCAGTCACTGGCACTGTGGGTCAAAGCCTTTTGCAATAAAAATGGCTATGACCTACAGTGAATACCAAATTATCTCAGATCCGGAATTTATGAAAATTGCCAAACTAAATTTACAGCAATAGGTTTTTAATTTGTTATAATTTGTTTTATTATAGCAGTTGGAATTTTACTTTATTATTTATTATCATTGTAAAGATTGAGTTTTTTTGGTGACCGTGCTGAAACCACGAACTCGCCACACTTGAGACCCCGCTTTAATCACGAGCAGCTTGGCTGATTTTCCCAACGCAGGATCTCAGCGGCGCCGCCCAGCGTCCGTGACCCGTGAGCCGCCGAGGCCACGCGGCTTTGAGCAACGGGACACGGCGTGCGTGGGGCCCACCTGCAGCTCGTTCTCCTTCTCCTTCTTGAGGTCCTCGATTTCCTTCTGCAGGGCCGCCACTCTCTTCCGTGCCTCTTCCTCCCTGACGGCGCGGAAACAGAAACCGCTCTCGGGGTCGAATGGCATTTTCCGGCGGTACAGGGGTGGTGAGCTCGCCGTGCCGTGAACGCAGCGACGTCTCGCGTTGAGACGGCCAACGTCGCCGGGAAGCGATGTCGGAACCGGTCCAACCCTCTCTACCAGCCAGCACCAATCGGCATTGTGAATTATGGTAGCAAGAAAACCCATGTGACCGACACGGCGTGGAGAATCCCCTCATCTGCTGACGGCTTGAGAATTGTCATATAAGCCGCGATGAGCGTGTTAGCGAGTTAGCGAGTTAGCGAGCGAGCGAATTAGCGAGCGCGATCCTGGGCGAACCGTGCGATGGCAGCGTCGTAGGCGTCCCTCTTCTCCTTCTCGGCCGCGACGGCGCTCAGCAGGCTCTGGAACGTGCCGCCTGCGCGCACCTCCTGCAGCGTCTCCGCAATCACCGCCTCCGCAAACCGCCTGCGACGCGCAGGAACAGCAACGGGTGGTTTATTTTATATCCCGATTTTAAACTAAACTATTTTTACTTTATCGGATAAGGCCCACTGAGAGACGTAGCTCGTTTTCAGAAGCGACCTGGCCACAAATGATAGCCCCACGAAGTGGCTTATCGTCACGTGGAAATTTATAGCAGCCGAATACTCAAAACTCGTGTTGATTCTAAATGTGGAGGGAATAACCAAAGGACCCAGAGAACAATCCACATGACCACAAGGAGACCATGCAAACTCCAAATATACAGGCATCTTCAGGGTCGAGATCGAACCCACGACCTCCTGTATACCAGGCGAGGTTGTTAACATCTCCTAGCCACCACGGCACCCCTCATTTTGCTACTGGTGTCATCACCCATGACCCATCCCATGACACAAAACCAGTCGCACATCTGGAATAAAATGTTGTTGGGAAAATTATAAAAGCCCAGCAACTGTTTAGATATTCGTCACTGATGTGTGGCCGTGAGCGGGAATCCAACGTGGGTCACTGTGTTCGTTGAGCAGTGCACTAACCACGACCGATACCGATACCACTCCCCACGTGTATCTGCAGAGGTAGACAAGACAAATACCCCCCGTATAGCCTTGACCAACTTTGAGGAAAGTGCTGTTTGTGAGTACTGATGAGCCGGCACGGTACATGAGGGGGTGAGTGGCCAGCACCATGCCCGGGCCGCCTTTGTCTCCCTAGTGGCGATGTTTACACACCGCACTACGTACTCATATGAGGCTGAGTCGACTTAGGTGAGACCCAGGACCAGTTTAGATCATTGTCACAGGTTCGTAACGCAGCCCACTAATCTCCGCAATACCACTCCCCACGGAGGCACAGACGCTCGTACACACGCGCACACACACGCACGCACACACGCACACACGCACACACGCACACACGCACGCACGCACGCACACACACACACACGCACGCACGCACGCATACACGCGCACACACACGCACGCACACACGCACACACGCACGCACACACATGCCTGTGTGCACAGGCAGGCAGGCACGCACCTGTTGGCCTGTGCCTTGCACAGCGTGTCAGACGGGATGGGATCTTGTCCCAGGGCATCACGGAACTCCTGGTCCGTACTTGGCCGGATCCCTGGAGTCTTCTGCGACGTGCGGAAGGAATCTCCGAGCTCGTTGTCTCTCGCCTGCACCTCGGCACGGACACACAACAGTATGGGGGGGGGATGTGGATACATTGTTCAGAATCACAAGCACAGGCAAGTGCTTTGTAAACTAAACTTGTTTTATTTTACCAGGTAAGGCCCACTGAGCTCTATAGCTCTTTTCCAGAAGTAACCTGGCCACAAATTATAGCCCAACAAATTGGATTATCATCATGTGGACATTTATAGCAGCAAAATACTCAAAACACATGTTTCTAAATGTGGAGACAAATCCACGCGACCACAGGGAGAACACGCAAACTCCAAATGCACAGCAGCAGGCATCAGGGTCGAGATCGAACCCACGACCTCCTGTATACCGGGCGAGGCAGCTAACATTTCGCCACCGGGGCACTCCCTGTGTGTCGTGACCGAGCTGCCACTGTTTGCATTGAAGAGGGTTTCATTAATTAGGGTATTTTAGTTATAACCTGATAAAGGCAGCCCAAAGAAATTGATATTACAGGGCTTATTATTATTATTAAGCTTGTTTACCCAGATAAGTATCACCAAGTCTCAACACAATTGTCCAGGAGGCTTCTGCGAGGTTTTTCGCACAAGTGGGTGGCAGTGCTGCAGTGTGTGAATACCAATTCAGTTAGTCTGCGGGCAATCTTTCAGCACTGGGTTGTTTTGTCCAACACCAATTATATATATGTGTTTAGCTATGGAAGGAAACCGGAAAACGCGGAGAAAAGGGGGAAAGGACAAACTCCACGCAGAAAGGTGCCCGAGTTGGGAATAAAACCCAGGTGCTCCTTGCCGTGGAGGCACCAGTGTAACCACTGAGCAGACACCTCTGAGACCCGTCCAGTGACCTCTCGCCAACACAGCAGGTGGGCAACACTTTTCCATCTGCTCTGCTGCATATGAGAATTCAAGAGAATAGTTTGTGGCCAGCAGAATGACTAATCGCCTTCGTATTCCCAGTGCCGATATTTGCAGAGTGCAGTTGGCACTCATATTTAAGTCCGAGGCCCAGACACAGGTTCATATCCGACTCTCCACTGGTAATATCCATGGCCGGAGATCGAACCCAGGTGACGAGGATGAGGTGGTGTGCAAATCACTGCACCCCTCACATATAAGACAAAGGTCCCCCGTGTAGCCTACATGGTTGGAGCAAGTGCTGTTAGCGAGCACCAACGAAAGTGGGCACGGCACACGAGGGAAGTGGTGTGGTCAGCACCACGCCTGGCCGCCTGTATCTCCACAGTGCTGGTATTTACGCAAAAAAACAATCACTCAATTCAGGCTGAGTCAACCTAGGGGAGGCCCAGAACCGGTTCAAAATGTGCGGTGCGCCAACCACCACACTAACGCTCCACAAAGACAAAAACCCCCCGTATAGCCTTAACATACTGTTTGGGCAAGTGCTGTTAGCGAGCCCCTATCAAGGCCGGCACGGCACGGGTGGGTGGCCAGGACCACGTCCGAATGCCTTCGTCTCCCAAATGGCGATGTTTACGCACCGCACCGGCTACTCATTTGAGGCTGAGTTGACCTAGGGGAGGCCCATGACCGGTTCAGATCATCGTCACTAGGTGTTGGCCGTGTGCAGGAATCATCGAACTCGGAGGGCCGGGTTCGCCACGCCACTCAACGCGCTCCCAAACGCCACCGACGCGCTGGAGAGACGGCGGCACCGACACTCACGGCGGGGCCGCGCGGGGCGATGCACCCGAGGATCTGCAGCTGGTGGAGGCAGTCCTCGAGAATGAGGGAGACGCACAGCGCGTCCACGGGGGACAGACGCGCGTGTCCCCCTGGGGGTGCAGCAGCCACGTGACCTCCGGGCCCTCGACCCGCCGCCACTCCGTCCATGGTGGGGCGCCGCGTGAGCATCAGACGTGGACGGCCACGCTGAGAAGGCCACGCAAATTGGACGCGAGGGGACGCACGAAAGAGACAATGGCACATCAGCAGCAGCAGCAGCATTCAGCCAAACACTCGGCTTGCCCCAACCCGAGCCAACGAGACATCATCCACTGACCCTCGACCTCACCAAGCAGCCACTCCTCGCACTGACCCGAGCACGAACTCGCCGACCGACCACGAGTCGTGACCCTCCGACTCATCCTCACCCGAACCAAATAGCCGACCAGCTACGAGTAGGAGCCCTCCCACTGGCCCTACGGCTGATGGCAAACAGGATGGCCATGGGATGGCCGTGAAGAGAGACAAAGTTCACGCTCAAGACGACGTTAGAACTGGGCTAGGGTTCACCCTATAGGCAGAGTTTATAGGACTAGGGTTAGATTTAGGTTTAGGTCCGGGATTAGGACTACAACGATACCAAAGTCTACCGATCCAAATATATTTAGTGTGTCAGAATGTATCATTTACATCGATGATGATCAGCTCATGGGGCCTGTATGGGTCCCCGAGTCGGATTTATTATGTTTGAAAGGAAGGTTGATTGAGGCATCGTTCTATCGATCAGGTATTTCACGTCTGTGCAAACATTTAGTGAACAGGTCTGCCATGAAGAAGGGCCATTGCTCGAAACGTTACCTGTTGTGTTTTCACTGTTGAGGTCACAGTTTTATCGACGATGTTTAATTGTGTCAATTGTCCTTGAGCACCAATGCCAATGCAGCAGCAGCATCACCAAGTAATGTGGTCACCCATTACTCGCTCGCCCTGGGTGGTATGCACATTCTGCACGGCAGCACGATACTACGACGATTACGAGTGGTTCTATTTTTACCAGGTCAGGCCCACTAAGCTGTGTAGCTCTTCTTCAGAAGCGACCTGGCAATCACAAATTATAGCTCATCCAAGTGGCTCTTGTGGCAATGCAAATCAGCTAAATACCCTAAACGCGTGGTGATGTTGATCCTAAATGTGGAGAGAAACATCGGATGGCCCGGTAGAGAAATCCACGCGACCACGGAGAGAGAGACAGAGAGACACCGCAAACTCCAAATACACAGCAGCAGCAGCAGGCGTCAGTGTCAGGATCGAAGCCACGACCTCCTGCACACCAGGCGAGGTAGTCAACATCTCCCGGCCACCGTGACATTTACGTGACTGCCCATGAGCTTTCCTCTCCATCTCTTCCCACCGTGAAGGGCATCAGATTCTGGCGAATTGCCCGATGATGCCGGATGCAATTACCAGCGAAACGTCACAGTGCTACTCAAACTGTAAATGTTGTGGTTTCACGCTTCAACACACCGGTGGGCTAAAGCAGTGAACTATTTGTCTTTTGTCAACGTGAGACTTTTTTACTGATTGGCCGTGTCGGGTGGTGGAGGATTACGACACATTTATAAATAACGCGATCTAACCCAAAAACGTTGATTATGAATAATATTGGTCGCGAAAGCCTGCTACGTGTTAAACAGACTCACACCCCCCCCCCACCAACGCGTGACATCCTGGGAGCTTGAAGCGAGATCAGCGAGAGGGACGCGGATCAGAGGGATGGAGTCAGAGTCCGTGGCGGGAGGATCGCCACTCGCTGGCGACGCCTGTGGGTTGGACCTCGGGGCAGGCCTTCATCCAGCAGCGGAGTGACCACGGCTGATGTGCTCGCCATGAGCCGTGATGTGTCTAGTTGTTGTTGTTACAGGGGAGTAGAGGGGTGGGTAGCCTGGCCTTGCAGGTGAGTCTTGATCAGGCGACTGAAACTCACCACCCACGCAACCCCCACCACTCGCCTGCCATTGA